>OV121089.1:21373674-21973674 GCA_921293015.1 Phorcus lineatus
GCATCAATTCACTTAAAATGCTGTGTGCGCTTTCAGATTGTTTACTGTTATGAGTTTTAAGTTGTCACGTTCAGAGACAAGAAAGAGACGGGGAAAGGGTTAAGTCATGATGGCTAATTTTACTTAATCCAATCAAGGGCAGGACTGGCAAACCATTCCATTTTGTTTTTTTACCGAAGGAAGCGTTCACATGTGATACAGTTATTAGGAAATATCCCTGTGACCTCAGTGGACGGCAGAGCCTATAGATTGAGAGATATGGAAGGGCAAGAATGTTGATACATTTGTAGGTAAATACAAGAATCGTATGATCTATCCTTGCTTAGATTTGCATCCAGTGTAAACCTTTCACAACTGGAGTGATATGTTTTGCTGGATTTTGTGACAAGTATAGTATGATAGTATTCTGAAGAGTTTGAAGAGGATTGATTTGATCATGATTTATGTTGACATGCAAATTTGATGAAAGTCGATTCTGGATATGACATGGGACGATAACAGTTTTGTTCTGCTTCATTGGTCAGATAACAGTAAAGTTTCTTATATTTCTCAGTTGGAACTGTGCGCTTCTTATCATTTGTGAAACTGGACTTTTCAATTCAAATAGCTGATCAAGCCAGACTCCAAGGTTTTTGGATTTTGGCACCGGGGATTTAATGGAGTTTCCAATGGTCTCTGTTAATTTCTAATTTTGTGAAATTTTCGATTTAGGACCAATTCATGTAAAAAACGTTATTATAAATTTCTTAGGTCCGATTTTTGAGGTTTAATTTTCGTGCCTACTGGTTCAATCGAATCACTTTCATTTTCTCATGAAAGGTCAACAACCTCCAATAAATATAGTCTAAACTGTGAAATTGTTTTTTTAAAAATAAGTTGAGAATTGGTTTTAATTATTTTATTCAAGTTTGTCAAAACTGTTTTTAATTATTACAATTTATTGTACAGTCTTCCTTCCGGAAACAAGTTTGGCTCTTATTGAAACACAATATAAGAAATCAATGTGGATCAACTTTCATCCAAATTAATCACCATCTGAAGAAAATGTTTAATCTCAATAGCAAAAGTGAAAGAAGGTATTTGTTTTTCACAGGATTGATTTATCCTATTGGACTAAAATACTTAAAGTGATTAAAGAAGACAATTTCAATGATGGATTATGCACTAATCAGCACTACTTGTTTCATGATTGAAACGTACTGACCATGAAATTAAATTTAAATGTTAAGCGTTTGCAAAATTCATCAATGTGTTAATGTAATTTCAAACAGATAGATCCTTAGATATCCAGCGTAGAATTTTAAAGGCTCACCTGAGTTTTAAAAAATGTCATCGACAAGGGAATTGCTCAATCCAACAAGCTATTATCAGAACAAGAAAATAGAATGTTTGGAAGACGACTACTTCAATTTGACAAATGGGATTCAGGGAATTGTGGCAATACTGAAGAATGAAGAGAAAAGAAATAGAATACACTTCAATCAGTCACAGACCTTTTCTTTGACTTTTATCCTCAAAGAGCTATCAGATGAAAGAATGTTGCGAATGTAATCTGTATCGGCTGTTTCTATAGTTTTAAGTATATCTGTATGATGTAAAATGGTTGAACTGAATACTACTTTTTGAAGCACTCTTTCTAAAGTAACAATAAAAGAACACTATTTTCTACGTTTATGCCAATTATGTTTTCCAACTCCTGAATACTACGATTCGAGAGTTTTGATTAAAAAGTGTGCCTTGCTATGGTGTCCTTTGTTCAAAGTATAGGTTATTCATCCGATGCACTACACATTTGTCTCATATACCTACACCTTTTTGATACAACGATTGTATTTAAAAGCTGTGAACCTTTTGAAAAGTAAATTGCATTCCCATACAATAAACTATGCATCGTGAAAGCAACTTTGTACAGAAAATTAAGAAATTCAAACAGTATTGACATAAAAGATTTTTTTTCTTTTGAAGAGCATTACTGAAACCGTCCATCATGTTTTTACTTGAAACTATGTACTTATAATTGAATTGCCTGGATTGAAAAAAATCGATAAGGCAGACGTCAACCTTTTCAAATTAGTCAAAAGAAGCAAAACAATCCATGTAATCAAAGTAAGGAGAGATGTTGTATTTGTAAACAATTTTGTTAATCAACAGTGAATACAAAGACGTAAATGAACAAATATGTCCAAACTTTGACATAAATGTTATTTCAATATAAAACAGATTCATAGGATGCCATATTTCACATTGGTTTTAATATATCATAGTTTAAGTGTCATCTGTAAATTATGTGAACATAGTTTTACAAGGTGGGCTTGTCGGTTACCTCGCTGAGTTGGTCGATATTCCCCCTGTAATTAATCAGTTAGTCCTCCTTCATCAGATTCTTGACAACAGGAAGAAATATTGACCGATAAACCTCTAGAAGTACGGTTATTTCGTACAAAAAACTTGTGCTTACAATAAATAATAATCCTTCTAATCATTGAGAAGAATCGCTATATATGCATTCCCACGTTCAGATTGCAAACGAGAAAATGTTTTTCTCTCCTTGTGGAAAAGTAACTATTCATTAATGTATTGTTTTGAATACATAGATATTTAGCTAATTGTCAGTGATAATGCCTCGCTATTGAAATCACAAATTGTTTTTAAAACATTGTGATTTAATGTTTTCGTGTATTTTATAATATTATTAAACATTGATATGAAATGAAAATTACAATAAAAGTTGATACGAATCAAACATCAAGTAGGTTCATTATAGGTAACAAATAGTCAATCGGGGTTCAAGGGGTTAACTCTCAACAGTCTGTGTATTCCATGATTTTTTAATTTCTACTCATGACGTAGAACATTATATATTAAAACTTGTGGTTGCGCAACTCGTGAAACTAAAACAATCTACTTCACTTGAATTGATTAGATATTCATTGAATTCGACGAGAAATGTCAAATATCCTCCATTTATTAAACATGACAATACGTTCAATATTGATTTGAAATGAATGTTGAACAGTAAACATTTTGGGCAATGATGTCAAGGTAAGATTATAAACGTAAGACATAAACTGTACACAATCATAATCATGGTCACTGAGAAAATGTTGTTAATGAATGACGTCATGACAGGTCAAATTCTTCGCCTCAGAGATTAATTACACTTGTAGAAGCAGTCTAATACATTTTGTTTAGGCAGCATGTCTATATAGATCCTACTTAGACGTATTCTGCCAAACAAGTAGATATCTTCCGTTATGCATCCAATTTCACGCAATGGTCAACATACCTATTGGTTCGGGAAAACTCATCACAAAATTGGTCTTTTTCATTGTACTTTCCTATCTATATTGTGGCCTTATCCTCTATGTAGACAAAAGGTCAACAAATTTTAATCAAACAGACATCTTTTCAAGTAATAGCTAGTTGTTTAACCAGGTTCTGGTCATATCAGTGACAAAGCAGAGCCTGTCAATATTATGCAAGGATCACCTGTTGGTACCTGTTTGTCACAAAGAAGAGAGAAAGAGACAGCTAACAGTAGTAGTTGTTAATAGCTGTTACACTTCAAATTATAATATGTGTATGAGACATCCGATTACGAATATGTATATGTAATGTCAGTTGAGGTAATGATTATCAACACTCATCATTTAAGGCTTTATAAACGATTTTCATGTTGCAAATGTCATGGTTCATCTAAAAGCTTTCTTTGGCAAAGGTTGAGACAGCAGGGTTTAGGTGATATCATTGACACAGAAAAGCCTATCAATATTATGCAAAGACCACTTTTGGTTCTTGTTTGTCACAAAGAAGAGAGAAAGAGAAGAGGACTGTTGATTTATTTCAATTTGAGACTCTGATACGCTAATCTAATCTAATCTAAAGCGTAATTTCATGAACTTGCAATATTAGTGTGTGATGCTTTTATGTTTGACGTCAAATCTGAGTTCTCCATTTATTGAATCATTAAATGAAATATCATTTGATGATATTGTAAAATCATGGTGTTTGAATGTTATCTAATAAACCATCATGTATCTGGCAGCAATCAGGGTTTAAGTCATAATATCGCTTAAACCTAAATAAAGTCACCCAAGGCAACAAATGCAAATATTCTAATTTGATGTCAGAATTTATAAACATGAACGAAAGTAAAGTAAGAAATTCACGTTTTGATGATGTATTAGTATTTGTTTCCATTGCAGCTACAATAACCAAAACATAAAATATTTTCCAAAATGCCATTATATATGGCTACAACATTTTACTTAATGATGCACATAACCCTCATCGTCTTGATTATCTAACTACGCACATATCCCTCTTCGTTTAAATTTTGAATTACAGGGTACAGTCATTTAGGTGCTAAATGAAAGATGGGTACAGATTAGATACACGTTTTTGTCAAAAAAGGTGACAGTTATTGATCACATTCAGGGTGCCCTCAATTAGGCGCTAGGTGAAAGATAGGAACAGATAGTGTACACGATTTTGTCAAGAGAGGTGACAGTTATTTGATCACATGCTATGGAAACAAAAGATGTGATGGGATACAAATTCAAAGACAAATGACATGCTAATGACTGGCTGCTAATTATGTAATCTCCTACATGTTGAATATTGCATAATCACAGTTTTGTCAAGATCGTTCACGTGTGATACTCCGAAGAACGCATTGCTCAATTATGAGTTCGAGCAGTTATATCTAATTGATAAGTGACCTGACAATGACATATAATTATTCTAATTGTAAATGAAGATTCTTTGAGTATTTTGCAGTTGATGTTTAATATTCTAATGAGTTAAAACATAACACATTATATACATATGATATCTCGACATTGATGATTTATTTATGAAAAATTCTTTTTTTAGTCCCAACATATTCAGTTGTTTTCATAATACTCTTTTAGGATAGAACAATCATAACATGATATATACTTTTATATCTATAATTATTCTTCATGTCATTATTTAAAAACACCTTTAAAAACAACCCAGAAAAGAAAAAAAATGATATTAAGTTTGACATGAAGTGTCACTTAAGGGGTGTAGAAGCAGATGGTTACCTCTAAATGGTGTAATCAAGTTATCTCAACATGTCAACGCCATTGTATTATTCTGGCTCGAATGTCTTACAGATATCAACAAAATGAATCAAACCCTTCGCGAGTGAAAACACCTATAATTAATTCTTTCAGTTTCAGTTAATTAAATCAGTTTCTAATGTTTGACCTTCCTTCGAAGAAGAATGATAATCTTAGTGTTTCGCTTTATCTCAATTGTCATGAATTATTTTATAATTTTACTCAAAATAAAATATACTGATTTATGACTCCTCAAATGGCATGGGGAGACATTTTTACTATTTAATATAATTTAGAAGCAGCTTATGGACATACTCATGTGAAAAGAAGTAGGGATTTACACTAGCCACACATTTACATTCAAAATAGCCAGAGACGAATTTTTATGCAAGACGATCACGCAAACACAATGACGAACACGATGATTGAAGAGGTAACTAAGTACTACATTAGTTATATAATGGATTGTTCCTGATATCTAGCACTTGTTTGGCCAAGGACAACTTATTATGTGTTTTTCGACGAAATAATCCAATCATCTACAGACTATCGAGCAATAAAGTAGCAGAAGTTAGAAGTGGGTAAGTGCTATTAAATATCATAACTTGTAATCGATCTCCCTGTATAGTATGGGCAGTCAAACCAAATCCTAATCATGCTAGATAGAAACATGGTGCTTAAAGGCATTAACCAAAGCATGATCAAAGTAGACAAACACGTGCAGCAAGGTCTTCTGACAAAATGTTTTTTGTAATTGTTATGAAGTAACAGACTGTACAGAAAGGCAAGTGATTTTTCTCTAACTGAAGTGCTTTACCAATTTTTGTTATGAACTTTCTCAGAAACAGTTGTATATATATGTCAGTGTCATTTGTTTGGTTTGTATGGGGCCTTTGCACTCGAACATCTCAAGAAACCAAGCTTTTTTTATCTGTAAGTTTATCCGGAAAGTGTAGGAATATTAAAATTATAAACAAATCATAGTAACAAAATGATAAATATTATGAAAGAATTTTGAAGGGATGTCGCCGAATCTCAATTGAAGTTGTTGTCATTGGCCGTATTTGAACATCAACGATTACTTATATGAGTAGATACATAATCCAAATAGTTTAATTCTTTTCGAATACTTACCAGTTTTGGTTTTGAATCAATTGTTATTGGAACTGAATACTTTGTCTGTGCGTAGTCTGTTTTACTCCTTTATGAAGAGACATATGCAATCTATTTCCAACTATCTGATCCGTCATTTATCTAGAGAGGTCGTGTCCAGATGACCCGTGCCGAATTTTGAACCGACCAATAAAATGAGGGCAGGAAGTTAGCTTTGAACCAGTCAAAGACGTGGTTCTTTTTATCTTGGTTAATGTCACATGCTGTCGTTTGCCGTAAGTTTGTCTATTTTTATCGTTAAAATCGTTTTTGGTGATTGTCTGACCTAATTAGTTAATTTACTTTTGCACAATTGAATAAATGAAAAGGATGCAAATATTCCGTCAACAATATTTGCACAAATTTGATGCTGACACGTGGTTTTAAGTGCTATTGATTGCTGGATCATGTGTTTCCAAACTTCGTTAGCACACCACATGTGTAATTTGCTTGAAGATCTGCAGGGATTCGTTTACTCATGCATCTGGAACCATATTTACATCAAAAGACCAGATGACATAACTGGATAAGCAATTATAAAAGTTTGATTCACGATGCATCGTTTTTTTACAGACAAAAGCTTATGCACTTACGGGCCGACATTCACTGTTTCCATGATGTCACAGCATTGTAACTTTTGCATCAAATTCATCATATCAAAATATGTATCAGAATTGGCCTGTCCGATACTACCACAGGTATATTTTATTCGTAATCATTCGTTTCACTTGTGTCTGCGTGCATTAAGAGGAGCCATAAATTCTTCCACTTAATGTACCTTCTGTGCATATGGATATTTTCCCGCCATTGGTTTTCTGCACTCATTATCTCCCAGTATCTAAAATGCATCCTACGTCCATACAGAATACAATATTGACCTCCATATGACTTAAATAAAACACAATTTATTGATTCTTTATGCAATCCTTGTTTTGATACAAATGTATATGTACAATCTAGTTTGTGTGCTTTCAACTTAAATCTTAAATTAAGGATTTTCTTAACGTTTCCCCCCCCCCCCCCCCCCCCCCCCCTCTGATATTTTATTTACGAATGCTTAGCATTAGTCCACAGGTAAAATCGCCAAAACATGTAATGCAAGTGTTGCGTCTTTGAATGGATAGTTTCCCCGTCTTCTACATCGTTGTCAGAATGCGAAATGTAAATATTCCGTGAGTAAGACCTTCTTAACTTTCCAATTTCCTGTGGCTACAGCAGCGAGAAAATTAAACATAATTGCTCATGTTTTTTAGGTCAGTGTTAAGAGGAAATTAATTTCCCAGCGGCAACCGCGAATAGTTTGGTTTATTACATTTCAGAAAATAGGAAATTGTTAAAGAGGGATTTGAAAAAGGTACTTTCTTAATGGAAGAAAAACTAGAGGGAAGTAAGATGTGAAACAGAGAAAATATAGTGATTCTCTTAACGAATTAGAAGAATGTCAGATTCACCAATGAATATTCAGTGAGTGAGTGAGGGTTTATCGCCGCTTTCAAGATTATTTCACTTATATCGCGGCTGCTAGTATTATTTCAGGGAGAAAGCCCGCAACCAAACCTGACCAAACCTGACTGCTTGTAGAACAGTTCTCTACTGCAGACAAAGTTGCCTGGCGGGATTCGAACCACGGATTTCTTGATCCGAAGCCGAACGCGCTAACCACTGCACTATCCCGCCCCCTTGAATATTCAAGTGATAGTACTCTATAACGTTATATAACTATAAATTTGGTATATACTGCAATGATTTGTTCCATGTTAAATTTAATCAAGATGTAGTTGTTAATCACGAGATTGTAGATGGATGTAACAACGTACAAAATTCGAAAGAAAACGAAAGTATTTACCATAATTATCGTTTCTGAGCAAATTTGAATATTGAATAGACATTTTGGAGTATTTTGTATTATCACAGTTACATAAATATTACTTATATATTCTTATATGTTTGATCAATCAGTATGAAACCAAATCCTATGAACCATTCAATCAGAAACCTATGGCAGTTCTTTCATTAACATGATAGTCTCTCATGTATCTCATAAGACTTTAAAGCATCACCCTGTGTTCCAAAAAATTACTGTGTCTGAACTAATTTATTGAGCTAACGTTGCCTATATCGATAACAACCTGTTAGTGCTACATATACATATATACATCAAAGGTGGTTAACAATTATCGATATCTCTGATTGCTAAAGTCATTCATGGCAAATTTCTTAAAATGCATGACAAATAATCATGAAGTCATCGGTTCATTATAAGAAATAATTTTAATGAAAGAAACGGTTTTTCAGTACTGAACCCAAGACACAGTGTATCCCAGAAGTTAAAATAGGAAATGAAAAATAGATAATAATAAAGTAGAGGACACTTTATGTTTTCAAATGTGTATTTGCCTAGAAATCCAGAGTCTATACCATTAACAATGTACATAACACTGCTTTCTGTAATGATGTGAAATCAACCAGCCATCTCGACCAAATGCAATTTACACGATTCCTCCTAAAGTTCACTTTCTGTTAACATTTTTTTCCTTTTATCTGACGGAAGTACTTTGGAAATGCTTACTCTTGTTAATCTCACTGTCACATCCAGTACTAGATAATCTTGATTTTATGTTCAATCGGTAATGAAGTAGCATCTAACTTTAATGGATCAACTGGTAAGTCTAACCGATAAAAAAGATATAATTTTTATGAATCATATAAATAAGAAAGCTTCTCCTGTTTATGCCTGCATTGTCATTTATGTCAAATGAGGGAAAGTGATCTGCCAAACTAAATTCAGGCTGTAGACATTTTAAGATTCTAAACATTTGCAATAATTTTTTCCATCACCATAGCCAGGTATAACTAATTTATCTCAGTGACACAGTTCAGGGTAAAAATATTATTCATTTGTTATTACGTCTTCTTCAACAAACGCATCATCAACTGATTCCTGTTATTTCTCTAAAAGAAGACAGCCTAATTATAGTTTTCACGGATCACCTGTTGGTACCTCTTTGTGAAAGTCATGGGCTATCATGCAATGACTCACCCCCAGTATAAAGAGAATACCTAATTCACTTTAGCAAGCGATCAAACTGTTGCTTTAATTCCAATTTGACACCGTGATTCGTTAATCTAATTGAAATCCTCATGTCATTATGAATTTGTAATGAAGTGTTTTGCTTTTGTCTTTGACTTCAAAACTGGATAATCCATTAATGGCATAGTTTTAAAAAATATTTTTGGTAGAATTTGTAATACATTAAGAAGGTGTGAATGTAATAGAGTTTTTCTCTGAAATATTATTTACCATAACAACAGAAAGCGTGGGAGAGGCTGGCGATGATAGAAGATCTAATAGAACATCCAATTTTTAATGTAACTTCTAAATTATACACGTTCCCTGGTGGGTGTCGACCTGTCAGAGATTGTTGATCGCGGGACAATGACACTGGTGACACGGCTGAATGGTTACCTCATCTTAACTGAACTTGTTATGATATTCGATACTCCAAAAGAGCTCAGAGGGTTTAGACGCACTTTAAAAAGATATTATACATTGTAAAGGTGTGAGCATCAACAATCTCAATCATTACATTCAGTAACACTTAACGTAATACACATACTCTTCATTGCCTTAAATCTTTAATGACAAAGTAGAGTCAATTAGGTAGTACTTGCATGTGAATTTTGGAAAGTATAAGTTACGTGCTTTTGTCACCATTTATGACAGTTAATAATCATATACTTGGGATACAATATCTTTTGATATAAGTCAATTCAAAGACAGATGACATGATATTGACAGAAATATGAAACTTGATACCTGAATCATTGAAATAAACTTTAAAATACATAACATCAAACAATTAAATTTCAGGCAATACATGTGATTGCCCACATAGCTGTCATGATGAAGAAAATGTGTGATTTAAAAGCATGTATTAGGTTTTTTTTCCACGTATATGTGAATTGTGTCCTTGAATCCAGGCAATCAAGAAAGAAAGACAGATGCTGTGTGTTTCACGATATCGAAGCAAATTCAAGGTTACGATGCACGGATTGACTGCGTCTGATTAGGGGGTAATACTAAATATCTAATCTGTTCACCAGACAGAATAAATCAAATTACCCTTCATCCATATTCTATCCCAGTCCTGTTCCAAGAACAATATATCCAGTCAAAGTTGCTGTAAGTGTACTGTCTGGCAGATATCAAGTTCTGTGATGTGTCAGCCAACATCTGTAATTTGACTTCATCAACATCTTTCTTACATTAGCACAGTTTAGGTTTCTTACACAGTAGTACATAGCTGCTCAGAATGTTGTCATGGTATTCAGATGACCATTACATATCTATAGCATTTGCCTTATTTATTAAAGTACATTTTTTCAGCCCTGAGGTTTTGGGCATTGAAAGGAAGTTGGTTTTGTTAATATCCATGTAAAATAGTATTCAATTGATAGCAAGCTTATAAGGACAAAATCGAAAAGAAATGATAATTCGTTAGAGACAACAGAGAACATTGATGGATTAAATAAACCTTCAGAGACTGTGAATTTGCACTAAATGATGTATTTGTCATTTTCAACTGATAAGAGACACAATGTCTGGGTTTCAGTGATAAAAAGAAATTTATTCTTTCATTACCTCCTCATCTGATTGTCTAAACATCTGCAAATCATTTTATGATTATCATAACAGGTGGGGAATATTATGCACTATCGCAGTCAACTAGGGCAATGTCTCGACCTAATCGAATTTTATTAATTTTTTATTTGGAAAATATTATTATTCAATGTCTATTTTATTTATCTTGTCTAAAGAAACCACTCTTGGTGATAATACATTCTTATTTTCAAATATAGTTCTTCTAACATGTACTTGCCGATTACTAAGATGTTTGTCTTTAATTCAAAGAACTATAAACAATGAAAATTTGAGATACCACTATTAAATCAACAAATGCTTAAAACAATAATATTCCACAAAAGGGCCTAGGTCAATAATGAAATAACCAGTTTTGATTTCACTGTTACTTTTTATTGCTTAAGATTCTCGAGATACACTTTCTTTTCAAATGTTAACATTTAAGTTGGTTCCTTTCTAAAAACTATTACTTTGTACCACCTAAACATTATATTTTTCACCTTTTTGAATTACCAAACTACATTTTTCGACCTATGGATAACGAATTGAAATATAAAAAAACATAATCTTAAATAAATCTTTAAATAACATCAAAAAAGAGAATACGGGTGTGATTTTTCTCAGACAATGACAAAGCTGCTTTCTCGATGGAATTTACGTTTCAACCTTAAAGTTTCTTCAATTATCCTCCTTTCTGTTCCTGTTTAAAGTGTCAATTAAATGTCAGTTACAGCTAACATATCTTCATTATGCTATATGTTCTATTTGTGCAACTGATACAAATAATCGATTACTGGAATCAAAGAATTTTTCAGCTGAGAATTCAGTTTCTCTAAGTGGTTTCTATAATTTTTTTTATCGCTGTATTGGATAATTAAATGGGCTCCGTTCGTCGTGCCTTCTTTTGAGTTTTGTATTTGGCGGTTTCCATAGAAACATCACTTCAAATTTTGTTTCTGGAGCAGATCTCAAAACCTCTTCAACATATCGTTAAACATGGCGCTATGTTTTTGGGATAGCTCTTTGAAGAAGTCAAAGAAAGGTCTAAGTTAAATGAATTTGTTTTTGCAATAATCTTAGTCTCTTATGTTCCCGTTCAACGTAACTTAACGCTCTTTATTACATCCAAAATCCAACATTAAATGAATTGTTTGACCAATAAGGCCACCTGGTAGCTCTGGCTATAACTATAAAACAATGAATATATAGTAAGCCAGTAACCAGGGAACCATTTTATGAATTTTAGATCGCATCACGTATCACTATACTTTACAACTGCAGCAGCAATGTTACTAATCACTTCAAGATTCATTAAGATGACAATATCTACAGTCTATTTTGATTAATTCTTTCCACTATACATATTATGGGTAAAAAAAAACCAACCCATAAATTTTACATTAAAGGGGCAGTACATCGAGGCACGTCTTTTTGTTTTTATTTTTATCACAATCATTTCTCCAATATTCCCCAAATCATATATGTTAATGCCAAATGCATCATTTTCATAGGCTGAAACACCTCAATATTCAACCCTCTTATCGATAGTCATTTAGTGCATCAAGCAAAGTTGGAATGATTCTTCCAGTATGTTTTCTTCTCTCTTCAAAATCATTTGTTAACCATATGGAAATAGACGAGGTTGTTAAGTTCATTTGACGTGGGTAAAGTAATCTAACAAGAAAATATTGATTTTCATTTCAAGAATAAATAACATATCCTAAATCTTAAAAGATTTCGTCTTGCTGTTGTTCATTGTCACTCAAGGCGAAATCCTTAAAATGAACACAATTTTCACTGTCATCTTTTGACATCAGTCCCATGACGTTAAACTGCAACATGATCGATTTGAACAATTAAGTGTAGATGTACTTCGGCTTTAACGCTGCTCTAACAATATTTCAGTTATTTCAGTCCAAATGAAATTTTAATTGTGAACATGCATGCATTCATAATCGTCGGGAGGAAGGGATAGTCCATGCAAGTTGCTGCATTTGAAATCGATTAGCGCTTTAATGAAAAGTTTTGTGATTTAAAATTCAGACAAGCTTTCCCATCCCTTGCATCAACTTCTATCAACTTGTTACGACTTCTCTGTAATACAAAACTACTTCCCTTTTTGCGTTTTACACAGAAATGTAATAAAAACACGAAATTCGGAATAATTGCCGCAAACAGTATAACCTTCGAAGGTTGTCCATACAACCAAATAATTTACTCCATACAGTTTAGCTTTAAAACACATCAATTGGATTGTCAACAGAAACAGTTGAGCGTGATTAAATCCTTTGCAATATCGTTTCATCTGAGGGGATTGAAATCAAAGAAAAGGTCTGTGACTGATTGAAGTGTATTCTTTTTCTTTTCTTTGCCCCTAAGTTTTGTCTCAATTCCCTTAATCTATTATGTCATTTAAAGATGTAATCACAGAAAATTCTTCAAGGAATTTTGCCTTCTTAACATGCAGTGTTTGACAGTTCCCTTGTCGTTGACTTTTGTTCAGGAGATTGTTTAAAAGTTTACTGAGGAAAATCGGAACTATCGTTCAAAAGTGTTTGACGCTACATGAATACAGTGCACATGATTGAATGTTTCAACAAAAGACATTCCAATCCCAATCAATTATTTTCCGACTTCTTACACCTGACACATTCAGAAAAAATGTTGACAATAGAATTCTATCGTTATCATTATTCCTTGATAATTTTTAGTTTAATCATAGTGTTGTACGTTAGAAATAAAATTTCTTTTCGAACCATATTAATAATGTATGATGTTACAATTAGCCACACAAAAAACTTTCATCGATAACTCCTTTTTCAATCTGACTTAATTAGCTTTAAGTTCCAATTTACAACATTACTCTTTTTACTTAAGACCTCATAACTATTCATTTAGATATATCAAAACTATTTCTATTACAAAGTACAAAATGGTACTTATTCAGAATGTAAGTACAAGTATAGAAGAATGTTCATTAAATCTTCTTCACAGGAAATGGTAATGCCAAGCTTGAATGAATTTGAAACGAAATTACGAACTTTATTTTCATAACAGTTTTGAACAATAGTTGAAAATTTGTTCCATTATAAAGAAAATTATGAAACATATTAATTTTATAGCATGTTAACCAAAGTAAGTTTTCTTGATAAACCACTTACCATTAATACATTTTTTTCTTAAGTTCTGAAATTATTTAGATATATTTTTGTAACTTAGAAAAAAAGTATTCCTACCTATGGCCTTAAATTGCAGCAATTTCATATCCATCAACGAATTATAGAAAAATGGATAGAGTGAATACTACTGTTACGATTTAAAGGTAAAATTCAGCACATTTTATTCCTCTGTAATGTGTTGCCTTGATTACCTAAATCTCTTGCATTCATTTGAAATCAATATACAGGGAATCGAATCTCTCTTATGTAACCAGACTACGGAATTATTTAGATGAGTTAGATATCGGTACGTTATCAAACAGTTAAACGGCTGGCATAATCAGCAACCTCTTTCCTTTGCCATTATTCATCACGTTTTGTTTAGTATTCCATGAGTATTAAGACCTTTTAAAATCATTTGTTTCGAAATCTAATCATTTACAAGAGTCACTTTCTTCAAGATGTTGATGACACTACGACCTTGCTTTACTATTATAATTAATATTTGCAAAGGTTTGTGCCTACTTTGCAAAAGCCATTCTTTCGCCAGAGGTAGCTCCGTCATAAACTCGTTGTAAAGGAATTTATGACGGAGCTACCTCTGTTGGGAGAGAATGCACAGAAAAGTGATTCAGCTTTTTACTGACTAATTCATATTGACTAAAATTTATTTTGTAAAAGAACATTTCATTAAAATTTCATATAATGCTTTTATGCTAAATCTTTTGAACGATAGAATTTTCCCTTAAATATTGTTAAATTTCTTAAATATGTATTTTACTGTATGAAACAAACACTACGTGACTCTGTATCATTTGATGCAATTCAATTTGTACTTTAGGTTTTCTACAAATGAGATATCATGGTTCTCGAATCTATATAACGAGAAACCTTGTCTTGCAGATTTCAAAAAGACGTTTATGTAATATCCAATCACATTTAGAGAAACAGTCATTTCAGAAGACTAAAAAAACCCAAAAAAGAATTAATCACACAACATTTGAAATTTTCATTTTGGCAACGGAATGAATTTTGATTTTGTATTCTAAGAACGCTTTCAAATGCAAAAATAGAGTAAACTTTCACTTTACCAGTACTTTTGTGATTAAAATATTGCTTGATTCCTTGGTAACAATTACATTTAATCATGAAAGAAACTATAGCAGATTGCAGAAAGAATTGGAAAGAATTTTTGAGTTACTTCTGAAAGGTTATGGAAATATAATCCTAGTAAACGATGCATCAACAAACATAAAGCATGTATAAATAAATTTTGTTGACAAACACCATCCTCTAGATGATTTCTAAATGTCAGATCTCATTTCTTATCTATAGATATCGAGATGATATATTAACAATATTTTATGCAAAAATTCATATTTGTACAACATTTAAGAGAAATTTAACGCCAATGTGAAAACGCTAATGAACTAGCCTAGAGTTGCAAATGTAATGGGATAGCACTCATAGCTGGATCAATTGTCTCTACACAGCTTTTGTATCAATTTGTGAGGGCTCATTCATCTGGTGTCGATGTTACAGTTCAAACGATCAGTAGCAATGATTTGAAAGCCATCATCAAACGTTGATGAATGCTATGTCTTTTTACAAGCAATATTTGATACATTGACAGGCTGATGACTGACATTGCTGGTTCTCACTCCGACACAATATCTAATACAAAATATTTAAGATACATATATAGACATCGAAATGTGGCAATAACTCTTGCTTTCCTCTATTTTCTCTGGAAATATTATTTTATGCCGATTGGGCATAAAGTATTTATCTATTAATCTATACATTGTAGATATATGCTGAAAATTATCTTCCATACTGTATATGCAGTGTATGATTTGCACAAAATTAATTGATTCTATGGTCAATCCGAGCATCTTTATGGCTTCTAAATCCGGAATAATTTTCTCTGTTAAGTTTCCTAAGATCTATCGTTGCCTATCTATCATTGGTCTAAAATAGCGCCTCTAAAGTTGTGTAGAAAAACGAAATGTGAGCAAATGTCTAGATCTTTAGCTTATTTCAATTATGCTTTTAGTTTCTATGCTTACCATGATTATGACCTTAAACTGTGGACTGCAAAAGGAGATATTAAAAAAGTATGAAAATCAAATTATCGGAAAGCAGGCAAGTTGTTTCATTCTGTGATATTTCTAAACCCTTATCAGCATCAATATGAACACGTTTGTGTTATGAATAGAGGGTTATTAACTGTCAGGACGAGGTGACCCAGAACCTCTGTGATTGAAACTATTTGGAAAACTTCGGTCCTATTCAATACATAAATGTTATACAAAATGAAACCTATTAAAAGGATTTGAGCTATAAACATATTGAAATATTGAGTTGTAAAAAAATGCATGAGAAATAACAAACTAGATGGTATTAATTTTTAATGCGAACGTAAATGAAATTGCAACTAGAAAAATATTACATGCTGGTTTTCATTTGTAGGCAACTGTACATAACAAGTGATTCTATCATGACATTTAAAAATCCTTGTTTTTGAATGGTTTATTTCATCGTCGAATCTACGTTCGTATTACACAAAAATAAATAATAGGTTTATCTCGTAAATAATCCAACCCAGTGCGTTGTGAATATTTTTCAAAATCTTCAAATGCACTCTTACCCATAAAAGTATCAAACATTAAAGTGACACATAGTGTGATTAATGATTTTATGTAAAAAAGTAAAGTTAAAGGTAAAATGCAGAACCACAGTGGTATTTGTATCTAATATATATTTTCATCGATTTAAACGATAATCGAAAAAACGGTCATACTAAATCTTGAAACGTTGACTGCATCCTATCTCTATATAATATGATATATAAATACTTTATAAATATAAAATAATAATATATAAAGTTAACAATACCGACCCTTTTAGTCTGTGTCTGATCTAAGTAAAAACAATTAGGTTCCAGTCAGTGTGCGCTCATTTGTCCGGTTCTTGGTAATAAATGAGGACTTGAACCAGTCAATTTGCTGAGTTGATAAACATCAAGGTGGTTATTTTCTCAAACAACCACTTAATCCATATACAATAACACCAGATATAAAGTTTGACATATTTGACTCAATCAACATACTCTTTGCCCCTATAAGGTCTACTTTCTAATTTGAAAACCATGCGAGTGACAAAGGTGCTTCATAGTTCAAACATTCATACTCCCTACAAGCCAGCAGCAAAGCATAGTGAAGACAGTTCGACAGCTTCCATTCCCTTCTGACTTGAGCTGCTTGACTTCCTTTTTGTTCATTGCCTGTCAGTTGCGTGATGAAAATAATGAAACCATCCGTGAGAACAATCTGCGGCTGATGGAAATCAGAATAATATATTCCCCTGGTGAGAAATGCAGAATGTTATTTACGGTCGAATTGGCGGAATACTCTTACGGAGCGTGCATTACAAAAATACCTTTATCTTTCAGAGTCGAATGTGGTCTTAAAGAGCCACTCCGCGATTTTCATAACATATTATTTACCTTTGATACAAAAGAAATGTTATATGTGGTGATATAAATTCAAAACATCTTAACTTTTCATGTCCAAAAAACATATATATGATAAATACTGGTTTTCCATGAACATCTAAAAACAGCCTTATAAATACACAGAGGTGTTGATATCACGTCCAGTATACATGGATACTAGTTATATAACCTAACAAACTCCTAACTGCCCTCCTGACTGTTTTAGAAAAGTCTCCAAAATTACGTTTGACTATTTGACGCGCGCCACTGTCCGGTTTTCGATCATAATTGCGACATTCTACCTTCATATTGTCACTGTAAAAAAACAACAAGCTTTAAAATGTTTCTTTTTGGTAACAGTCGATATTTCGCAATCAAATGACACCATTGATTAAATTTGGCATATATGACTCCAACAACTCACGGAGTGGCTCTTTAAGACTTAAGGGACGGGATAGCACAGTGGTTAGCGCGTTCGGCTTCGGATCAGGAGGTCCGTGGTTCGAATCCCGCCAGGGGCTCGGCAACTTTGTCTGCAGTAGAGAACTGTTCTACACGCAGTCAGGTTTGGGTGCAATGCTACTGAAATTCAGCGCAGTACCACCCATGGTTCGCTAGTTCCAGCCGATGCTAGCAGGTTTCACCGCAATGGATAGCCACAATAGTGTTGCGGGCTTTCTCCCTGCAATAATACTAGCGGCCGCGATATAAGTGCAATAATCTTGAAAGCGGCGTTAAACACCAACTCACCTCACCTCACCTTTAAGACTTAAATTGAAACATTAAAAAATAACTCTTTATTAGCTTCAGCCGCAGATAAACAACTCAATATTTATGTCTTAGATGATTCTGAAGGTTGAGGAATGTCGTGTTTGAAAGTTACCTTGTGTTTCAGAGGCCAGTTAGGGAAATCCTCACATCTTTTGGGAAGGCCGTAAAGGGGTTTGAATAGCTAATTGTCTACAGGGTATATTTTAGATAGATTCTTTTTGAAAACTCTTTTCCTTCTGTTATTTTCCAAGAGAAACTAAAAAGATCTTTCGAATCCTAATTTTGATAATGCTGTGAAAATTAGCAATGAATTATTGACAATCATTTCAAATACACTTAATACATATAACTATAAACAGATATTTCATGATAACTATCTTATAACGACATGCTCATGAGGTCAGAATATTTACCTTGATTAGAATGATTGAAGGAGTCTAAATCGCACAAGTAAAACGTCTTGGGTTCAGCCGAGCCACTTATATGCAAATATAGCACGTGCTAGACTGATCATTAGACAGAGGTAATTGAGTTCAGATCAACATATCTTTATTCATCCATGCTTTGTCCCTCAGTTCCCAACAGTCTCAATTTGCAAACTGACGCCCCAGAAAGCCCATCATAACATATGGTCCTGTTATTTTTCTACTTTACTGTATGAATAACGTTTGAAAAGCATCAAGTCATGCAACTCGTTTAACGACAATAGCTGTGAATAATACCTTCATTAGCTGATACGACTGACAACAGAACACCTCTTTAAGTCATAAAAATATTCATGACATTCATCTGCTACCGGGTATGACTACGCATAGATTTCTTGGTATTTTCATTCGCGGCTAAGGCGTTTTTAAAACATCCTTTAAAAAGCAAAGTTCACAGGTCTTTTTTAGCTAACAAAGAGTTATTGTTGGAAAAAGTTCATTTCAAAGGTCTATCAGTAAAAGAAAACAATCAGATAATTGTATGCATAGGCCAAAGTTTCCTTTATTAAGGGGACACAGAGTATGTTATTTGAGTCAAATTTGTCAAACTTAATTAATGATGTTAATTCATCGAGAAACATTGGTTGGTTTGGAAAATCATAATCTTAGAGTCTGTTAGTTCAGTATAGTGGCAACCGCTTTAAGTTGTAATTATAATTTGTGATCGAAAAAGGGACACTGGCGCGCGCCAGTGACCCTTACGTTATTTTGGAAACTTTTGTACAGCAAGACAAAAAGGCAAATATTGCTTGGTAGTGATAAGTGGGTCATTTAACAGATATTTATGTAACGTGGACGCACAATTTCGACTTATTAACATCAATATGGCCGTTTTTGTACCACCATTGAAAATAGGAAAATATCCTAATTTTGGAGAAAATTCAAATAAAAATGCAAGATTACGTAGGATATTTAAAGTTAATTCAGACTAGGTGGTATTTTGGCTCTTATTCAAGCCATAAACCATTTCATGAAACATGCTCTTTGTCACTTTCAACGAGGTTCAGATCATACCATTGAGGCGGGAATCCTTAAGACGTTTCTCACGGAACACATGGTACCTCTTTGTCACGAAGAAATGTGAAATTTCTAAGCTAAAATGCTGGGTCACCAGGGATAACTTGTTGATCACCTTGTTACAAAGAAATAGCAACACCATGGGCTAATTTGCAATGATTCATCCCTGGTATCAAAAGGACTTCTGATTAATGTTTTTCCTCCCACATTTGCAAACACTCAAAGCGTTGCTGTATTTATATATTTGAGACCACGATTCGTTAAATGAATTCCCATCATTTCTAAGCGTGATTCCAGCATGATGTGATGGGCCTTTACCGTTAACTTTAAAATGTTTGCCGATATATTGAACTATCAATGACTGTAAATACAATTTTATTCATTTAAATCGAAGCCCGTGTTAATAACTTTTAAAAATTGTGATTTATGATTACATGCCTATGTCAAGGATTTGCGATAATTTTAATAACCATAAGTGTGTTTCACAATGGAATAGTGTTCTATTGGCAGACAAGAATAAGAATCCTATTTGTTACGTTGATTCTAAATCATAAATACTCCCCGATGGGTGTCAACCTGTGGTAGGTTGTCATCAAAGGACAAGTAAGGAATGTTAACTCATCTTGGGTAAACTTTTTTTCTGAAGGCAGCAAGATATTGATGCAGAATTAATCATACCCTTCGAGTTATTTATTCTGTGTAACTGATAAAAAAATTCAGATTAATTGAAACCGCAGCCAAACACATTAAAGAAGTTGGTAAATTGATGAATCAATAGCGTTGCATGTAAAACAGTATGAAATCAGACTGAATATAAAATGTGGACTTCATGGTCACAGGACAATGACATTGTTGTGAGAGAATACATGTAGTTTACTCGTCTTCACAAAAGTACTTGTAATATCTAGTAAAGCTGAGTCAGCAAGAACGCCGCCACATGGGGAATGTTAATGTAGCACAGGGCCAATTGATAAAATTATCTTTGATTACGCAGTTCTGTATTGGCCGACTTTGTCTCGTGCCAATACAACAGACCTTTTACTCTACCAATACTGAAATACTTAATCAATAAAATTATAATATAGACGTTAATATCACCTTACCCATACCAATACATCTCTACTACTTATAGGACTGAGAGACACCCTGTTTCCCCCAAAAATAACTATCTCACCCCATTGGTGTTTTATATATCAAATAAAAAATCATTAAAAATATTGGACATTCATTTCTAAACAACAAGTTAAATAAGTGATTTCACATAACATCAATTAACAATAAAAAGACCAATAAACTCGTCTGTTTTACACTTCTTTTAGGTTCTTGACGGAATGATGATATATTGAATGCAAAGTTTCATATTCTTCACCAATTGAGTAGAGCTTCGAAATTATGGTCTCCTCTGAAAAGTTTATCGTTTTTTCGGTATCCAATAATTATTCTAACCATGAAACGGTTTAAAACTTTATACAAAATCCATACATAGTCAATAAAAGTCATAAATATATCGAACTATCAACGTTTTATCATAAAACTGGATTGGGAGCCTCATGAAAATGTAATTTGAAAAGCACAGTAAAATGTTCAGATAGTCTCTTGTCAGTGTTCAGTCAGAAATTGACAACAAAACTTGTAAAACTGTATTCATTTGTATGTGCATAATTCAAAACATGACAATTAAAATGTGATTTTTTTTCATAATTATTTTTTTTGAAATCATGACGTGATCAATCACACTGAACACTTTTTAATTACTTACTGATTTGAAATGACAAGGTATGCTGTTAGGGACTGAACGGTAATTGCAGCTTTTCCATGGTAAGACCATAAATTCACTGATTAAAGATTAAAACATTAATTGTAGCCAGAATTGATTTCCATGAACATATTTTCGGATCCAAATGCTTTAATGACAACCAGCATTGCAAATATTGAAATACATAAGCGACAAAAGATTTAAAATCTGTGATGCTGGCTTGTTTTGTGAATTGCCCCAGTTCTCTCATTCACTTAGAGTAGTAACAATCATTGTGCAGCTACATTTCTACGGATCCCTTCATAAACGACACTGCTATGAAGAGATGTTTGGAAACACTTATCCCTTCATTTTAATGCCGTCAATGTACAGCAAATACTTATTTGACCATTGATATCACCTGTTTACATATGAAGTTGGTGTGTTTCATATGATAATTGAATTAGGGCCTTATTTGTGTTCATAAGCCGAAGTATGTTACATGGTGATTATATGGATATATTGAAGCAAGGAAATGTCAATAATGACATCAATATACATAAAATCATACTTGCTTGTCTATCAAGACTACTTACGTGTGACATCTGTCTATTTCAAATTGTACCTGAAGTCAAAACACTCCTAATTACCATGGAGGATATTTTGGAAAGAACAGATTTGCTGTGTTTGCCAACTTCATGAAAATGGAAATGTTTCTGGTGTACAGACGTCAAAAACTTCAACTTTGCTATCAATGTTCAGGTCATAAAACAAAAGTTTATTTTGAAACTGTCCTTAACATTTGAAGTTGTTGGCACAAAATCGATTTTTCAAAGTTGTTGGTCATTTCAGTTCAAAATGACGTAAAGTATTTGTACTTTTTAGCACTATTTGAAGTATACAAAATTGATAAATATTTAAAAATCAGCACTTCATCGGTCCCTTGGCTGTGTACTGCACTTTTACAGGGTGAATGAAAAGTAAATATATATGAGTGAATACTGTTGTACGTGTCTTTGTTTTTCAAAAGTAGTTCTGTTTTGCTTAAGCCACTGACAAGGTAATTCTGATTATTTGAAACAACGTATTAACACGGTGTACTTTATTGACATTCACATGACAGGCCAACAACGAGAGTTATACAGAGGAATGATCACAACCAACGGAATAAACTTTAATCAGGATGTTTTCATTAATATCAAGTAGTGCTAACAGAAATAGCTGCAGACAAACCAAAAAAAACAAATTGCCTTTGAGCTCTAAGAATTTCAGACCTTGGTGTCCTTTGGTTGAGTCATCTACATGCAAATAGATTAAAAACGATAAAATATTACTTGAAGTTACAAGGATTAACTCTCGGAGCTTTTTTTTAGGCAAGTAAAAATTCACGAAAACACTAATTCATGAAGTTTCTTTTCCCCCCTGAAGAGTTCAGTTTGGGTTTAATGTCAAAGCATTGAATCTGTTTGCATACTATGAAATGTCTAAATAATGATTCACATGGTATGGATTTAGTCAACGGTATATTTTGCAACAAGTGTATACTTGGTTTTTGCAATATTGAATCTGTTTGCAAATAATGGCAGTTTGTTTCGTATTCATACATCATATGTATGATAAAGGGTTTAAGTTTATTGACAAAAATGGTTTCTAAATGGAAATTACATTATTCACCATCACCACTTTAACAACGCCTTCAGCTCATTCCTCGACAAAGCCTTGATGTCAATATCAACAGTCGATCCTTGTTAAGTTCCATGTTCTGTCTTTGTATTTGGAATCTCATCGATTATCAGACTCACGTTTTGCTTGAAGGGAAATCTGTTATCGGCTCCTCTGTGGTATTGACCTTAACTTTGAAGTTATTAGAAAAAGAACCCATTGCACTCCGTAACTTATTCTGCAATGTATAGAATCTCTTAGAATGATTAATTTAGATAATCTAAATTCACGGGCAAAAGAGACGCAACCATTTAGTCAAATCTAAAATGCAGAATAAATGCAAAATGTTTATTCAACAAGAACATGTGACGATATCATATTCTTAAAAAATGCAACATATCAGCTTCCGGTATCAATGGCAGAATCTCCGATATTGGCCTGGGGGTCAAAAGGTCCTAGTTCACTGTCATGACTGAAAACAGTTGAATACTTGCCACAATACACGCATTAACCCTCCGACGTAGTAGAAAATCGAACGTCTGACGTCATGACGTGAAATTCGCTGCCATTCTTTTTGGAGAGCTTGAGCAAGTTGCTGGCGGTTATCTGGAGGTGGTCGTCGTTGAGGAATACGACGATCCAAAGCATCCCAAAGATGTTTCGATCGGTGACATGTCAGGCGAGCATGATGACCATGGCAAAACGTCGATGTTGTTGTTAGCAAGGAAGTTCTGACAAACTCGAGGCGTGTGCGCTCGGGCATTGTCTTGCTGAAAGATCACACCCTGTGCCTGTTGTCGAAGAAAGGAACAGGCGACGGGATGAAGAATGTCATCGACGTAACACTGAGCCGTGAGATTTCCAATCCCGATAACCAGCGGCGTCTTCTCCTCACCATGTATACCTCCCCAAACCAAGACACTTCCTCCTCTGTAGGGCAACACTTCCTAAACGCAACATGGAGCGCTTCCCTCTCCCCGACGGCTGTAAATACGTTCTCTTCCATTTGCTTTGAAGAGACAGAACCGACTTTCGTCAGAGAAAAGCGCCCTCTGCCATTGACGTCGCTGCCAACGTAAAACTGTCCTGTCCTAACTCAGTTTTCGTTGGCGATGTTCGGCTGTCAACAGCTGTCCCCTGAACGGTATGTATGCCCTGACACCTTAGACGTCTGGCAACTGTGTGTCTGTGTGACCCAGGGCATTCGACGCCGATGACGTCACTACCATGAAGCGTTTTCTGAGGTGTAACGTGTGCAGATCTAGGTCGTCCTGGTTGTGACTCTCGGTCAGCCTGATCTTGGCCTGTCTGAGATCTGTCCCGAATGACGATAACGTTGCATTAGTCTTATGACAGTTGTACGGCGACTGCCAAGGGTTCTTGTAACATGGGGGTGGGGGTGGCTCCCATTTTAATCATCCCGACTGGTCGCTCAAAAGCAGGCGTTTGATATCACAATTCAATATGAAACAATCGTTGTTGTATTTGGGCGAAGGGTTTTCATGTGATCAGGTTTGAATCTGAGTTTGATATTTTTTCGTAATTTCAAATATAAAATGGTAGCGTTGAAAGGATTACTGGTAATTTATTAATTGGTCTTAATTGCCACGTTGAGTTTATGTCATTGCCTGGTTTTCGAACAGCCTTTTTACTGAACCATTGAGCGTTTCAATGATAATTTTCAGCAACAGTCTACTACCTTGATAATGTTTCTGAAATACATGTATGACCCCAATAGAACAGGGTGTCACTCATCGGTCTAATTCAACCTCTTCTCCTCAAAACCCTTTCATCCCAGCAATGACACTAGTGCATTTGTATGCTTCATTCTTGAAACTTTCAGGTATTAAAAACAAATTAATAGTATTTCAACTCATTCATCGAGCATGATAATTGGAAACATATCAACCATTATTAGACAGAAGAGTGATCATTTTACAAGGCTTGTGAACACAACCATCCGGAATTATCTAGACGTTTTCATGAATATCAGCCAGAGGTTATAGAATTAGCTGCAGAATAACAAAATCATCCTTAGTGAAAAAAGTATTTACTCTTTCAACTTTCCTCGAATGCGATCGGAGGGGGTTGGGGTGTAGGGCGAAATATAGGTATTGGAACTGAAAAAAATGCTACACAAGGACACCAGGCTTTGCAAATGTTCTAACATATTCTTCGGCTATGTCACAACTTTTAATAAAGTTAGTCGAGAGCTTTGATTAAGTGTTTGCATTTCTAACTAAAAATGTTTATCTACGAAAGCTATTTATGATAAAGGGTTTAGATAATACGTAATGAATCTCCTTCATGAACCACAATCCAAAGGTGTTTGAAAGACAACTGGAAATTGATTCAAATTTCATTTAACTTCTCGGTGTTGCCATTAACTTAGGGTTGACTCATTTCACGATCTGAGATCTACAGAACCTATCGCTTTCATATTTCATAGGGACTGCACTGCACTAAATGACTGCTGAATCAATATAGATTTAATCCCTAAATACCAAATCTTGGGTTGGCTCCCGCAGTTGTATTCTTTATTCCCTATTGCTATCAAATTTCACATTAACCGCACTGCACTCAGTAACGTTTACTTTAATGAATACGAATCTCCTAGGAATGGCTCATTTGAATAATCTTGATGAGCAACATTGGTGAGCAAAAAGAAAAACAAAACCCATATAAGTCTTCATTTAATCAAATTGAAAATTACATTTGATGTTGTGAGTAAAGCATTGATGGAATATAAATATTTATGTTATTTCTATTGTGGTTTAATGATTATAGTGTGATTTAAAATGATTAGGAAATATGTCAACTAAGCTTCAAAAGAGGTTGATCAGGATTATGGAAAATGAGTAATGTACCCTGTCACTTTACAGGTCGAAAGAAAAAAACAATTGTTATCGGATATATAGAGAATATTTGACATTTCTTGTCGAATACCATAGATATCTCATCGAGTGAAGTAGAAATTTATATTTTCACGAGTGGCGTAGCCACGAGTTTAAATATATGATTTTCTACTTCACGAGATGAGATATTCATGGTATTAGACGAGAAATGTCAAATTTTCTATTTATTATGTTTCCCAAAACCCCGTAACTGACCCTAACTATATGAAAGGAGAAGCTAAAACGCTTCGCTAGCGCGGCCTTTGCGTGACGTCATTAAATTGTTTCATGACGTCACAGACGACGTCATATGATTGTTGCATCATTTCACTGAGTAGAATACCATTTTTATTTCACTCAGTGAAAATACGGGTTTTATTTTCACCGATAAATGGCATATTTCACCATTCGAAACATAATAAGATGAAATATTTTACAAAACACGTTTTATAGAGTATATTTAACAATGAGTAAAAGAATTATCAATCAAGATTTAATAATTCGGATTTTAGTAAAACATATTGTGAAATAAACACTGGAATTAAAGAAAAAACAATTCCAAGTAATACTTTATTCTTCCTGACGATATCAATACACAAAACAACCTTGTTTGAAAATGTTAGAACGTGGCCATAAGGAAAGAATTCCAACTTCAAGTGCAGGAACATTAAACGCAATTCAATCATCGACAGGAGTTTTCTTTGACCTCAATCATCGATGGACAAATCTATGTTGAAAAAAGTTAAAATTGATAAAATTAGATAAAATTGGATACAACTGATAAACTGAGATAGCATTGATAAAATTAGATTAAAAATATTGTTGGTGTTGATGATTCCGTGTAGACAAATGTAGACTTACTTAACAAAATATCATTAGAAAGAATGCAATGTTCTCTAACCTAGGAGGTTAAGAGCATACGTAAAAATAATTCTATACATCATTCTGTGTTTATATGCCATATAACATTGGCAAGAAAATCCATCCTCAAATACTTTAATATCAAAACATGAAAAACATTGCTGAGAGAATCTGTTTCCTGACACAATGATTGCAAGTCGACAAAAGACATTAAGGAAATTGAGAAAACAGTGAGTGGAAGAAGGAAGAAAAATAGAAAAAAAACCGTCAATTCATCACAGTTCTTGCTATGGTTTCTATTTCCGATGAGGTATCAGAAAAAGATAGTATAAGGATAATGTCATCATATGCTACTGACATTTTTATGATTATTTACCTGATGTATAACGTACGATGTGTGAAGATTTAGTTTTTTAGAAGGTTGTATGATTTCTCATATGGACAAGAGGGTTTCGTGCTCTTCATAGGAGCTGTCAAAGGAAATCATATGAATTTTGAAGAATATTCCAATATTGCAATCAACACTAGAGGAATAGAACACTTATCTATCAATGATAAGCGCATACTAACTAACTGTATATAAATTATGATGGAAGAAATTATTTTCAATTTAAAAACTCTTTCCAAACAACATATTTCTCATACAAACTTTTTGGAATAGCTATTTAAAAAGATAGTCTGACACATTTTGATATATGATACTTCCAAAGCCTAACAGACTGTTTAAAGTTGTTCAGTTTCAATTCTATGTTAGGTAAACATTCTATTCATTTTAACTGATGAAATGAGCTTTCAAAAATTTCACCAGATCAATTGATTCTTCATTTCAACCATAAACTAACAAAAAGCGCCATTCTTTTCATGTCAATCCATCTGATTTTATTGATTTTTTAGCAAACTCATTTCAAACACATTCTTAATTGTGATTATACAGAGTTCGTAAATGTTAAAAAGGGGCAATGGCAATTTACACTTTTTCATCAATGATACATTCACAATGTTTCAAAGTTACTTTTTGGAATAAAAGAAGAGGTCTTTAGGTTTTAATTTATTGTTAATCACGTAATCTTTCGTGCTGTGCAGTCAATGAAATTAGGTTAATCAATCGAATCATTCTTGGGGAATGTGTAAACATTAAAGTATAAGTTACTAAGTGCAGTGCGATCAATTTGAATTTTGATAGCAATAGAGAATAACGAATGTAATTGCTGCAGTCATTTAAAGATTTGATGTTCAGGGATTCAATTTATATTGATGTAGCAGTCATCTAGTACAGTGCAATCCCTATGAAGGATGTGCTCAGTAAGTTCTAAAGATAAGAGACCCAAACACGACGCAAAAATAAGGTATTTAGTCTGACAAGAAAACTAAAAGTTGATGTTTTATGTTTCACATTGTGAAAGAAGCGAAGAATATTTTTTTTTAAAATGATATGTTGGGAAATAACTGCAATGCTATTACTATAACGGAAACATATAAAAGAGAAATAAAGGAAGACGTTAAGAAAATTATCCCCATAAATCCGGAAAGCAATAACGAGATAACATCAAAACAAACAAAATTCGTTTAAGATTAAGGAAACAACATAATGGAACCGATACAAGGATTCACTTCACTTAGTCATGAGAAAATTATTTTTTTACACTTATTGTGAGCTATCGGTCAAACTGACTTGACATTAAGCGGAATAAAGGTCAGTTCACTGCTTTTTACACTTCCTTTCTGCTTTTTAAAAGGAAACCATATGGTAAAACATTAATCAATTGAAAAGAATTTCGTGAAAATTCTTTCTTTAAAATATTTTTAATTTTCTTGGACATATTGAAGTGTTGAGATGAATTCATGTTTATTTAAAGTAATTATTTATTTCAATGTGACATAAAAAAAGTTGCAAAATATATATTGTTTACGGTTTTGAAATAATGTGCTAAACTGATAAAGCTGCCTTTATTTGTCAATGCTTCTGTATTACAAATACTATTGTATTATTGCAGTAAACTATACTTAATTTCCATAAAGGAGTGAATCACATACATGTAAAAGTGTGTGCTAAATAACAAATGCTTTCAGACAATAAGAATACATGTACAAAGCTAACGGTTTCACAAGTAAAACATTTACTCAAGATAACATAGTCCTTTTTAAAATTCTTTAGTCAAGAATTGGGTCATAAAATTAAAATGAAAACGTCAAAGTATATACAGTTTGCCTAAATGATGAACCATAATGTTTGCTTTTTACTTTATGTGATATTGTAATCGTTCTTTATCTATTTGTATATAATTTGTACACCCAAATGACAGCGTTTGGCTTGCAGCAAATATTTTTTTCTGCAGCTTTCTGTAACCACTATTTAATATTCACGAAACGTTCCTGATTCAGGCTTCTTCCCGATGAAAATCATAAATAGGATCACTTTTCTGTGCAATTCATATTTCTTTAAAAAGGTTCATGGTCTTGATATATTTTTTTAGATTTCCTGAACAAGCGATCATTAGCCATGGTGTTTTGTTTCCAGTGACAGAAATGTAACAAAACTTTAGAATAACACAAACTCATCGGCAATTACTCTTATCAACGGCATTAACACAAACGTTAACAAACTTTACATTGAACACCATGCACTGCAGACAATTTGTAGTGATCTATCAACATTATTATTTCATCCGTTGATTTTTAAAATAAAAATGTCATTTTCCGTATTTCCTATGTTTATAACATCCAATATCATATGATGAAAAATATCCGATAAAAACGTTGCTGTAACATCAAAAGAAAGCAAACACATATAATGTTCTTGAAATGAAGTAGGTCTCCATTGGCTTTCCGCATGCATGCCCTCTCCTAGCATTTACAAAGATCACAGAAGCAAAGAGATGTATGTAAAGCAATAAATGAGTAACTATATATGCAATCGATATGGTCGATCTACATAAAATCCTTTCCAGAGGACGAGATTACTTTTGATGTGTGTAACACTTTGAATATCGCCATAATTGTTGCTTTTCGGTAATTCAATAAGGGTTGACTTGTAGATGTTTCGTTACCAAACTCAAAATCATGTTGCCTGATAAATCTCTCTCTTATTGATTCATCAACAGATTGGCCTAAAAATTATAGTTCAGAGAAGCTCTTCGTTGACGTTCACTCAATAGCACATTTTCAGCGCCTTCTATAGCACTGAACTAATATCGAACTATTTGAAACTATCTTAAAGAAAACAAGCTATCATGGGCAATTATACAATTAATGAGATTTTCCTTTTGACGTTGTAGATCTTAAAGAGAAATCTGAAATTATTGTGAAGCCACTGATTTAGTATATTTTCTAGTATGTTTCAAGTTATCCTCAGAGAGTTAACATTTCAATGACGTACACGTCACGTGACGTTGGAGCAATACACTGATTGTGACGTCACTGTTTTATGTTTTAAGACGTCACAGGTGCGGATTTTAGCATAAACTGGATTAATATTTTTATTCATCTAACGTATAATTGCGTTTGCATCTGCCAATTATCACTTTATGAGCAGTGCGAGTGTCTAAATGTTCACACATTGGGATCTTGTTTTAGGGTCCTTAATCTGTTGTTTGTGAACCCAAACTCTGTAACTCAGACATTCGTTTTGACCTATGTATTGTTCCTCACTTCCTTGGCATGTTATTACATAGATCACATTTTGTTCAGACCAAACAAGACTATGATGTTCACAAAATAATCTTTTAAATAGAATTAGATTCTTCTGATATATGTCATTGAATGCCTCTGGCAATGTCAGGCATTCTCTATCTCTCTCTCTATCTCTCTCTCTCTCTCTCTCTCTCTCTCTCTCTCTCTCTCTCTCTCTCTCTCTCTCTCTCTCTCTCTCTCTCTCTCTCTTTCCCTCTTATAAGTTTTTGTTTTCAATTGTGAATATTGTTTGCCCAAATATTATATTCATCTACTAAGTTCATGAAGAATAAGAATGTAATCTTATAGAAAACTGACCCGATTGTCTGCATCGATTGGCATTCTTAGCACCGTAATTTCTCTGATTTCCTAATTAAGGTTTTCGGTGTGCGTGTTAGGCAATGTTTAAAAATCTTTCAAGCACAGTAAGAGAGTAAAGATGGGCACAACTCAATTTAGTGCTCTGCGTGATGGCAAATTGCAAACAATTAGAGTATGCATATTCAGTGATCCTGGTTGAGTAATTTGCGAAGAAGTCGAAAATTTAAAAGCCAGTGTTAAAGCTATGCTATGCTATGCTACGCTAGCTATGAACTTTGAGTATTCCAAAAGGTAGATATATGTATTTACTGACATATATGTATATGTACATATAAGGAAAGACAAGATTGCATACTCAGAAGCATAATACAATAATTGAAATAATAATTTTTCAAATCTTGTAAATATAATCTAGGAATCAGAATAAGTAATGATTGAAAAGATCGCCTCATAATTTTGATTTTAATGAGAACATATCAATTCCATTTCAGCAATCAAATGATCACTAACATTACCATAGTTCCTGGAAGCAAACATCATTCATTATCATAGGTTCCTAAGTTGTTTGTCATAATGAAGGTGTATATGGTTTATTAAATTATCTTGAGTATGTTGTTGGGTGTAACTATAAAAAAAAATTTCACAATGTTTATTTCAACGATTATTCATAATACTTATTTGTGCAACTTACTTATAACCAATTGTTCATATTTAATCGAAAACAGAATGGAACGTGGCTAGAAACTTATCTCCTGCAGACTATGAACCGCATTTGGGTTGGTAATGTTGAATAGGTCATACAATGTATATTCAATTGATTTGGACAGACAATTTCGAATTCGAAATTACACAAGGTAAGTGCTAGATTTTCATTGAAAACTATTTTATTGTCTGTACAGCATTTGAGGTTAAACTTAGAAGTTTGGCTTAAAGAGTTCAAAACAATATACTTGCTTTATGAAACATGAAACATGAAGTCACTTTAACATACCCTCGCTATTCTCTCCAGATTATGAACGCAAGTAGAATATTTGAATGAGCGGTCCATATCAGTAGTAATAGGACTTTAAGTTTAATATGATTGCATGTGCCCATTTAGAAAATTTTGCCATTTTAAGTTCTTATTAGCGAAAAGGAGTTTTAAAAAGGTTTAATGACTTAACATTTCCGTTTTTATCATAATTGATAAAAGTTACTGGAATGAACAAAATTTATTTTTCATGTGAACTTTTGATTTGAAGTATTTGTAACTGAAGTAACTGTATAAAAGAAAGTTTTTGAAAAGCATGTACTAGTGCATTTCAGTTTGCTCAAAGATTTCTTGAGAGCACTTATCGTGCTTAAATAAGATCCTGAAGCGCATATCACTCTGCACGGGTAGCTAAGAGAAGCTTGGACAGCCGAGGGTGGTCTTAAGATTTGGTTTGAAACCATGGTAATCTGTGCACACTGTGAGGTGAAGAGGAAATATGTATTCCTCTGAGCTACAACAGAATGAAAATGACCATTGTCCAATTTACGTCTAAAAAATATAACTCTTTCAGAAGCACTTTATTTTTATTGTCTATTTGCTGTGAGGTGTTCGTAGCCTGTAATTCTTACAGGCTCAACTGTCAGGCGAAACAAGTGTGAACTATCCAACATCTCCATGCTGATATCCAACTCTCCAACTGCATATACGACTCTTTAGTGAACCTTGACGCTGAACTATTTATGGAAATACGCATCAATCAGTTGTCAAAAGTATGCTTCCTCCGTTTGTGGAGCATCAGCAAACGAGTACATTTGCCATAACACTTTCGTCACATAATTTGAATGTATTGTGGTTACGTGGAGTGTAAATATATTCCGACATAAGTACATTTGTCAGGCTGCGTTCTGGTATCATAGTCATAAAACTGTTTCACGGATTCGTATAAACAGAACATCACTAATACGAACTGTTTTTTATTTGTATGGACGATAATCAAGGGCACTCTTACATTGGACGGAAATGGCGGCTTCCTTCGATTGCTTGGGATCATCCTAAATGAAGAATAACGGTATGTAAGTAAATCAGATGATTTGAGGCCAGTCCTGGTTTAACATCGCTTTGAAGTGCACTCATTTATATCACGACGTTAAAGCCATCCTCTGAAACATGTTGCCAAATTTTGAATCTGTAGAGGGTTGAGTTTTTTTTTTACTATTTCCACAAAAAAAATGGCATTCAGTAGTTGTAAAGAGCCACAATAATGATATGATAAGTGATATGAAAATGTTTACCTTTCTAGAGTGTTTCTTTGAGAATTGAGGCTTTTTTTTAGACATTTGGGGACGCCTGTATTGTAACTTAGCGTCTGAGCGATATAGAGTACGACGCTTAGTGAATTTTTGTCGAAACCATTTGTTTACAACGTGGTTGCTGCAGTTACCTGAAACAAATTCATTCGATATAGACATGATACGCGCTAGCACATACAAAACATAAAAATGAATATCTTTTAAACATCAAGATATTACATATATTCACATAAGCCGATTTAATGAAAATAACCAACATAGAATATAAAAATAAGTAAAGTAACTTTACCTGAATAATTACTGTAAATATTTTTCATCTTCGATACAGATATTTGCTTGCGAAATACAAACATTGCAACCATGTTTAAATGATGCTTTCTAAATCCCATGCACAGTATATGCACTGAAATGTGTTACTACTCAATATCTCTTAATTAAAAGGGCTTTTAATGCAATATCGTAAATTCTACACAATTATGCAAATGCACGACTAGTACGCTTTATATTGATATATACGCCCCATGCACAGCGGACAAATCAAGTAAATCAGCCTAAGTGCCGAAAATAATGTCAATGACTATAACAATTGCATATAAAAATGAACAATGTCAACGGGGTTTTTTTCTAACGTTTTAACAGAAAATATTATCAAAAATAACCATTATAGTTGTATTTATTGCAAGAATCAGTTTATGAACATATTTTTTAATGATTTTTATAAATCATCAAGGTTTCATTTTAATTTTGAAAAATAAAGATAAATAATTTAATTATCTTTAACATAAAGTTTCAATATGAATATGTTTTGTGTCTTAAATCTTATACATGACTTCATTTCTAATGTCCAAGAATTACACACATGAATAATAATTGTACAACCATTAAAGAGTTATGTATTCACAGCAAACATAAATGATCATCAGGCATTAAAGCCTATCGGAAATGAGAACTCATTGCACTGGATGACTCCGATAATATAAATGCAACACACCCGTGGTTAAGATAAACGTTAAATGGTTTGCAAATGATGTGGACCATTAGAAGCAATCGAAAATATAATATCAATTGATTTTTATGACTGAATCCGAGACATCAGGTCTGCCAGTGATGAGAAATGAGAAAACATTCTCTGAGTGCATACAAACAAGACTTCGTCGTTTTTCAATGTACCTGTGGTTCATGTTATCAGTAATGACACGCTCTTTCCGTCACAACCATAAAATGAAAAAAGTATATTGTTAATGAATATATGTCATTGGCTCTTCATGGGAAGGCAAAAATTAAAACTAATCAAATGTCATATGTCATAATGAATTAGTTAAAACCAACTAAAAAGCATGAAATATATTTCAATGAAGACACATTTCTAAGACGTCATTTGCCTTGTTGAGCAGGATTTCCGGGTATAAGACGTGGTCCAGTCTTACTCCTACTACGATTGATTGTTACCGAAAGGTTAGAATAAGACCTGCCGGTATAATTTCCAAAACATTAATATCTCCTGCCACATTTTATCACTTGAACATTTCTTATGTTGCTTTGGATCATTTCGTAAGGAATTCCATGCGACCTTTACATAATAACCTTGTGGGGCAAATTATGAGAACATGGACAGTACTTTCATAAATTCAGTATTAAGGGTTATGAAGCACACATTGTTTTAAAATTGTTGCAAACTTTAGATGAAGGATTTGTTGTAAATGATTAACTAATTTCACAGGCGTGCATGACTAACATGCCTTATGAAGATGATACTATTACTTTAATATAGTTAACTTAAAAATATATCCAAAATCATAGACATAGTAACGTATAGTTCTAGGGATGATGCAAATAATATCACAAATAAATCAACTGTAAAACAGCGACTGTCAAAACTGTAAACAGAGACATCGGTCAACAAAGAGGTAAGTTAGTTAGCTTTTTAAAAAACAGGTCATAGCTAAATAGATATTGAAAAACTTCACTTCTATCTTAAAGGGTTTACGAAACCGAGGCTGTGTATCAATATAATGTATTCTTTGATTTTTCATTTTCTGTCTGTATGGCTTCAAATGTCGGCTTGAAGCCTTATGCTATGGGGAAGTTTGAAGCTGGAGTGAGGTAAGGAGATTTGCGGTTTAAAGCCGCTTTCAAGACTATTGCACATCATGGCTGTTAGTATTATTGCAGGGGGAAAGCCTGTAACACTGGTGTTGCTATGCAGTGAAAACTGTGAGCATCGACTAGAAATTGACATTTAAATGTCCTCAAGATGATAAATTTAATAGTATATATATGCTTCGGCTGTATAATAATCATTTAGTCACCTAGTAAGCATTTAACGTGTTTATTTTGAAACAATATCCAACGGTTTTCCAAGTCTGCGTCAATGTTTTATGAAGTGGACACTTTTAACATAACATAATTTATGATATATGAGAAGAATACCGTTGTTTGCTTTAAGACATGATGTACTTAGTGATACAAGGCTGGATATCTGTTTAATGTCTGACTGTTCCTAGCACTATCAATCAATATTCAGGAAAGATAACTCTGCATTAAGCGTGGACATGAAACAGATGGTATGGCGTTAACCAGAGGTCGATAACATTTTTGTATGTATATACGCATTCTAGCCAGAAATTGTTTTTATGCCTAACGGACTATGTTGATAGATATGATACTTTCACTAAGAAAACCTATTGACATCAAACATTATGTATTGTGGGTTTGCATAATCCAATTTGGGGAAGAGTGATCAATAGGAGAGGAGACGTAACTGTTGACTTTCAAATTATGCATTACTTCGCTCTCATTTTCATGAAATCATCTGGTATTGTAAATTGTATACTACACTATCATCACAATCGCATATAATGCTGAAATAAGTCTATCAATACCATAACTAACCAAAAACCGTTTTCATATTTGTTAAACCCTGTTTTGCCTTTACTTGCAGTATAGATGACAACTGTGGATTTCTAGTCTACTGATGGCTTTTCTGATATTTTGATGGATAAAATCCTTTAATTTACGAAGGAAAACTCATGAAATCTATCTAGGGTTTGCATAATACAATATTGATTCATCATTTGCATTTTTTGATAAATGACTAGCGGAAACTAAATATTATTATTATAAAAAAGCATGTTTACTAGCCTGTTGTAACCTATTTAACATAAATCGATATACTTTTTTTCTAATATTTTAAAGAATATTTCTTTTCGAAAATATATTATTTACACAACACTGAAATACACTTTCCACGAGTAGTACTTTGTAAGAAATGCACGAGTATGTTGATTCATCTATCAAATTTACTAATCAGAAGCATATCAAAATTATTACCATAGTTTAAGAAAAGAAAGTAAAAACCGTAGTGTCAACAACATCTTATTGGTGAAGAACATGTACTTTCACTTTTACGTCGCCTACGACGTTACCTTGCAAAGGGGGATTACTCTAATTCCCCCGGGCAGATATCAATAAATGCATTTGACAGCCGGGCTGATTTGCTTATATTGATTTGCGGACCATGCCATCATATGAGTGCTGCGTCATTGCCTCCATCACATAGAAAAGCAGCCAATCCTTGATAGGTATATGATAAACTGTTGTATTTTAACTAATAAAGCCATTGTCAATTTGAGACAATTTCATCAAATAAACTAACTAACTATATCATTTTATTGCCAGGTCTTGGGTACATAATGTATAATTGCTACAATTTATGAAATTTAAATAGGATGTGTTCTCATGACTATAAAACTACACGATCTTGACCATGCTGCCATTTGGCAATTTTCAACAAATAGGAGATTATAATCAATTGCCAGCCACACTGCCATCTGTGCAAGACATCAAATATTTTGTGTCCAAAGCATGTGATCTTTAACTGTTTTCAATATCATCTGCTTTATCGGTTCCCATATTTCACTTAGCGCCTTTTCCACTCCAATAACAGATTCAAGGAAATGATTTAATTGTGCATAATTAAACGATATAAGATATATATAGACAACAATAACATTGTTACTGAGGAAAATGTAAGGTTTAGATTATGTAAAAAGCTAAAACTACCTTTTAAATGCAAGATCCGACCCTTTTCGAAATTCTCATATTGATATAGAATTTTTACAACTGTGTAATCTCGTTATAATCGTAAAGGCGATTATGACCGAGACACGACTTTCTGTTAGATGCAAATACGTCTTTATAGACTACAAGTATACGACATGAGTTACCGTAAAGATATCAAATATCACATATAACTTAGGTAGCTGTTCATTCGTGTCACTTGCAATATTAAACCAAAAGTAATAATAGTGAGGAATTAGTAATCTATAACACGCTTAAAAAACGAAAATGACATAAGTGTTGATGCATTTTCCGATCTGTCAGACGTATGACACTATGTTGCCAACTGTGTAAAAAAAGGGGGTATGAATGAAAATATATTTTTCTGTAACTCAATTACCTTACTCAAACCAGCCGTCCAACACTTGTTATATTTGCATATAGACGGATTTTCTGAGCTCTATGCGGTTCCCAACGGCGATTAAGACTCCTGATGCTATTCTAATAATATTCTAAGGGGACACCTCTGACCCAATGAAAGTACATTGATAGAGAGAGTTTCTTTACTGACTAATAAATCATTGTTCCAGATCACATGCGCTGCGTTTATCTGAGATGTTAGTCAAGAATGCTTTAACGTTGATGTCAAATCAATACACAATTTATTAATATATATATATATATATATGTGGTGTGGTTTATTAGAATAGTATGATTTGGTGACCATATATAGATATAAATAAATTAAAAACAAATATGGCCCCATTTTTCTTAACTCATGATTTGTCATAACCCTTAAAGAGAGCTGTCATAAAGTTTTAAGGTTCTAAGGTCCTATCGGCTACAAAAGCGAGATTTTACCAATATATACTTTTCATAAATTTTCATGTAAGTTCTCACTATCAATCCAAATGCTAGATCAGTCATTAATTTTCAATAAGATACACACTATTTTTCTTTGAGAAAACTTCACTGTTAAACCGGTACATGTTAATGTATTCGGATGTTAATATTGAGGATGAGTATAATTTTGTTTATCTTAAATATCCTGCCTATGGTCATCTACGTACGTTTCATATACCTGTGAAATTACAACTATCCTACTAAGTTTAATACCTTGATGTCTGTAGGATTTCTGTTTTAAGAACCCTGGCCATGATTATTTATCTTGCGACTAAGCGGTTTAATAGCCGATTGATGGGTGTTTGATTCAACTGTATTATGGGCCGATGACCTACATACACCTGAAAAAGAATTGAATTTAACCAACCAGAATCATTGGAACTAGAAGAAATAATTTACGTTGCGAGTTTTCTGTTGTTAAACTTTTTCTGCTCTTTGATTGTCGATTATTGAGAAAGCAGTTCTCATGATGATCAACCGTTTGGTTTTAATGAGTGATTTAACATTTCAAGTGACTTTGAAGGCTAACCACAAAATGAATCGAAAACATTTTCATGACAAATTTCCTATAATTTGGTTGAAAAGAGCCTTTTGCATCAAATTCTCACTAGGGGGATATATCATCAAGACTTCTATCAGCCACAGATTGTTCTCACGGATGGTTTCATTATTTTCATCACGCAACTGACAAAAAGTGAACATAAAGGTAGTCGAGCAGCTCGAGTCTTGAGGGAATGATGGCTGTTACAGCTCCATCATCGAACTACTATTTTATGTAGGGGGTTATGGGTGTCGAAACTCCTTCACTGAAATAATAGTTTATGAAGGGGATGCTAGCTGTTAAACCTCCCTCACCGAATTACTAGTTTATGAAGGGAATGATAGCTGCTGAAACTCCATCACGGATATACTAGTTTCTTAAGGGAATGCTAGCTGTTAAAACTCCATCACCGAAATACCAGTTTATGAAGAATTTCTTCAGCGGTACCATGTTCCTCGGCCACCAAATGATTCTCCAAGTGATACAGACTAGTATCTTGATTGACATGTTCACACTATGTCTGGAAAAGCATGTTAACATCACTTCCGGGTTGATACATTTCCATCGATAATGCAGAACTTGAACCATGAAGCATTGCAGTCAATCATCCAGTTCTTATGTTTGAATGCTAGCTATATGTAAATGAAACGTAGTTTTTTCAGAACCTGCTTTTTTAATTCATAGTATGCTTTAAGATAAAATAATGTTTGTTTTAAGTGATTATCTCATGTGTTATAAATGTTCACCAGAATTGCCAAATCATTATGATCATGAATACAATGATTGATATAATCATGGCAATATAACCATATTAATTGATAACATTGAACGCTTTATATGCAACTACGTGTATGATGACATTGTGTAAAAGTGAACACATTCAAAGGTCTTCTTGTATCTCTGTCTAGATCAATTTTCAAAATATCTTGCTCAAACCTTTACTGTTTTGGACGCTATACTTCAATGATCTAATAAACGATCCCCTAGTTTCCAAAATGAGCGGAATTTAAATCACAAAAGTACTAGGTCATGTTGTCCTGACAATCAATTACAGCTCATCCATCACACAAACATATTAATATTGGTTCTAATACGGTTTTTCAAATAGCTTTAACACATGATGAAACATTTCAGATAATTTGATTTTCAATTTTCCTTGTTGAATATCACCACTTTCCTTTTCCAGCTTAATATCATAATCGATACACAGATATGTATCAAATCACAAGAATTCTAACACAATTTTGAATCACGTATTAAAGTATTTTTAGAACAAACTGATAAGTAGCAAATGATATGCACAGAGATATATATTGATGAATAAGAGGGAGTAGACTTTGTTGTTTCCCAACTGTACACGGGGATGTCTGCATTGAAGGAGTAAACATCATTTCATTCATGCACACTAATTGTTGGAATGTAATAAAACACATTTATTCACTTTGATATGTAGCCGTGCCTTTTGTATATTCCAGTCCCTATTTGGCATAATCAATGCAATTTTCTTAGTTTTTTCATCAAAATGTTTTCTGCTTATTGTTTCAATGGAAAAAATCTTCACATATTTAATCAGTGAGACGCGACGATGATCCTTTTGTATGTTTCAGCAGATTTGTGTAATTTATGCACATTTTCTCAGTCCTTCTATCAAGATACTCATACATGGAATGTTATGAAACTAAAAAGCTCTATGATTTCTTGAAGTGCTTTTGTATGAAACTGTTCCTAATCTACATAATTTAAGAAATATTTATCGGTTTCTTCATCAAATTTTATTCCGCTAGGACATTTATCGTTGAAATTTAAATACATCCGACAATCTAAGAACTGTGAAGTGAAGATATGTGCTTTGTATCTTTCAGCCCCTTATTTGCATAATGTATACAAATTTTTCATGATAGTTTTTCTGTATAATTTTTAGTTTTGCTCGAATACTTAATTTTAGAATGTAAAAAAACTTGACACTTTCAATTCCTATGTTTACTGATGCACGTTTTGTATCTTCTGTCTCTGACTTATAGCCAATACGTATCTGCACATGCATTCTTATTCCTTATTCCAAGTCTGTTTAAGATAAAGGTACCTAAAAGAAACCTCATTCAACTTCTACGTTTCAAATTGACGATATGTTACAGTTGAATAAAATCACTGTTATTTTGAATTTGCTTCAGGGACCTGATCTCATTTGCTCGTTATTATGAATGATTGTAATTGTACAATTAAGAAAGTCGGACTCACGCAATATTCAAATTTAGAGTTCCTACTACCAGAGCATCTAATTGAAAGCATCATGTACATTGAATTTCGTTTAGACCCTAATTGAATAAACGCAGCTGAATTGCCAAAGGATGTGCCCATGTCCAAGTATAAATTAGCGCTAATCGAACTTATTTGGTAACCGTCAGATCTCTTGTAGAAAAGAGTGAATTTAGAAAAAAACAGATAGAAGGGCTCCTATTTCATTCATATTTTCGATTGAAATTTCAATATCGACAAATTGAGTGAATAATCAGTACAATTTATTTTTTTAAGGCGATGATCATTAATAAGATATTTTGGAGTCAAATAAATTTATTTTAATCCTTTTTCAGTTTAATGATCAGTCAAGTCGGTCATGGTTAACTGTAGGGTATTAAATACGATTATGTGAAGGTATATTTACTTCACTGGTGAAAATGCAGACACGTCTGATTCGTTTCTGAATGCTATGATGTCTTAAAAACATAACAAAGTATATGATGTTTGCAGAAAGCTAACTGTACAAGCTTTCGCAATAATACACGAATGTGAATATTGTATAAACAATACCAAGTATAATCCTCAGAATTATATTCAAATACATCTGTGAAAATATAATTTGCATAAATCAGTGTAAACTTATATATCAAAATTTGAAAGCTATAGGGACTTGGTAATACCAAAGACTACAAATATGAATTTTTTTCCAAAACAGATGAATTCTGATGGATAGAGCATTATATCAAATTTGTTACATTACCTACAATGCATATTGTGACGTCAGAGTATCAGTCTGAATACTAAAGAAAAACATGCACACTCATAAAAGTTTGATGATATTTTCCCAATTATTGCTTCTGGTTCTACTATTTTCAACATAGTCACAACAATGGGAAACAAAATCCCTGAAACTCATAACCTAAATGACACTCGTGCTTACAAAAATGGTTACCATGAAACATTAACGTTAGATATATATACTGCTGCATACCAAAAGTTTTTCACATACTTGGGTATACTAGTGCAAATATCACGTAATTTGGGATGCCTCTGAGGCATCGTAGCCTTGCGAAAAAGAAACGTATAATGTTGAATTTTCAATACAGAAGTGCAGATTCATTCTTCTTTAAGGTTCATGTTTATCATACCCCATATTTAACCGTAACATGTTTAACAGGTCATTGAAGTGATCAGGGGTCAAGATTTAGAAAACACTTATTTTTTATTTTTCTCTAAAAAATCCTTTACAAGTTATAAACTACTTTGAACGAAATTATCATGTCTGTTCCTTTTCACTCAGTTAAATCGAAGAAAATCGAAAATTTTAAAATGTGACCCCCTTCTGTCTTATTCCACATGCCTAAATTCGATTAGTATCGAATGGCTATTTCACACATAGACAATGGTTGATTCATTTTCGGTTTTCCTGTTATTCTATTGACATCCAAACGTAACCCAAATTACGATGTTAAGTGAAGAAACTTTCGGTATGCAGATGTATATATATATATATATATATATATATATATATATATATATATATATATATATATATATATATATATATATATATATATATATATATATATATATATATATATATATATATATACACATTAAATGGCCTGATGAAGCAGGTACATTCGTACCTGCTGAAAACGTTTGCCAAATGTAATTCAACTTCATCTTCTTCTTTTTAATATATACTACCATAGAGTTTGAACATTCTTTTTACTATCTTAATATATATATATTATATATTCCAGTCATTGCCGGTGTTCCTTTGATGTTAAGCACCAATATTACATGAATGAGCAATCAAATCCCTGAAGGTCTTTAAGTAAATGCCACAGTGGTGTTTGGAAATGTTTGAACACACTAGACATCGCTATCAATGCAACTGACATAACGCTTGATAATACTTTTATTGACACATTGCAAGAGTGATTTTTTCATTATACATTCTCACACATGAACACTATGTGCTTGTCAACAAATAGAACTTTTTAGATTTTCAAAGTTCGCACATCTAGCACCCTTTCGTGAAAATAAAGCCCTCGCTTTTACTTCAAATGTTTTCTTTTTCGTTTATGTAATATATTACAATAAGGTTTATCAAGTACAAGTCTATCACCTCCCTCCTTATTAAAAAACATAGCCAAAAGGATATTGATAAACCTTGAATTCGGAAGAAAAAAAATACTCCAACACCTGCTATTCCTACATCCTTTCTCATTGATGACTCAAAACTCTAAAGGGCACTTTCAAGTGCAATATGTTAAAATAAAAACCAAGGAAAATGATGAAATAACTCTGAAAAAAGGTGTAAGATATAAAATTTATCATTAAAAAAGACTGAACCTTTTAAGCTATGTACAAAGAAGAAAATCATCTTACCAAAGAGACTTTGAAAACGTTATAATGGGAGATTTATGAATCATAACCATCATTTACTTAATGTTTGTATACAACCGGTAACTGTTTAAATTTAAATAACAATTTTATCTTCAACTGTATGTAATTAGAATTTCCCCATGTATTCAATGCTCTAAAGAACAAATATAATAAAATGTTTAATTGATTTACACTACTGGTAGCCGAAATGGTAATAATATATAAATATGGTCCATGGTGTACGGTGCATGTAATGTCAAACTGTGTTTTCCTTTGGGGACATCATTTGCATATAAACGAACCAGTCCTCCCTATGGAATCTGCATCCTCTGTTAGATTCTGAAGTTTTAATCGCAGCAACATGCGGTATGCAAGCTTTACAATTGCCATACGTTGTCAACTTGTCGATTTGTTTATGAAATGGACTACTTGGGATCTTGGTGCTTGTGACTATTAAACTTTCATAACATTGATGATGATGATTAGATGTAGAAATAAAATACTGCTAGAAAGTTAGAGCTGAAAAAAAATTAAAATGTGCAATACAATGTAGATGTAAAATAAGTAATTTTATACTTTTGAATTACTTTCTACAGTGGTATGACTTTCATCCTTGAGTATGTGATAAGGACTATACTCAGGGGATCTTTTCAGATATGGTGCAAATAGTAAAAACTTTATAAATACCATATTACATGCTCTTTGCACTCAATATAAAACTAATGAAGTAAACGTTTGTTGACAGCAGCACTGCATCACTTTGTTATTGTCATTGATTTTCGTGTGTTTCGTTTGCATGACAGATACACTGCTTAATTGTTTTCGAGAAGATATTTTGAAGAAGTGTGTTCCCATGCAAAATATTTTCCAATTCGTTAGAATATTTTGAAATCATGAGATATCATACATTAATTGAAAAAATATTGTGTTTTTATTGCTGATTGTTCTATTAAATTAACTTAAATCCTGGAATAAGATTAATTCTGATATATCAATCTGAAAAGGGTGCCATGAAACCGCGACTTCTAAATCAGATCAAAACGTTAAACACTTCCCAATTGAAAGTCTCTGGTTTGTGGTAAGTAACGTTAACATTTAGGTTAATTTATATGACCCTAACTCGAAACAGCCATTTCCTTACCACATGATGACATTGTCGAAATGATGTGGAAGCGTGTTAATGTGTATTCCATTCCACATAGTAAATCAAACACTTTCTAATAGTACAAGTTACATTAAACAGAAAATGATCTTAATGAAGAGAATGCAGCTACTAATTGTGACTAGGGAGTTAATGGAATTCAATAAATGGAGTTTTAATGTAAATTATTTTGTAAGAAGTTATATGTATACAGAGAGTTGAAATTGACCATTTCAGTACACATATATTTGTATTTATAAAATGAATTGGATTGCCTATACGTATTTTGATGCATTTTGAAGTTTTCAAATTGTTTGGACATGCAAAGAGCATATTAAGTAAACAACATATGACAAGATTGCATGTGACAAAAAAAGGCCTTTGTTTTAAGAACGACAGTTATAAAACATACCCCGATTAATTAGGATAAAAAGAGTTATCTTGTAAACAACAAAAAAACCATCCATGTAGAAGTCTTATTTTCAAATCGTTAACAATATAAACTTTTTGGAAAGTATTAAAGGTCTAACGGAATGAGGTAAACAGCTAATGGTAGTGAACTGTCACGTATTAAGAAGCAAAAATCTTTTTCCCAAAGCTTAAGGGTTTTCTAAACAATGATGTATATATGATGTAAAGTTTCAAAGAGCATGTAAGTCAATTTTGTAACTGATACATTGGATTTTCAATGTAGAAAGTATGTTTAATTTAATCTAAGTTAAACTGTTACTCTTATAAAATATAAGAAATATGTCCCACTCACCTATCGAACAAATGTAAGGGGTAATATTTTGGAACCCACCATCCGCAATGGTACATTTTTCGGGTTGATTCCGTGCCGGGATTCGAACCCAAAAACAGAGAATAAGTTTCAAACAGTCAACCAGTTCACGCAACGGGCAACTTTTCAAGGTCTGCCTGGCGAACTAGTTAGGCATTTTACTAGATAGGACTGTTAGATAGAAGAATTCTGTTAAAATTTTCGCATAGCTTCCTTTAGAAGCCAATTTTCATTAAGATTGATGTTACGGTTTCGTTTGACTTTTGAGATCCTTTTGCAAGAAGGTTGTAATAGTAGGTCAAACATCAATGATTGATGTTTTTCACAAAGAAAATCGAACGCCTCTTCCACTTAGAGATATTAGATACCTGAGGGATTACATAGGTTGAAACAATTTGATAGTGTTTGACCTTTGAATATCACATGAACATTTACCACTTAACCGTTAACCCCTTACATGGTACTTATAAAAGTCTTTGTAAATGGAAAGCATGCACAATGCTGTCCTGTTCAATATTCAATAAACGGAAATAAATATCTTCAGATTAGTCGTACTTTGACTAAAATCCTATTTGAAAAAAAGGGTCAAAAGGAAAAACACTTTAGGCTAAGAAAAAGTGTCGATTCAATGCAACGTGGTTGTAATTCAATAAAGGTATTCTCTGGTCTTTTATTTGGATCGGAGGCAATAATTCAAGTCTTTATTTTTGAATGTGTGCTTTTAATTTGCACATGTGAAATGAAATAACTTTTAATAAAATAGTGTTTTCTTTCAATTACTGCTTTATTTCTTAATTTACTTAGTTTAATTTAATACATTGGTTGATCTTCCCCTTAATCATTTGTGGTAAAACTGTCATTTGAAAAGAAACAAATATATTTTGAGAATTATGTATTCCTCTAATGTTGTCTAATGGATTTTAACATCTTCTTTTACTTACTATCTTGTGATACATCTAGGATGATACATCGATTTAGAGTGCATAAAATGTCATTCTGATAAACCAGATTCATTCATACCTCTGTTAAATCGTGGATACTGATGAAAATCCTTTTTGGCGAAATACAGGATATAAAAGTTAACTAGTCTGAAATGAACAATCATTGAAACAATATCGATCAGTTAAACTTTCACGATTGGGGTTCTCTGTAATGAGAACATCAATAATAGGAACTGAAACACAATTTTAGTTTAAAAGATAACGAACGAAAATGCAATTTCCGTTTTTGATTACTGTCAAACTGAAATGAGTACTTTTCATCTAAATACAGTTGCTTTCTGACTTCAACTGCTTCAATGAAATTTCTGTGAATATAACGTAAGCTTGAAATTAACAAATTGTGGTAGCAAACAAATGAAAAATTTATTACAGATCTTGACTATTGACAGAGAAAAACGTGAATTAATCATTACAAATTTGCAAAGAAGCAAATCGAAACTACTGTAAACAACTCTGTAAAAAATGAATTGTATAAAAAGTGAATTTGAGACATTTTGTGGTTTTTAGTAAAGAATTGTATCTGAAAAGAAATTCTATTATTCAATAATATAACAAATTCTAAAATAGATTATTGAAGAAATATCATGAACTTGATTTACATGTTCTCTAGGTTTTCGCTTTAGAGTTTTTAATACTCAAGTTATAAGTAATAGTCAAGTCGGCATCCAGAAAGCTTGCTTTCAACGGAAAGTCGCAAGCCGAAGAAAGGTTTCACTATTATTTTTTTCATGAGAGCTGGTACGGGTTTAAATCTAAGCATGAAATGGTATTATTACTTAATCGTTTCTTCTACACAAACGCATCGCATCGAACGCAGCCACTGGAATTGTGCATTCACAAACATGTGCAAAACGTGTTTTGGAGGCATGATTTGTGATGCACGTGCAGCAATGTTGCATAAATACCCTTGTTGATAAGAGCAGACTTTCAGTGACATAAAGAACGCCAACAGTAAGCCAAGACCAAGCGATCGGTATATCCACTATTGGGGCTTACATTGATGCCAAGGGTGGTCACACTTGCCACTGATGACAGATTCCATGATTCCTGCGACTACTGAGAGTTTCTGTACACTTATCCTTTAACTCCACATTTGTGCAATTTTTATTATTGACTCCCTGTCTCTTTCCGCGTGCATTGGGGCAAATTAAATGCCGATATTCGGACGCTATTTAAGGAGAATATTGGAACATGATTTCTGTTTATAAACCAATCATCAGAATGCTCAAATCTGCGTACCTGTTTTTATTTTATAGACTTAAAAATGAGTGAAACCCTTCTTTTGCCTGGTAGTTAAATTGTTTCTCCTTTTCACAACACTTAAAAATCGTTGGAATAGGTTGCTAAATTTAAACCCTACTGAACAGTGCCCATACTATGCACGTATCGTGTCAGTAATGACAGTTTAACAGCTCTTACTCCCTTATGGGCCCTGCTACTAAATTACCTTTTTGTGCGGTACTTGGTGGTTGTGTGACATGAATAATGTAGTGGAAAGCTCAACAGAAGATAAATTGGCTTTGCGGGATAACAAATAACTAGTGAAAGTCTATTTGAATCCTTGAATATTCAGTGAGCAGTTTACAAACACATAGGTTTCATACATACTGAATACAACATACATTTTAGTGTAAATGATCATAATAAAGACTACATATCATGAATATTGAATACACATTTCTCGGAAGATTTATAGACCTTAAGACAGTAAAATTCTATTGAAACAGAAATGGAAAATATAAAATTTAACATAAATTAATTTTTTTATTAGAATGAGTAAGTAATTAAGGAAATAGTATTCAGCTGACCTCAAATAATGCTTTTGTTGTAAAGGATGCTGAGATTGTTTCAACACCTTATTGTAGGTCTTCATTCGAGATAATTGATTGAAAATCAACTGTTAGAACAAGGTGACAAAGTCTTCACACGTGAAACACGAGTTAGTTGGCCTTAGATTGATGACATGTGGTATTTTTATGTAATGAACATACACATACTAAGATGTATGGATCTTTGAAATAAATCCTCTTATAGTTTCACGGAGACATTTCTTGATAGAATAAACCTTAACTTGGCAGAGGACGACATTTTTTCAAAGAAAGTTACATCGCTACTTTAAACATAAGATTAATTGCATATTACTGTTGAAATCATAAAATTACAGAAAGCTTTATGGATATTTCGACTATCAGGTTTATTTTCTTTTCTACCCTTCCGACCCTTCATTTTTGCTCTGTTAACAATGATTAGCCACACGTCGACGTTTATCAGAGTTCTCATACACACTTAATGATATTAAGAAAGTAAGTGCTTTGATTTTGCAACACACGCTTTCCAGATACTAGCCAAACATCAATTTTCAAAGACCAATTAAGAAGTTTGATATTCAGGTTTTACTCATATCAAGCATAGGGACATTCATATCAACACATAGACATGCAAGACAATAATTCATCAGATAGCCTTTTTAATAATTACCTATCTCTCTATCAGTTTCCATCAGGCTCAATTTTTCATAATTTCCTATTTGTTCTGACAAAGCACATCTATCATATTTCCTGTCCTATAAAACCATGTTGCAGCTTGAAGAAAGGATTTCTTGGAGCAAGATGATTTAATTTAGATAAGAATTTAATAAACGTTATCAGGTTAGTGCAGTAAGATGATAAATTTGGTTTTTATTGATCCTGAAAAGACTCCTTAGCATGGTTTATTCAATAGAGGTCACAATCTATAAACAATGAAAAGTTTCAATATTATCCAATATAAGAGGCTAGCTGTTTGCTATATTCTTCAATCACTGACTAATTGATTGTGATAACACTGAAAATGATTTTGAAATTACAATATATGATTTCAAGACTTAATATGAAGATAGATTTATCGTGACATGTATATGATTAACGTTTACATAGTTCAGGTACATGTAAAAGCATGTACTGCTGTAAATCATAAACTATTGAGTGGTCGCTTTATAATGCAAAGTTTTGTATGTTGTTAGATATTGAGGTCAATTAAGTTGTATGGCAATGATCGGTAACATATCTTAACCTGTATCTGTCAAAACATGTTTAATTATTAGTCGACCTAAAAACTTACAAAAAATGACAGTAATTTTAAAATTAACAAAATTTAAAAAAAGTAATCTCACCTCAGTATAATCTCATCTCATCAATAGTATAATCCCCGTAAAAAAATATGTTAGACAATCGAAAAGCTTAAGTTTGTGTTCAGGTCAAACTGAATTCGAATGGATGATAAATATGCATGTGTTCATGATATTACCGATAAAATAATTTGTTGGATATGATTGGAGTTTACTTTACCACAGAAAACATACAACAACACGGTAGTCTGTTTATCTTAAAACAACTATCAGCATTTCTATTCGATTTATGAGGCTACTGTTCGTCTATTATGTAACAGAAGGCACTGTTAAAACACATTCATTTGTCTTTCGGAAAAACGTGCATTTGTTCGACACTCTGTCCTAACATAAATAATGCTGTGATTATAATCTAAGGTTAAGAATTTCACTGGTCTTGACAGCTGATATATTGAAAACGAAATATTGTTTTTTCCATGGAGTTTACCTTTAACCTATGAGGGGCGATTTAAAAGTTGCGGGGAATTTTGTTTCAGCATTTGGTCAGAAATAATGCTCATTTCATGTGGGCAAGAATCAGAATTCCATTTAATACTTTATAGATATATATAATTTGGTATAAAACTAATATACTAGATTTAAACTAAATCATTCTCTCATTTAAAAATAGTATTAAATGGAAGGTCGTTTAGTATCCTTCATGTAACAAATGGCAATGATATATGCCCCTGTGAATGGTATATTCTAAGACTCAAACAGTTGTTTTCTGAATCGTCTGAATTAGTGATATTTTCATATTCAGCCTTTCGTTGCATTATGTATTTTCAAAAGTGAAAGTATTTAACATAACAATATGTGTTGAATTGTTTGAAATATTTCTCGTAGCCGGCGGGTTTATTATCAGTAAGGAAGGCTAGCTAAGTTCTCTTAAAAGTATTCAAGCTGTTTCAACTCAATTTAGTTCAGTTTTCCAAATTACCTCTCTCGTGCCCAACTAGAGCTTTTCACTCATCACTGAACACAAGACAAACCACAGAATTGATCAGAATTTCCTCTGAACGTATAAGGGTCAGGGTCTTCCGGACAAATTGTTACAAGCAAGACCCCTACTTGGATCTTCATCTGCAAACTTTTTCGAAAAAGAATCTTAGGAAATATTCAATTCGCGCAATATGCCAATATTCTTCCATTTGCTTGAAACTTATGTTAATACCATGATATTATTTGATTACATCCTGTTTGATCATAGACACATATGGCTGTGAAGTATTCATTCAAGAACTGTAAAAACATTGTTGAATTGTTTACTTGCATGTTTCACAATTCGTAGTATCATTGAATAAGGTTAATCAAACATCTAACAAAATATAACAAATTAAGATTGTTTGATAACAGAAGACTAGGTCGAACATAATCAATAATTATGTATATCATTTTTAAAAAGAAACTCATATAACTTCTCTGCTTGTAAAAAACCCCAAGATATTTCAACACATGGGCTCATGTTTTCCCTTCACATCATTGCATGGAAACTATTCCTCTTAGAAACAAGATCAGAGGATATGAGGAATCACTTGAAATGGTTTCCTTAATCCTTTCTTAATGGGTCATCAAATATCTTGATTGTAAGTTAACAGAAATCGTCCTCAGCGGATGATTTTGGCTTTGCATTGATACTGGTAATGGGTTCAGGTTTAGGGCATGATGCATTTATAAACATGGACACCAACGTAAGGCCATGATTCAACTATCTCTGTTTGAAGTGAGGCCATCTTAAGAGCTGTAGGAATAGGTTAGCACAGCATGGTTATGATCATACAGATGAAAGAGTTGTGGAATATTAAACTCGAATCCAAACCTGGTTTGTGATCAATTTTGTTTTCAAATCATTGCATTAGATATTATCCTTTCAGGATTAGCCTCTAATAATGGACATTTCATCCCACAATCATGGGTTTCGGTAAGAGTATTTCGTCATGAACTATAAGTTGTATTGATTTAAAACAATAATATTGTATATGTCGTAATATTGGTTAAAGAGATGATGTAATATATTGATTTTATGAATGACAGATTGTTATATCTATCTATATTTTCAATCGTAATGAAATGAGCATAAATTCGAAACAATATACTTTGTAATTAGGCTATTATTCGACGTAATGAAGCCCATTTCAAGAATTCACCCAAATTAGACAAGCTAACGGTTTGAAAAATCTTTGACACGTGAATGCCACTCGCGCACTGCAGGTCGTAGAAGTCAAAGGTTAATCTTTGTACATGTTAGGTTACATTAATACAAAAAGCAAGAAAAATGTTAAACCACAATACAAAAACTACCTCATTAAGTGAATTTTCTTTTGCAGTTGTCTCAAAATTTTACTGCACGCGTTTTCCCGAGATATAGTCATAGCAAACATTAAATTCAATATGAAATTCAATACCTGTTTATAATATCAGTAATACATCAAACACTAGAGATAAAATGTAGGGTTAGAATAAAGTTTTATTAAGTGAGTATTATTTATTATGTAAAAATAATATACAGTTTATTATAATTAAACCAAGTCAAAATAACATGTCCATTGAGTTTCGAGACGAAAACACTGACATCAGTAAAGATGATTATAGAGTTATACAATGTTGTGCAATAAATGTTATTAGACTTAACATAGATTTAAGTATTCGCATATAGATACAAAAATCTATTTTTTCATTAAGGAGCTAAGGAACCTCTTAATTGTCAACGTCTGAAGTACGTCAAGTTCTGTGTATTGTCACAATAACATCATATGAAAAGGTGTTTGAAACATACAATTCCTCATGTTTATACAATAAGCATGCGACTGAAACAACCGTAAGATACCAGTTGGTTATCGAAAGTATAGATTGATAGAATATTTGAGTTGTTTGGTAAAGATTGGTATGTTAATTTGACAAATAAAAAATGCCGAGACAACGAGGTGACTCCTATGACGTCAGAGAAGGCATATACAGCTGCATACCGAAAGTTTGTTCACTTACCACTGAATCGTAGTGCAAATATCATGTAAATTGAGTTTCGTTTCAACGGCAATAGAATAACTTCAGCAAAACTGACAATGGATCACCCACTGTCCATGTGTGAAATAGTCATTCTTTAACTCTTTTGGGGATCGTCTGGTCTCTGGTGCAAAAATTCGAATTTTGGCATACTGATAAAGACAGAGGGGGGCACATTTTCGAAATTTCGATTTCGTTAAATGTCAAATAAAATGTTCCATATTGACTGTCTGAAATTAAAACCAACTTGACGTATATTTTAAGAAGATGATAACTTAAAAAGGATTTTATGGAAAAAATTAAAATTAGAGTTTTTTGAATTTTGACCCCTGGTCACTTCAATGACCTGCCAAAACTGTTACGGGTAATTGTGGGGTACGATAAACATTTGCCTTAAAGAAGAATGGATCTGCATATGTGTATTGAAAATTCAATATTATAGGTTTGTTTCTCGCAACGCTACGATACCTCAAAGGCATGTGAAATTACTTGATATTTGCACTAGTATATGCAGGCATGTGAACAAACTTTTGGCATGCAGCTGTATGCTCCAGTGACCACAAAACCCTTTGATAACCTGCTCGCTGGTGATGATTAAGCAGGGTTTTTAAAAAGCCATAACAGTTGTTTATTGGCCGATTTCAGAATCAAAGTCGAGTCAACGCAAAGTTTAATACCTTTTAACAAATCTTAAAAGTGGAGAAGGGGCATTACAATCGACCTAGCTTTTTATATTTATTCATTTTAGACAATTTAAAGAAAAGAATACTTATGGGAAATCAATAAATCATGCAATGGTATATTTCGTAGAACAAATTCATTATTCAAACCCTTTCCAGTGCGAAGATGTGAATGAGATGGTTACTTAAAATCATTACCCAGATGGAACAGTGCCTTTAAATCAAACATTATGCATTTCTGTGACTTCGGTAAATTTGTCCCTCCAATTGTCAGGAACCAATTTAAACAGCTACAGGAACTATGTGGAACAAGAGCTTTGCCCAAAGACATCGAACAGTGAGAGGTCCGGCTAATATTTATCTGTTTTGCCAGTAGAATTCGAGTGAGAGAGTGAGTTGGGGTTTAACGCCGCTTTCAAGATTATTTCACTTATATCGCGGCTGCTAGTATTATTGCAGGGAGAAAGCCCGCAACACCATTGTGGCTATGCATTGCAGTGAAACATGCAAGCATCGGCTGGAACTAGCGATACTGCGCTGAAACTCAGTGTAGCATTGCACCCAAACCTGACTGCGTATAGAACAGTTCTCTACTGCAGACAAAGTTGCCGAGCCTCTGGCGGGATTCAGTAGGATTCGAACTTGAGACATTGATGCAAGAGCCCATCATAATAACCACTACTTTTCAAATATCGTTTGCAGAAGAATTGTTTTTGCCCTAATGTGAGTGCAAGTTATTAAATGATGTATTTAATATTCATAAATCTTCACGTACGTTAAGCCATATGTTAGTTCAATGCTCATGTCAGGTTAGCTCATAAATCCATCTTGATCTATCTTGAAGTGCTCCTGAATTGATTCTGGCTTTTGGATAATTCTTGAAATTGGTCTGGTATCATGATATTATTAATTTATGTACACGGACCCTGCCTTGAAAGATTTGATCAGATTGCCTTTAGCTTTGATGTTAAACCATCTCAAGAGATCCTGTACAGCAATATTTTATTGGAGATCAATATTGTACAAATGTGTGAGCATAAAAGGGAGAACTGGTGCACATACATGCTTGATGAGCTTTAGGGACCACTGTCTCTTACTTTTTCATGAGTAAAGCTATGTCATTAATTATTACTTAATTAAGAAAAAACATAAAAAATTGACTGTCAGTTTTCGAAGCTAGTGTTTGATTTTCATCATATAGAACTTGGATTCAAAAAGGCAACTTTGTCTGATCTGTCACGTAAATGTTGCGTGCAAGCTTAGCTGAATTTTGCTGCCATAAAAACCACGACTGACTATTTTAATATGCTGTTCTCAATGCACAGCAACGCTGCATTATATAGTATATATTAGAACTACATTTGCTTCTTTATCACAGTACATTATCTAATATAACACTAAGAACACTGATAAGAGATATTGTCAACATCAGCAGATAACTTCAAATGCTCTTATGATAGTCGGGTCAAGTTTAAGGTTGTCAATCCTTTTTTGAACAAATCATAGGTTGTTTTGTATTAAGGTCTCTTCATAGCATCAAATTTTGCACATTTACAATTCAAGGTCGAATATGCTCGTAATGAATATCACAATGCCAGATTCTAATAAAGCAGACTTAATGCATTATTCAGTATGTAGGAGAACACAGCCAGGCGTCAGGCTGCAATTTATATTCCTCTTCATCTCATATCCTGTCTTTAGATTCCTTTTTTGATTATTCATTGTGATTGTCCTTGACAAAATTGCAATTACATGTAATTGGTTGTTTTGTCTAATGGAAAACCTTTACAAATGACAAACACATCATTGTACTTCACAGGAAATTAATATCAAATATAACAGAATCTTTACAAACATTTTCATAACAAGAATTAGAAAATAAAATATTGTGTCTGGTTGTAGTTATAGCTTATCTCAGTTATGTTTCTATTAACCGGCTCTGGTTAAGCCATACGTCTCCCCCGTAGAGGTCTCCTACCGCCATTTCAATATCATATATGTCAAAATGTTCAGTCTAGATGAAGTAACCATTCACCCGTTTTACCAGTGTCATTGCCCCGCGATCAACAATCTTTGACAGGTCGACACCCAGGGAGCATTATAATCAAAGGCTAATATTACAAATTTCAAACAGCCAATTTTACTCGTCAGAACTCAAATGTAATGAGAATTTTCATTTTAGAGCAGATCTAAGACACTGACACGACCTTAATGATCTACATTTCTTATGCAAATGTTTTTGTATTGAATGATTCAGTGGAAGGACTGTTCAGTTTTGAGGTCAAAGGTATAATCACAACGCATCATTAAACATTTATTTAAGAATTAGGCATTGAATTTGATTAACAGAAAAAAATTTGAAATATCCAATTAAGCAACATTACGTGCCAAATTGGGCGTGAAATAACCAAAATTACATATTTGTTTGATACCAAACATGAGTCATTGTCGATCTCGTGGCTTTGTAACAAATTAAAGATGTACTAACAGGTGACTAATGCATGGTACCACTAGGGTGTCTCCAGTAAATGTAATGACGTGTACTGTTGTTAATCCTGCCATTTTTCATGACCAATTATGATTATGAGGTATGAGTAATGTTATAGGATGTCTGCTATCGTGTACCGTTAGTTAAAGCAAATATTGTGGATTTGGCATATGATAGACTAAAACTTTGAATCACAGGCCGATCACAGTTGTTATTTTGTAGATTAAGAAAGGGTTATGTCGATCGTTATATCAACGCTTGTAGATTTCGGTAGTAAGGGAAGGAACGCAAACTCAACATACAGGTACCATTTATATAGAAGTTATGTATGAAGACGTCATTAAGGACCACGTTTTTATTTATGATTGATATTTTGTTACATTTTTTTATTGCAGTCATAAATATCACTAATAATAATTATTTTGAAATATTATATTATTTTTATATGCTTGGGTCTTTTGAAAAATTATATAAACAACAATATATTATATTCCAAATCCACAAGCTTTGCTTCAACTATCGGATTCCCATCTGATGTATTGGATGAGTCTCTTCATCCAATCTCTTCATTCAATAATGTGTCACATCATAGGAGACTGATAAAGATTGATGACATTCCAGGAAAATGTTTACTTGTATGAATTTCATTAAGATTGTTATCAAAGTACACCAAAGATGTTAATCTGATTGAAGATGCACCCTTGAAGTTATTACTTGATTTGGCTAGTGATGATTTCAAGTGAAACCAATTTTTTCATGTATGCAGAGTTCCTTCACCAATTTAGATAAATGTTCTAAGCCAAGTTCAAGAAGAAGGAGATCTGAAGATACTTCCACTTGACACAGATTTCAACTTAAATTCAATGCCATACACATTAGGGGGGAGGTGGTGGGGGTGGAGTTGGGATGCGGGTTCTGGAGGTTCAAACACCCAATCCCCTTCCTGCTGAATAATTCTAAAACATCTACAGTGTTCTACAGTAATTGGTGAATGCATGGTGACCCCGCCCCTTTTACAAAGGATCTGACACTGCGGAGATAAAGCATTTCACGAAAATGTGATGTCATCGTGATAAATACTTTCAAGATAGTTGCATTTGTGACGAATATTTTTGTCCTTGGTTGTAAATTAGATTAAGATAATCAAACATGAAATAATAATACTATGTATTTATGATATCTTAATACTATAATATTAACTGCATATGTAAGTATCTAAACTGTTTGTATAGATTGACGTTATCCAAAGACATTTCAAAGCTGGATATTGTAATAAAAAACAAGATCCAAAGCTTTTTCAGACATGACAAAAAGATGTAACATGCTGTAAAGGCTATGCCCAAACTTGTATGCAACAAAATTGCAATATTCAATTGTAGTTATTTAAAACTAGTCGAACATTGTGTAATGTCTTATGAAGACATTCAAATGCTGGATATGACCATGACCATTTTGTTATAGCTCCATTGTTGCCGATATGGTCAGAGAAATCTCAATCTGATAATAAAAAGATAATATGAACTGAATATTGAATTCTGTATGGGAATAAACGAAAGCCAGATGTCATATAAGATATCCCCTGGCAATGTAACACAAATGTTTGTGTGTAAGATAACAATAATTCGGATTATAGGAAAAAAAACATAATACATTTTCGGATATAGGATGAGAGTATAGCAACATGCATTATAAATTTTCATGTAACAACAAAAACATCACTATGAATATCATTCAGGAAACTTACATAACAACAAACATTACCATATTAGTTTTAATTAGCAAGGTTAAAGGTCTTAATATGACATAACGTGAACTATTCTTTCTTTTGGCCAGTCACCAAAATATGTTTGTTGACAGTGTGACTTAATTCAATGATTTTAATCATTCTTTAAATCATAAAGAGAGAAGACGTGATGCTTGAACATTAAGTGGCTTTCCAACCTCGATAGCTTTCTATGGACTGCTAATACTCATGAACCAAAAACTTCTTAAATCATATATCTAAATAACAAATTAAACATGGCAATCAATAAAACTGTCTTTTAAGTTTTTACAGCAAGTTAAATCGTTGCAAAATAATATTTTCTTCAAATGAATGTTTTTTCAACTTAGGCTTGATTTGTTAAGAAAAAGCTGCTGGCATATAGGTAGACGTTCATACCTGGATAAGTAATGATCATACACAAACACACCAAATCATAGTAATAACTAAGACATGTTAAATTCATTGGCGCATGTTTGCAAGGCAAATTGTAATGCAGGTTGGAGAAATAAATTTAGTTCATCATTCACAAAAATCTTTCCCCTGACGTTTGCAATTCAGTGTGCATTATAGCCCTCAATAACAAAGTTAAAAAACAACCAACCCTACGTCTTTGTCGAGTGTCAGTCCTTACCATGTCTTTTCGCAAAAGGCATGACATTGAACATATCAAGTTTCCAAGTTGAATATGCAATGAAAACAGCTAATGCTACCTTTTCCAAATATAGAAAGAACAAAAAGATGATAAACTCAATGGAGAATAAGTCTGTGATAAGTATCGGCTTTACAATAACTATATTTCCGGTATATTTCACTCGCGATGGGGTGCACTTGATTTGTCAAACAGCAGTCCCCAATAAGCAGCGTCACTATAAACTGTAAAACGGGCAAACAATTTAAAATCTTTGCAGATGCGACAGGAGAGGTTGGCTGTAGAGATAAAACATTTGCTTGTGAGGAATAACTAGTTTAGTTGCCACACAAAAGTTAGTCTATGACTTTAATGAATAAAACTGTTTTGTTTTGAACCCAAAATGTTCACAACTTGAGTCATTGCAAGATACGAAAATGTCAAACCAAATCAATTAAGATCATGAACATAACTGTGACTTAAGAAACATTCATTCTATATTCTGTTCCTAAAATATAATCTTAAAAATTGCAACAGACGATAAGAAACAGTACTAACATGAAAATATATATTTCTGCTTCTAGCTAGGGATATCTTATTGTCAGCCTCTCCATTGGATCCATTTAATCACACTAAGGAGGTTGATGTGCAAGGTGCCCCTTATGAATTCACACGTGTCAGGTCTTGACAGAGTAGTCATTATGCAATAATCAACATGTAGCCAAAGACTTAATCACCAGCCAGTCTTCAGACCACCATCTGTCATTATGTTTGTCTCAAAGAATATCTTTTACATCATTAGAACATGGTTACTGTTTTTTCTCCATTATCTTTGACACTGGGCGTGATTGATTGCATTTTGCAATCAGAGATTGAGACAGTTAGATACATATTGTAACAATACGAGACATAGAATGGAAGATGTTATTGCAGACTTTCGTTTGATACATATCTTAGACTAATCTATAATGATAGATGCACATATTCTTATGTCTGATATATATATATATATATATATATATATATATATAAGAAAGAGTAAACATCGGATGGTTCTGACTGGATCAATCTTCTTTAATACAATACGATGAATTCATTTCGACCAGTGTATCGGTCTTTTCAAGTTTTCAAGTTTTTCTTGAAAAGACCGATACACTGGTCGAAATGAATTCATCGTATTGTATTAAAGAAGATTGATCCAGTCAGAACCATCCGATGTTTACTCTTTCTTATATATAACTTTTCTTCACGTGAGAAACCTACTCTCCTTTTATAAATATATATATATATATATATATATATATATATATATATATATATATATATATATATATATATATATATATATATATATATATAAGCAAATTGCACAAACCAAAGCGGTTTTGTGTTGTTTGACCTTGTAGGGGTTTGGAAGAGTGCTCAACATTGATGGATGAAAAAACCTGCAACTGCAGAAGCCCAAAAACTTGCCCTCTTAAAGGAAACTGTCTTGCCAAATCAGTGATTTACCAGGCTAAAGTCACAACAGAAAACAAAATTGAAACATATGTTGGCCTTACAGAAACTGAATTCAAAACCAGGTTTAATAACCACAAAACATCCTTCAACAACCCAAGCAAAAAGAATGTCACAGAACTCAGCAAATACATCTGGCAGCTAAAAGTTGAAAACACGGACTTCAACATGGAATGGTCAATTATTGGCAAGTCAAATCCATACTCAAACACAAGCAAAAGATGCAACCTCTGCATATACGAAAAATTTATTATCATCTGCAAACCTCAAATGGCAACCCTTAACAAACGTAACGAGTTGGTCAACACATGTAGACACAACAGTAAATTCCTGCTCAGAAACAGCCAAAACCAAAAACCAGCCCCAAAACGCAGCAACCCAAGAAACAAAGAAACACATAGCCAAAACGCAACCAATGGGCGTCAATCAGCCAGCAAGCCCAAGCGCACACACGTAACAACAAGTGGCCAAAACCTGACATAAGCTATCACTTGACAAATGCACTCAGCATGAAACAGAGCTGTAGTGATAGACTATTTTGATAATGTAGAAAACATTGACTTATACACTACATTTATATATATATATATATATATATATATATATATATATATATATATATATATATATATATATATATATATATATATATATATATAGAATATATATTTATGCATGACACTTGGACATAGCTTTGCTAAAATATTATTTATTCCAAAATGAATTGTAGTAAAATGTTTTTATGATTTTCAAAAAACTAATAAACCACGGATTTTAAACATCCAAAGGAGGAGATTACTTTGACTTAAACCTTGTTCACCAATTCGATCATCATTCGGTAATTCTAATGGTAACATGATAATATCGAATTCAACGACATACATGTATGTTAATATAAAAGGCTGTGGTTATAGGTTTCTTTATAATACTCCATTTCGTAAGTAAAATAACATAAATAAAAATTAATAAAAAATCCAAGATGATAAACATTTCAGCATTTTAGCAAATTTACAGACCAACAGCTAGTATTTATTTCCTTCTGTTCTTTTTTCCGCTTTGGTGATAATGAATAATATGAAATAATACAACATCAGACCATTGTTGTTTTGTATTGGATTATTACTATTATTATTATAATAGCTTTTATAAGTAAAAGCAAATAAATATATGAAATTGTTCAAAATTCGAAAGTTATGTATGACCTACAGTAACCAAAACACGTGGAGATTGTTTATTTGTCTACACCATTATTCAAGTCATGCAACCACCATGTTCATCACAAAAAGGTAATTTAGTGGCAGAATCCAAAAGGGAGAAATTTGTCATTACTTAAATGGACCAATGCAAAGCATGAACAAGGAAAACAACGTGCTATATCAATTTATATACTTTAAGGAGTGTTTTACAATGATTTTGAGAATAAGGCTTTCACTTTTCCATGAACAAATTCTCGATCATTGAATAAGACATATATATCATGAACAACAACATTTATATCATAATTCCCATCAATCGATATTCATCAATGTGTCTCTCGCCGCTAATGGCTGAAATATTGCCCAAGCGGCATTAAACAATAAACACCCACTCACACTCAATGTGTCTGATTTTCAACGGCATAATTTTTAAGAGTGTCTTCTCAGGTAACATTCCTTAGTGTCAAGCATGCCTCAACTTAAACTTACACATATATGTTCTCTAAAAGATGTTCCATTATACACAGAAAACTTGCACAAACATGAAAACTTTTTCTTCAGCGGATCGATTATTACTACTTTATTGGGGAACATGTTTCCTAAAATATCTTGTCGTTGCTATGTAGGATTTACTGGCTTTTCTAAGCTGATTCCAAAGATGATCATGTCACTGAGTTCATGCTCTTTCATTTTTGTAGATGTATTATTCCTAATGATGTATATTTTTCACCTATCTATCTAAAATTTTCCTTTTCAATGTTGATTATGAGCTTATTATCACAGAGGTTTGATTTCATAAATGTACCAGGACGTCAGAGCAAGTTATTATGTTGACGACTTTCAATTTTATCATTTATTCAATGAAATGAACTTATCAGTTCCGATAAGTGTGTATATTATTTTAGGCCAAATTTGGAAAAGGTATTTGGTTGATCGTTGACTCTTTTACGTAAGCATTAGGCTGTAATAATATATCATGAATAAAAGTTTAACTGTAAGCGTGAGAATGCAAAGAATCAATAACTCTTTAATGGATGTTTGCTTTTGGCTCGATGGCTTTTATTCAGTTTTTATTGCCGAACACGCTTCGCATCAAGAATGAAGCAACTATGGATTTACAGACCCATCATGAAGACAGGATTTGCCTATTGGATTTAGCTGTGCATGCTGAACCTTTTTACCATTAACGTTTCACTTAAAGTAAGTTTCGAAATGATCACAAAAGCCAATTCAACAGGAAAAGTGGGTTTTATATGTCTATGGTATCGATTTCTCTCTGAATAGTGTTTCATTAGAACGTTTTACCTCTAAAAAAGCAAGGAACCATTTCAAGCATATATAAATGTATAATAAATATTAAGAAGGACAGAGTTGCTTGAATAGATATTGCTCAGAATCAAACTGTGTTGTAATAAGAATTAACTTCATCCATATAGTCATCTACATTTACATTTTCTTATTGAAAATCTACAGAATAACACGACGTACTTAACATGACAAATAAATATATCTTAAAGAAACACAACTACATCCCGAAATGTGGTCAACTATGTGTAACGTATTAAACTAAAAGATTTGAATTTGGATTTCTTTAGGGTTCAACAATATTACTTTGCTCCCTATGTTCATGCATCTTCCTCTGCCAATGAAAAATAATCATTCATAAACTTACCACATACATATGTCAGCGATCGTTCTTTTTACTTGATTAGTACTTACTGAGTTAGATATACGAAACACAAGATCGATACTTATGATTCAATATTCTAGCAGAGATTCATGTGAACATGTGATTGTTCTTTGTCATCGTCCTTGACAAAATCTCATAATGTGCATTCTTTTTAATAGTTCTTTGCTTTTCTGAAATAAGTCTTCACGTGGAAAAGATTCCTTATATCAACATAAATAATGTATTTAAATATGTGTACATGATTCGAAATACAGTGAGAACCCTAACATATGAATCATGTGTACTATATTCATCAATACAAATACGGAGGAATAGGTACATCATAAAGTGTTTGAATCAACGTTGTAGTACTCTGAAAAATCATCATAAGCCTTCATTGCCAATACAGAGGGCAAAGTTAAGGATTTTGAACATACATTACTTCTTTGGGTAAAGGATAGATTAAGCAACTGTTCACACATGTCAACTGTCCATGTAAAAACCCTACAGAGACTATAAAAAGGCAGTTACCATCCAGCATACGACCATTCTCTACTTGTTAAAAAAAATATTGTGCATGTCATCTTCTTTATTTTGAGAATAAAGAAGTTGACATCCATAATATTTGTTTTATCTGATCCAAAACTTCTTAAATGCCATTCAAAGAATATATTTTCTAGCTATTTCATTACAAAGCTTCAATGCAAATTGATTAGGGACTTTACAAGGATTGCCACATTGAAAAATTTACCACTCCATAAAGGTAAAATATACGGTAAAATCAGCAGGTGCAGGCATCGAACAGGTGGCTATTACTTGACTGTAGTTGCAAATGTGATGCAAAGATCATCAGTTTTCTCACATGTATTTTAAATGAATTTAAATCAATTACCCCGGGCAGGTATAGTATTTTGTACAGTATATTGTAATTCCAATTTATGTTTTAGATTTAAATCATATATAAAAGCAAATCTCAATAAGTTTTTTTACTTCATTTTATCTTAAGGGAGACTATAAACGATTTTAATACTTCTATATCAAGTACCTAAAGCCTATTTCTGTTCTGTACCATCCCCGCTATCAAACCTTACTTCTGTTTAAGTATACCAACCAAATCAATTGTTAGAACTATTTATATAATTGGTAAAGATCATTCATGGTAAAATGTTCAGCATTACATGCTTTCTAAAGTCGAGCTCTAAATACAATTTGACTTCATTCTGAAAAATGGAAATCATTATCCAGGATTAGGATACTTAATGGAGTTTGTACACAAAGTATTTATGTATCTCGGTAAAATTATCAGATATTGGGACTGTAGCTTAATAGAGGGTTTATTTCACTGATAATTTCCAGTATTTCATTGCTCATTGCATAATAAATACCTCGTATCGTCAATCCGATTATCTTGAATGATGGATCATAAACAACCTCATCACATTTTTAAACCAGAGACATGCTCTGAGGTTTTTGTTGATATTTTCAGCCACAGACTATTTCTTTAATAATTACTCATTCAAATAAAAAACAAAATTCAATTCCTTATGGAGTGTATTTTTTCCCGAGAAAATTGTAATCTATATTCGTGTAATTAATGTAGATATATGTTAAAGATATAGTAGTCATACAATTATTTGATATATTCATTATGCACGAGGCTGCTTGATATGTTTATAAACCGTACATTTGATATTCAAGGTTTCAAATAATCGACTTTCATTTGTAGTTTGTTATCACGCAAAGGCCATGTATCCTCAGTTTAGCTTTTTTTCTACACCATTATTCATGTCATGCAACCACCAAGTACCGCACAAAAAGGTAATTTAGCAGCGGGGCCCATAAGGGAGTTAAAGCTGTTAAATTGTCATTATTGACACGATACGTGCATAGTAGGGTCACAGTACAGAAGAGTTATAATAAAGCAATATATTTTAACGATATTTATTTGTTGTACAGATAATGAAAGAAAATTCATGAATGGATATATAGTGAAAATAAATTTTCTGAGTGAAAACTTTTTATTGTGAATAAAAGGAATATAAGTGAATCAATGCCTACTTAACTATTTCCTAAAGCGAAATGTTTAATATCTCCTTTTTCTATAATTTCTTAAGATTTATAATTAAACAACTATATGATGAATACACATATAATATTAAGTAATCAAAAACGATTATATTGAGTCAATACTTATAATTCCCTTAAGCAGCTAAACGTCATTAAAGGAAAGGACGTTTAACTCAATCTGTGAAATATTTCAATCACTGGTTTCAACTTTAACCAACATTTTTTGACAATTTACCAAAAGTCAAGAGAAAAAGATGCATTAATTTTAATGAATAGAAGCCAACTTCAAAAAAAAAGCTTGAAGAATATGTAAATCAATTTCATGATTTTTCTTTAACAATACCTTCCAGAACCAATAATTAATGAGAGTAGACATTTCTTTTCTGATTCAATTCTTCACCACGTGGACTGTCTTAAATTCACCAGCTCTTTATAAAATTCGTTTTCGCCTTAACAGTTCTATTTGAGTGTGATAGGTTCAATGTGCTTCTTTGCTAAGATCTAATGACTTGCTTCCTTTCTTCCCATCAATATCTGCAATACTTAAAATATTTAAAAAGAGCATAAAAAGAAAACCAATTGCAAGATTACAAAACTGAGACATATAGTAGATAAATTGTTAATTAATTGTAGTATCAGTTACGATCGCTGTCATGGGAAAAGATACTAAACACAAAGTTAAAGTAACATTGCACAGAACGACTCTTTTTTCTTCACTGGTTAAATGACACGTCTTTCTTATCCTTTATAAGAGTAAACCTCACCTCAGATGAAATCAATCACTGACACAATTGACTTACATGCTCTAGGAAATTTATATCATATATATCAATCATTGTTTGGAAAACCCTTGCATTTAGGGAAAACAGCATTTATGTCTCTTTATCCATGACAGTTCCCTGCCGTTAGCAGGTTTGCCCATTCTGTGAGACTGTAAATATTGTTAAATACAAATGTATATATAAGATCATATAATTAGGTAACAATGTAAAAAAAAAGATTTATTATGTTTTTACAGATATTTTTGCTGTTTACATGATAGCTGTTTTTCATATTTAAATTGGTTGTAGTATATTTTATCACTGTCGTTGTGGTAAGTTTCTTCTGTTACATGCAATTTTGTGATATGTTGTTTTCTTAACACACGATACATGCTCATGTATAGCCAAACAGTTTTGTTAACAATATCAATATTAATATCGTTTTGAACCAACAAGTATCTTTTCTATTTTGAATAAAGGCAAAGTTCAAGCTTGTACTAATCGACGACATAATTTTAGTGAAAGGAGCAATTATTCTGATTCAAGTCCTTGAATAAGCAAATATCTAATTGCACAGTTTAAGTATTTATATCATTCATATCAAACTTTTTCATCTGATCCAGATTACTTTTATTGACATTCTTAACGTTTATTTTAAAGTTTACAATATTAAGAGTGAAATTTTAAAATTTTAATCTGTTTGTAAAGATAGCTTTTGGAGCCGAATGGACATGGCGCTTTGGTCCATCGATAAGATACAGAAATGATGATATATGTCTGTCTATCAGGTCATCTCCCATTTACTTTCCTGACTACACAATATATATATCATCATGAGTGGAACTAAACAATGGACTGTTGTTATGCAGACAAGCCAGAAAGCATCTTGACTAAATGAGACAAAATCAACTTTGAGGTTTTTAGAGAAGGATTATACATAACACAAATGTATAATCTGTTCAACATCTGAAAACAAAATATTTAATTCAACACAAATACAGGACATGACTGTATCAAAAATATCCAATGCTGTTATCGCCATCTGCTGGACATATAAGGAAACTCAGGAAAGACCATGTTATATAGTGTTTGTATAGGTTTTCACACCATATCTTAAAAGTTGTGAATCTTTGATGAGAGGATCACACTCAAGTTCTTAAATTACGCCTTTTTAATCATTTTCTTGAGGAATGGATCAGCATAGTTTAACTTAACTGTTCCTTTTAGTTAAAAAAAGGCATTGTCTTGATAACAGTTATTTTCATTTTAACTTAAAAAAACGTGCTGGCTATACATTTTGTAAATATGAAATCGTTTTTTCTTCATTTTGAAAGGAATACAACTTAAAAGTTCATTTATAAAAATGTGATGATGAATCGTGTCCATGGTCAATATTTTACAATGTCGTTTAGCGACAAGGTTAAACGACCAATTACGCGTCTTCTATTTATCATACAAAAAAGTATAAATAAAGGCTAGTCGTTTTCACTTTCTCTTATTTGCTTTATTTTTTAAACTAAAGATACTCTAAATAACCGTTTTTATATAGATTTTCTTTTTTGCATCTTAGCGCGTAGAATGCACGTATCCAGAACCAAGCGAACTATCCTAAATTCCAAAGTGTTACAGTTCGTTTTCATTGCATTGATAGCAAACAACAATATGTCATTTCCTTTAGGAGCTGCAGGGCTTTGGATACTCATTCATGTTGTGTTGACGCTCAACATCAAAGGGCCAGAGGCATTAATTGGAAAGCCATCATCAAGCTCTGTTGCAATATGTATGCTTTTCTAAGGCAATATTGGATACACATGCTGACAGTTGTTTCAGTTTTTAGATTCCATTACACTTTGCATTAAAGCTAATGGAGAAGATTCAAAGAGTACTGTAACTTTCATGTATTTCACTTATGTAAGACACTTTGGTATTTATGAGCAATATGGTTTCAGTAACTTCTGTTCCCTTTAAGGACTGCTCTTATTATAAAAAAATTACTGTGAATTTTGCGGTCGCTTTTGTAAACATAATTTTGGACGAAAGGGGTTAAAATACACATTTGGTTTTAATATGTACAATGAAAATATACATATATCTACCTTAAAGTTGATCATAAAGTATGAAAGTTACATGCTTATCTTCTGTCTTTTACCTACCAAGATTTGATCTCATTTGAAATTTGAAATCGGTAAAATGTTTTGTAAACTGAATAGTGATACCTACCAAAATAATATTTTCAGTTCGAGAAAATTATTCCTATTATCATCAAAGTCTTTCAAAATACTTAATTATGTAGACAGTGATTTTGCTCACAATAACGATGTCTGAAAGGTGCAAAATGTGAACATAATGTAAGAAGTGTATCTATCAGTAGGTAAATAAAAGATAAGCTTAGAGTCACAAGTGGTATGTCAGTGACATTGGTGGCTTTATTAGATATTTCTTAACCTCTCTACACAGCATATGTGCACAGCTATGAAACTCCAGGGATTGGTCGTCATTCATACGGTGGTTATTCTGAAGATCCCCGGGAACCGGAAAAGCAATCATCATACTTTGATGAGATGTTAAGTCTTCATAATTGATTTATTCAACATAATCGAGACATAAATCAGGTTGTAAGCATTTCAGTATTTGTATTGTTAATCAATTTGTAAATACTTTAGCTGTGGTTGTGGCTTTTCATTTGACCCGAAACAATGATTTTAATTTCTAAATGTAAAGTTTTACATTAGGTTTTTTTCCAAAATTATTTCTATCTTTTGCAATACTAAACAATGATGCTGTCATAAATTTATAAAAACGTACTCTCAGTATAAGCCATCATCTTATTTGAAGTGTCTTTTGCACACATTTGATTTAATGGTTATATTTTGCCTGACTATGATTTTCCAAAGCTTTTTTTATACCTACCTTTGGCTATGGTGAGTCATGTTACTATGGTTAATTGTTTTTCTAATCATGTTTTTAATTATCTATGAGAAATTGCCTGCCAACTATAAAACAAGCATGCCATATAGTATTTGTATTGGTAAACGATGGGTAAAACTGTTGGAACAATGGGATGTTCAAAGTTTATATTTTAAAAGTGTGTTCATTCGATATTCCAAAGTTATACTGTCAAAGTGATAAATTCAAAAGAAATTCTCTTAGGATCTCTAATTATTTGAATTGTATAATCAAGTGCATAATTTAATTTTTTGGTAAAAAATTATGAATTTTACATCTTATCAAAAGCTTTGATTATTTAAAAGTTAGTATATGAACATTTGCTTTACATGCCGGTCATGTTGTCGAAGTCATATGTTTTTGCTAGCCTTATTTTTCACTTCACTTCATTTAATATTTACAATGAGAAGGTTTCAATGTTAATATTTAATTACTCAGAAGAGTCATTTTGCTGCATACAAGTGCTTTGATTTACAAATAAAAACTAAAAGAGAACTGTTGTTTTTTTTGACATTCTAGAAGTTGTCAGTTTAGGGAAGACAGGAAATGTTATAGATTACCAACTCATATAGAACACTATACGGAAACGTCGCTATAAAATTCCTTGTCTTCCCCTTACAAAAAGAGAGTTTACATAGGTGCAAAAGTCTTTCGACATGCATTGATAAACCTTCTTAATATGATGATAAAGGATCATATATACAATGTATGGGGTATATTATCCTTCACAGTAGCATAAGTGGTGGCGTCAGTGGCGTGGTTTACTCTTTTGCTGATAGTTGTAAGATTGGTGACAAAAACTCAATTCAAGTCAAGTCATGATATACCTGCATATTATATGAAATGATATTTTTTTTAACATCAGTGCTTGGTCGGAGAACTTAATTTCATACAAAACAAATAACGAATTGAAATGTATATACCCATCGACTTCTTATCTCAGTATTTTCATTTTGTATCGGTTTGCATGTGTTTTCAATATCTGTCTTTGATTGTATACACCTCTAAAATGCCTAATGTGGTTGTATATTAGGATCAGTCGAAGGCTAGTCGAAGCACCATGTGTTACCTAGAGCACTGTACATCAACCAGATTGGTCTTGACAAAGAAGATGTCTCTTTAAATGATAGTTTGTTTTAGGTGAGGTGAGTTGGTGTTCAAAGCCGCTTTCAAGATTATTTCACTTATATCGCGGCTGCTAGTATTAGTGCAGGGAGAAGGCCCGCAACACCATTGTGGCTATGCATTGCGGTGAAACCTGCGAGCATCGGCTGGAACTAGTTTGCTTTAAGAATACTGAAGGACTCTTAGGGTTAAATATGATAATATCGAAATGGCCAGATAGTATATGTACTTGAGAGCTTCTCTGAAATTGAAACACTTGTTTCAGACCATTCACGGACATTTCTTTTCAAAATCCGAAATAAATCATCAATAATTAACATTTAGTAATAAATATGCTTACATTTCATCTGATTCATGTGATGGTGGTATTTGATATCATATCATATATCACTTGATCTTCATCCTTATTTTACTGTTGTACTGACCTTGCAGTGAGGGTGGCATGACAGAAAGACTTAAACAGAAATAATATCGGCTCTGCAAGATGAATAATTTCAAGACATCAATCACTACTTCCTTGACATGCATTGTTCTGACTCGTGATTAAGTAATGTTCTACATGTTGAATATTGCATAATGACTGCTCTGTCAAGATTAGGCATGTGTAAAATCCTAGGGGCACGTTTCCAACCAATGTCCATAGTGTGATTAAATGAAAACTGAAAGAGGCTGATCAATCAATATGAACATATCACATTTGAGAAGTGGAAAGCATATTTTGTTATCTTCTTTAAATGATATTCATTGTCCTTTTGTGACAACTTCTAAAGTAGGAATATAAAAGCTTAGATTCAAAATGCTAGTTTATATACTGATGAGTTTTAGTAAAATCCGAAAGAAAATCCTTGATGGGATGGCCAAATAACAGGGTGGGGGAACATAAACAGTCAAAATGTATATCACTAAACGTTTTTAAATATCATTAATGTTTATTTTAGTAAAAACTTCTAAGGTAGGAATAAAAAGACTTGGTTTTAAAATTGTAGTTTTTACATTTGATAAGTTTTGAGTTAAGACTAAAAAAAATTCCGAAATGGGACAGCCGTATAGGAGAGTAATTAAAGTAATATTCACATTGATTGCAGTAACAACTTCTAGAGTCTATGAATATAAATCTTTGTTTGAAAATTATTATATTGCCCATATGGGAAGTTGGACACAGGGTATTATTTTTCCTGTAAGTCACACGGGAGTTACACACTTTCTTGGCATTTGATTGGTTGATGTGAACCAATGAAAATAAACGTTTTGCCGGAACTATTTCATTCATCTTTCATACTTTTCCCGACTGGTAATTTGTTTACAATATTCTGCATTTTAACAATGTGTAATAAGTCCACGTAGTTGCCATTCGTAATTCCTCTGATGTGCCGCAGCAAAAAAGTGAAATGTGTCTGTCAAACTGAACACAATTTTTAAATTAGCGGTTACTGAAAACTACATGTCCTCACGTTTAAGCTATACAGTCGCGAAGAAGCGCCTGGTTTCGTTCGATTGTAATGACGTCATAGACACGAACGGCTATGACGTCACAGTAACATCGGTTACGTCACAAGAATTTCAGATTGAGCCGTCCCGTAGTATCACTGTAGGGCGTCACTGGCCTCTTCAAATTAACATAAAACGGTTGATAGTTATCAATTTGAATTACGATTATGAAAAGAAGGGATATACTTTCAACAACACTTTCATTTAGCTTTTATTTTGAAACTTTTTCACTAATGGCAATTTAGCCGTGCGTAGGAAAGTGTCAAATAAAGCCGCAGCACACGCGCATGAATTTGGAGATTCGACATCCAAATCCTTTATAGAGAAACGTTTATTTCCATTATATTCGAGTTAAAGTCTTTTAAAAAAACTTATGGGTAATATAAACAATAACCAACACTTGACGGGAACGACAGATTATCTTTCCCTCGTTATATTAATTGTGTAATTCTCTCGCCAAGGCTCGAGAATTACGAAATTAATATAACGAGGGAAAGATAATCTGTCATTCCCCGTCACTTGTTAGTTATTGTCTATATACACCCTTCCTAATGACCTGTCTTTATATAACTTACACACACTCATCTATCACTCTTTTGTTGAAGATACTGCTGTTGATAAATCTACAATTTATTACACATTGTGTCATAACATCGGGTGCTGACAAACGTCCGAATCGTAAAGCATAAAGTCACAATGTTAATATTGCGGTAACATCGGTGTTTAACTTGCTTTCGCTCCTTTAAACCAATCACTCGTTTCATAAAAAAAATTTGTTGAACGGGACACTGCTTATGTATGTTCTATGCATAAAATCACCAGTGGCACATTCTATAACCTATTCTCATTTTGTTTATTTACTCATTAACTTAATGTTCAGTTTCATTTTCATGAGCTTGAGATCTTGTTGATAATTCAGTAACTATTTGTTAATTTTGTAAATGATATGTTCTGAGACAAACACAAAGACAGATGGTCGTCTGACAAGCGGCTGTTGATTGATTAATTCTCTACATGTTGAATATTGCGTAATTGCTGTTCTGTCAAAATCTGACACGTGTGATATTCCTAAGGGGCACGTTTCACGACAGTGTAATTACATGAACCCTGCGAATAAACTGACGATAAGATATCACTGTTTAAAAGTGGAAGGCAATATGCTCCTATTGTTTTGATAGTAACTGGTCATCGTCTTCATCATTTCAAGATATTTTAGGAATAAAATACTTAATACGGGGTTTTATTTCAAAACTACAATTCATTTTTAACATTGCTAAAATCTGATATGACAAGCGGCATTGGTGTGCTCTATGTGACAAACAGTTTTGAGAAAGGTTTTGGTTTCGTAAAAAATTAATGCATATTTTTCATTTCCATCCAAAATAACTGGATATTATTGATGATTTTTTCTTTCATGTCATTTCATTCAGTTAAAAAGACGATTTTATCTTACCCCAAAATATTTGCATTTCATTACAAGTGAGACATTTTTATGCGAATGTGACTTCTTCTTTATCTAAAAACAGTACTAATTATTCAGTTTCATTTTCCTTTTATGACAGATTGAGGTCGTGTCAAAATGTTGATGACAATTACCTGCATTGAAATGTCCACAGATGATGTCTCACAACGTATTTATTACTAGGGTATCTTTTATTATTCACAATTTATTATTAGATATTGTAGTTTATTTGAGTTCAATCAGAACTAGTTGCACATCTTTTTATGTCGGAAAATGTTTTAGATCTTGTAACCTTTATGACATTTGCAGTCATTGAAACGTATTTTGATGAGGTCACACAATGGTTCAATTGCTGGGGAATCTTTAAAGGAAAACAACTGACTATTGCAAGTTGGCAATAGTGTTAAGTTAAACGTATCCTTCGCAACTTTATAATATATGATTAATTGTATTGTTTGCTAAATTCAGAGAAATAGTACTGTTTATAACATATATAATGGCAGAAATAGTCAACTAGCCAAAAATAAATTTCGCTGAACATGATAGGGGTTGTGACTCATATGACTCATACATGTAGATTATAAATAGTACAGCTATACCATTACTGATCATTGCAACACTCGATAAACGTTTCACGCAAATGGAACTTAAAGAAGACATAAGAGGGAAGTAATTGATCATTTAAGTGGACAAAAAATTTAATGATAATTTGAAAACCTATTACCATTGACATTTTTTTTAAAGTAAGGCAAACCTGATCCAATTTCTAAAAGACAGACTGGACTTATGGAAAACAAGATGATTCAGTTTCCATAAAAAGGCAACATTAAAAAGCATATTAGCATGTTAATAAATAAATTCACTCAGTGCCATGTAGAAGCAGATGGTTGTTTCTGATTGGTGTAATCAAGTTATCTCAACTTGTCAAAGCCATTGCATAATGCTGGCTCAAATGTCTGACACTTGATAACTGACAGGAATCATACCCTATAGGGTCTAAACATCCATACCAGATGTCTAAATATTTCAAGGTAAAAAGTTTGAATTTGTACACCTTGGTGACCTTTCTGAACTTTGTAATCGTGTCCCAGAAAAAGTTGCTTTGTTCTTGATACTATTTGGCGTTTTGCTATTATCAATTTCTCATTCATAATCATGCATATTAATTTTTGACAGCATATCGTGTGACAGGGCTATGTCCGCTGTGCCTGACTTCACATCAAAGTAAAGATTCGATTCATACATCGAGTAAACATTTTCCTGTAACGTCATCAATCTTTCCAGTCTTCTATGATGTGACACTTATTGGATCAAGTGATCTATTTTCTCATCATACATTGTTTGAGGACCAGATGGTTGAAGCAAGGCATTTTGATATGGTGTAATGTTGTTTCTAAAATCATTAAAAAGGCAATAAGCATATATACATCATATTTCAAAATAACTCAATTTAGAGACATTAATGACTTCTAATGAATAAGATGATTTCGCTTTAAACACCGAGTTTCCCTTTTCCCTATTGCAGTATATCTTAGTCCAATGTCAAAGAGGGTCAAGCAACCTGCCCTAGTTGTATAAACGATAGCAGGCATCCTTTAATATTATTCATGCCTCAACATTCGTTTTGACTTAGGGCAAGATTGACACAGTTCAGGCCATATTAGTTAAAGAAGACGACCTAATAATATTATGTATGGTCACCTGTTTGTTCCTTTATCTCTCAAAACCACGAGAACGTCCTGGGCTACTTCGTAAAGACTCACACTTCGTATCATGTGGATATCTCATTGGCGTTATTTTACACTCAATTTTGCAGGCAATCAAACCGTTACTTTAATTGCGATTTCAGAATCTAATTCAATGCCAAATGCTAACATGAATGTGTAATGATGTGTTGTGATTTTATCTGTGAGTTATAAAAAGAATTGCCCTTTCACTGAATCATGCAATATAAAAAGCATTTTCATAAAGTTCGAAAAACATAAAGGACGTGTTAATATTAAAGATCTGCTATGAATTATTAATGGACATAACTGGTATTTTATTTGGGGAACCCTGACAATGGCTGACGCGAAAAACAGACTCCATCAAATTTGTAATATTACCTTAAATTATAATTCTTCATGGAGGGTGTCGACCTGTCAGAGAATGTTGTTCAAGGTATAATGACATATATGAGTGACATCTCGGCAACAGATGACCTCTACCGGGACTTAACGGATACATTATTCAGATAAACTACATGTATAAACACGAAAAGACAAATTGTTATTTTTTTCTATGAAAACATTAAGTCAATAATGATTTACTTATAATTCATATACAAAGGTTGTTACGTATTAAACTGTTTTTGTCAAGTTTAAGGTTTCCCAAAACAATCAATGAGATGGACAGTTTTGTCAAGGACAACGCCAATGAATAATCAGTTATGAAAATGGGATGAAGAGTAAGCTTAGATGACAGTTTGATGACTTGCTAGCCATCTCCCAAATCTTGAAAAATGCACAATGTCGGCTTCATCAGAATGTGGTGATATCCATACTGTTATCATACTTAAGTATCTACGATGTATTCATAAAAAGCTTGATGACCATAACATTGGCCATACATTCATGAAATCACTTTGGAAATGTCATCTTCCATTTACTATATCTTTGATCAGTCTTCAAGTTTTATATGTAGGGCAAAATTGTGATAAGTATGTTATGTCTATTCTGAGATAATGTTTTATGATAATGTAACAAATGAAGTTATACATGAATTATCAAGATGTTAAGACGTCTTTTCAAATTAACATTTCGGTAGAAAGAAAGCATGAAATGTTATGCAACTCGAAACTTTTAAAAAATACCCGTGAAGTTCACTAAATAATTCGATAATTGGAGGGTTGCTCTTCAGAGTAGTTTTTATTCAGTTAAGTAGAACATGTTTTTCATATTAGTTACTTAATTTACAAAATACTGCAGATTCGTCCTATTTAGAGACATTTTGCTGTTTTCCCCGTGTGCCATGTTGATCTTTCATTATCAGATGATCTATTACATGCAAGTGTCCAACACGTATTATTTATAGTGGAGTGAGAGGGGAGTTTCTATGAGATTTGTCTAAAGTTTGAGGGTACGTCATAATATGCTTATTTCATATTGGGAATTTTTTCTTTCATGATATATGTAATTTTTTTATTCGACAATACATGTACATGTACATATCACACACCACACTTTATACAAAGAAAAAAAGAGAGAAATTTCATCAATGTTTGATAGATGTATAGACCAATAACAATTAGACACCGAAAACGTTGTTGCTTTACAGCGATTTTAGATCCGGATTGGATTCAAACGTGTCACAACGTCGTATTGACTTTCATTCCAGGAAAACTTCAGTAGAAGAATTATTGTCTGTTCGAATTGATGTGGATATTTTAATGAAGCTGGCAGGAATATTTCATCCATTCCGTGACCAAGCTCTATTCAATGAAACCATACGAGATTTTGACTTCTATAGTTCATCAGGCATTTTTTATGGACTGGTTTTCCCTATTGTACTCAAACATTTGTACAAAATTGATCTTTTTACATCAAAGCTTAAGGAAATCTCATCAAACCTTACGAGGCAGAGTCCGTGTACATATATTTATCATTTGTCTTATCTTTGCAATTATCCTTTGTTTTATTACTTGTTACTTCGTATCATTTTGCATAGTTAGTTACTAACTTTAGATTCCTTTTAATTAAAAAAAAACACATTTTATATTATTCATGACATTATCTGTTACCAGTGATTGACAACAAGTATTTTATAAGGTGTTTAATTCAAATAGAACCATAGAACTAGAACAACTATTTTATATTATTCTTTCTATCAACGCATTTGTTGAGGTGTTAGAAGGTTATTTTTGAACTGAAGAAAAACTTGAGAAAAATATCTGATTCAATGTCATTTGTGATTGTTGTTCAAGCAATTTAATTTTGACACAAAGGTAAAAAAAATGATTATACAATCATTGATTATCCCCCACTTTTTTGTGGTCGTTGGTCTGTTTGCTGACGATTACAATTCTTTTTTAATCAAGTCTTGAATATCTAGAAAGTGTTCTATCCCAAAATGTCTTTTGATATTACACATTTTATGAAAGGTGTTTAGGTTTTAAACATGTTTTGAAAATCCATATGTCCATAAAGGAAGAGCTATGTGTTTTGGTTTGTTTTTAAGATACAAACACCATTTTTGCAGTGTACTTATGATTACTAGAAAAAGGAAGAGAATGGTGCGCATCGAATCTGTTATATTCTTTACATACATTAAAATACATCTAAATTCTTTTTTTCACTTTATATTGATTAAAGACGGGATTTGTTAATTTTCATAACACCAAACTACCCTCCATAGATTGCTTCAATATAATCATTTAGTTCAATGTCTATATAATGCTCATACCGTCCCTGTAGAGACAATATAACAGCCCTTACTCCTTTATGGACCCTGCTTCTAAATTGCTTTTTGTTCGGTACTTGGTTGATGCATGACATGAATAGTGGATGGAAAATTCACTAGAAGATAAATGGACCTTGCGTGATAACAAACTACCACTGAAAGCTGACTGCTTGTAATCTAGCATATTAAACGGTTTGTTTATGCACACACTCGCCACTTACATACATATCAAATGTAACACACAATCCAGTGTGTTCTATATCTCGTTAGGTAATCATAGGTGAATATTGATTACCATTTTATTCAGAATGTATTTTGAGACATTGAAATATTGAAACGGCAATTAGAATATAAAATTTTTAAAAACCCAAGAAACTTTTATTTGAATGAAAAAAAGATAAAGCTGTAAAAAGACATAGTCGTAAAGCATACGTCCGGTTAAATATTGTGATGTGAAATTTTTAGTAGCCTATTTAGAGCCAGCACTGAAGTCCACGAAATGATTCATCAGTTATTAGCTTTAAGACGAAGACAGCAAGATTTACTACGTAACAGTTCATTTTAAGACGCAGTTTCACATAATGCCAACACGAACGTTAGCTTAAAAAACTTTCAGTTATTTATTTTTATTTGTGATTTATACTACAGCATTACCTTTGAGATTCCTGATTTTACATAGGCATGCAGCAACACTTGTATCATGACAAAGCTTTACACAATAAAAACATAAGAGACATAAACCTCTACAGCTCAACAGGCATATCTTAAAGGCTAGTTCTCCCTTTCATACTCACGCGTTTGAACAATATTGATCTCCAATATTATATTAAAGTACAGGATCTCTTGAGATGGTTTTACATCAAAGCTAAAGGCAATCTGATCAAATCTTACAAGACAGGGTCCGTGTACATAAATTGGTAATATCATGACACCAGGCCACTTAAAAAATATCCAAAAGCCAGAATTGATTGGGGGAAATTTCTGAACAGATCAAGCTGAATTTTGGAGCAAGCCTGATTTGGGATTGAACTAATATATGGCACATTAAACATTATGATAATCAAATATTTCCCTTTCCCTTGCACTCACATGAAGTCAAAATAAATTAATTTGCATACAATACCTAAAAACTAATAAGCGCAGTGGTTATTTTTGTATTGAAAATGTGATTGTTTTAATGTGTGACATTGTGTAATAATGTGATTGCTTTAATGTGTGACATTGTGTAATAATGTGACTGCTTTAATGTGTGACATTGTGTAATAATGTGATTGCTTTCATGTGTGACATTGTGTAATAATGTGACTGCTTTAATGTGTGACATTGTGTAATAATGTGATTGCTTTAATGCGTGACATTGTGTAATAATGTGATTGTTTTAATGTGTGACATTGTGTAATAATGTGATTGCTTTAATGTGTGACATTGTGTAATAATGTGATTGTTTTAATGTGTGACATATTGTATTAATGTTATTGTTTTAATGTGTGACATAATGTAAGAATGTTAATATGTTCAATGGTCCACACACTTGGCTGTTTATGTTAGATGGTTTTCTAAAAATGTCCATGAGTTCCTGAGTTTTAAGTTGCAATTAAGTTGGAAATTATTCCTAAATGCAAAAACCGAAATACCCATAAAATGCAGATCAATTACAGTTTCATCAAAGCAGCGCACCATATTGTTATTGAAACTGACTTTTGATCGTGATAGGATGAGTTTGATTTCTATTTGTTTTCCTTGTGAATCACCTTTCAGTTGATAAAAGAATAAGATATTTCCTGACAGAAATAGACTTTATATATTCCGAAATGATGACATCTTTCTTTTTCAAGGGGGATTAAAGTAGGGGATATTTTTATCAGCAGAGTGAAAAATTCTACACAGTAGTAAACTCAGTAAGTTACATGAAAGGATTCTAGATTCTCAAACCCAAAGACTTGATACTTGATGGTGGTGCACAAATTTCACTGAAGAAATTACGTACCTTAATTTAACTAGCATGTGTTTTCCAATAAAGGAAAGTTTTATCCTGAACTATTGTGGTGAAAGCATGAGGCCGAAGGCTGCCTAGTTTCACACGAAGAAAACTGTACTTATTTCAAAAACACATCTGTAGCGTATTTGTATTCGTAACACAAAACCAGTTATAATGAACTCTGTTATCCATACGATGTCTTTGTATGAACGAGTGCGCGCCAGTGATTGTACCGGATGTCCCGTTAGCGAGATAGCAGACCTCATGGCTGCTGACTGTACTTAACTGTCATGTAATATTGAACCAGCATCAATACACGAATCCTCCGGAACGTAACAGTGTTTGTTATAATGCCCAAGTCATCACAACATCACACATTTTATCTTCGCATTTGAGTAAATTATATTTCTATCAAAATCAAAAATTAGAAATTAATCGAATTTAGCTCGAAATGCTTGACAAAGGCCATAACTAGTAGTAGTGTTGACGTCATCGATCATTGTTTCCAAAAATATGCTAGAAATATATTAATTTGTACCAGTTGAATACCAAAACATGTTTTAAAAGAGATTAGTTGATTAAAGACATGATCAATTTCATTTCAATTTGATAAATATTAAGTATATCTAAAGCCAACATGTCAACATGTCTGAATTAGTCTTTTTATTTATTCCCTTTTGAAGTTGATGTCTACATCACTGTATGCATATTCAGTGAAACAATAACCATCAACACAGTTCACATCAATCGCTCTCTAGAAAAAGATCAATCAACCGATATAAAATCAGTAAGTGGCTTGCAGCATCGATGCCGTTGCCTTTTGTTGCCAGTAATGAAAAAATAACTGCTTTTAAACTGCTTTGAAACACCTCACAAAATAAAATAAGCATTTTTATCGAAGAACATCAAGCATTTTAAGGAATATTATTTTTGCATTTAGCCTTTTGCTTCATGTATTTCACAGAGAACTTTACTTTTTACATGCTTTGTTCTGACAAGCAATGGCAGAACCCTTCTCAACAAAATGTAAGCTTTGGGATTTCAGTAATCTATCTCTTGTAATCAGATTCAGTTACACAATGCTATTGAATTTGACGGTTAAGTAATGGCACTTCACCTAGAAGCAATTCCTCCTTCTTTGAGTCAGTTGCAATTACATTTTAGAAGATCCATGTGAAGGGATGAAAGGAAAATAAGCACCAACAGCCTAAAAGTCCTTGCCATCCCGTTTATTTTCTGTACGATATAGTCATGAAGGAAATCGAAAGATCTGTTATGTTTGACAGTGCAATTAACTATACCAGGCGACTATAACTACAAATATAGTAAAATATTAACCAAAACACACCACATAGAGCAAATAGTCAGTGCTGTCCATCAAAACGTCCTTTTCACCCCGTGGGAATACTGAGAGAAGTACCGCTACAACCATCAAATAGAGTAACTCACGAAAGCATTTGATCTCATGAACTAGTCATAAGGAAAAAAAGAAATAAGTTTTGTCCGGTAGTACATTTAAAGTTACTAGGCCAATAAAAAGTAGTAAACGTTTCCATAAAATAAGAAGATTATAAACTCCTCCCGAATCTGAGAAGATTAACTTATTTATTATGTTTCTGAAAAACAAAGAAAGACCGTGTAATTGATTTGCATGTTCTCTAAACTCCATCTGGAAATAGTCCACTGTTCTTTACCAAATTAATTGATCTTTTTCTCCTTACTGTTGGCAAATTGGCAAAAATTTGGTTGTAAAAGTAGAAATTGGGTGATTGAAGGTCTTTCACAAAGTAAATAACATCCTATTTCATCTAATCGAGGTTAGCTACTTAATGAATTATTCATATTGACTTAATCTGATAAAGTTCGATCACTTCATAACATAGAAAAAGGAAGGGCTTAAACATTTTCGTTCTTGAAAATACTTAATTTCTGTTTTATTCTTTTCACTGACATTAGCAAAGTTTTAATTCAGATTTTACCATATTTTCATTGAAGTTATTTGTGTTCTGTATTGTTATACCACCAAACTATCTATCCAAGATTCCTTCAATATAACTCTTACGTTAAATGTCTACACTATGTGATCACCTCAATTTCTACTTGATGTAGCTAGTTAAAGGATCAGATTGGTTAATGCAGTGTAATGAACGACGCTTAGGGTTAAATCACTGAATTTAATATTTTAGCTTCAACTTAGAAAGACAGTAATTGTACTTGATAGCAAGCACTTATTTCAGCCCTTCATCCATGGTCACCTATTTACAAGATCTAAAGTTATTAATAACTGATTAATAAGACAAAATTCTATTCAAATGTTCACATTCAAAGCGTACGATTTGGGTAACAAGTATTCTTTTATTTCATCCGATCCGTGTGGTGATGTTTTTTTTAGTATCATTTATCATATTTAAACAGATCTTCATCGCACAAAGACAGATGGCCGTCTGACGACTGGCTGGTGATTCAGCCTTTTTCTACATGTTGATTATTGCATAACAACTACTCTGTCAAGAGCTGGCACGTGTGATATTCATAAGGGGCATTCACCTCAACCTCCTTCGTGTGATTAGAGGTATCCTGGGAAGAGTCTGACAATAAGAAGCCAAAGGTTAGAAGCGGAAATCAATACTAGTTTTGATAGGGATCCAGACATTGTCTTCTGTTATTAAAAATAATTGAAATCTTTAACAAGAAAAACGTATACATGTCAAACGAGAGTCAAGGTTTAATTTATTTTAAGAATTGTTCTAATGTGAAAGATGTCTTATGTTGCAACGACTAAAGTTGAAGTGAAAACTTTTTAGGAGCATAAGGAAAATGTTTTATTGATTACAATTGTTTTAATTTAGATATGTGATATGTTTTATAATTCAAAATGCTCATGATTCACTGAAAGAATATAGTCATTTAATGACTTCACAGTGTCAACAAACATAGTTTAGCATATGGCCCAGAAATGGTAACCTTACATCTTTGTTTTATTCGTATAAGACATTTTTATAATTTATATGAAGATGTCTGTGAATGCATAAATTATATCAAGTATCATCACCGTTCAGAGTGTTATGTTATTATACAAGACATGCACACTTCATTTCTTGTTCGACGATGCTAAAACCAATATGGCAAAATATTTATTTGGTTTATGTTGTACATTTATCACTCAAGGGCGTTGTTGTGTTTCTGTTTTAAACAGTTCTGCGATATATTTTGGTTTAATTATGAGAAAAAGTGCATATTAATATATATACATCATATTTTGGTTTTGGAAATGAAATAAAAAGATTTTTCTTCTATAAACAGAACTAAAAGATTTTAAGTTGAAAATGTTCAGATATTGTATATATATATATATATATATATATGACTATGTCTGCAGCACAATGCCCTTAATGCTGGCATATGTTTAAAAAAGCACACATTCTAATGGAGTGATATGCTCGCTTCCTGCATTCGTCGCTTCAATTACTCGAGTCACAACATAATGAATATCAGAATGTTAAATAATGCACCTGTTAATTATTATATAGAACCAAGAAAACAAGAAAAATCATTACTCGCCTTAAAAATCAAGTAAAACCATCGGAAGTTTGTCTTTAATCCGATGTACTTTTTTTAACAATCTTCAATTCATACAAGTAAACATGTTCCTTGTACGTCATCAATCTTTATCAGTCTCCTATAATGTGACACAATATTTGATAGAGATCTCTTGCCAACCCATACATCATTGGAGATCAAGATAGTTGAAGCAAAACATGTCGATTTGGAATATTTCATCATTTAATCGTGCTGTTTACATACTTCTTGAAAAGTTCATGAAGATTACATAACATTTCATTCTACTTGTGTTTATGACTACATACATGTATATTGAAAAAAAGTATGTTTATGAAAATTTTACCTTATCGTCATTCATAACCCTTGCGTTCATGAATTATATATGAATACCTTAGTTTATAGTAAATTATACTATATTAAACTCTGTGTTATCATCTTATTATTACCGATTTCTACAAACCATATAAAGATATAGCAGGTGTTAATCTGCAAAATCTATCTGAAAATGTCATGACTAAGCAATTAAAAAACCGACAGTGATCAGCCAGTGAAGCAGTTTTCAAAGCCACAGAAAGACTTTCATCCTGCTTAGTTGTAATTATTTCAAAAGCATTAAACCCTTTTGAAGATTCAATATTTGAACTCTAAACGCTCTGCAAAAACCTGACAATAAAGTAGAGTCATTCGTACGTATACATTATCTGCATGTTCAAGCTTCATGATTTCCTTCTTGTTATTAATTGTCATTTATTTGATACATACAACCGTGAGGATGATTCACTTGGGATAGAAGTTTTAGAAGTGGATAGTTTTTCAAGATTTTAAACTGCTTTTCAACACATTTCAAATGTTTCTTTATCAAATTTCCTAAATGATGAATACATTTGATTAATGATGTTTAGTTTGTGAGCGTTGTATGGAAAATACCTCTCGATCAAAGCTATCTTATTAGGTGGTCCTAATCTTACGTGTAACAGTCCATTGTTCAATAAAGATAAAACTAGTTAAGAGACCAGATATTACCAGATATATCGTACATTTATCATTCCTTTGGCAGCAGTCAGAAACATCTAACTAAGGTATTAAGTAACAATATCCAAAATACTTTAACATGACTCACGCCTTCAAAACCAAGAGAACTTTAATTAGCAAATTGTCAAGCTTGCAATATCAGATAATCGATCGGATGCTCACATTATGATTTAAGACTGAATCGGTTTATCACATTCAAAGAGAACTCATAATTTCTGATTTTTTTCAAGTTGCCTTTTTTGTCTAGTCTATTGTAACATTTTAGTCAAATGAGGTTGGGAAGATCCAACAACCTCATTTCAGGTTTTATACCAGGTCAGGATTAACAACAGTTCAGGCCATATTAGACACTCTGATATTAACATGCAATGGTCACTTGGTGGTACATCTTTTTCACAGCCACGAGAACGTCCGGGACAACTTTGCAATGACTCACGCTTGGTATCAAGAGAATATCCAATTGACGTTACGCCCACTTAGGGAGGCACTCACATTGTTGAATTAATTGCTATTGCAGACCGAGTTCGTCTTTCTAATTCAATGTCTAATGCTAACATAAATGTGAAATGCTTTGTGGCGATTTAACCTTTTTCTTCAAAACTGAATTGCCTTTATACTTAATCTTTCAATATAAGAGTGTTTAAATAAGATCAGCAAAACATGAAGGGCGTGTTAATGTTAAAGATGTGCTCTAAAATATCAATTGTAATAACAAATGAGTCTTTAATCGGGACACCATGGAGTGAATGACGAGGATAGAAGGCCTATCTAATTTGAAATATAGCTCCTTGATGGGTGTCAACCTGTCAGAGATTGTTGATCACGGGACAATGACTCTGGAGATATGGTTGAATGGTTACCTCATCTTGACTGAACGTGTTGTGATATTTGATATTCAAAAGGCGGCACGGGATCTCTACTGGAGCCAGTTTAACGGATATATAATTCATGTAAGCTATAACCGCCACCCAACATAGTTTTTTCTGCTTCTTGTTATGAAAATATTTAATCAACCCAGAACCTGTTATATTTCTTATCAATATTCTGATTCGATTTAGGCTGTGTTTGTCATTTTTATGGTTTCCAATCGAATATAACAATCAATTACACAAAATGAGATGCAAACTTGTCAAGCACAATGAAAATGAATAATAAAATGCAGGGTATCTAAAAACAGGAAATGAGATGAAGTGGAAGGAAACTTGCAGTCTAGTGCCTTGCAGGCAATCTCCTACATGTTGCATATTGTATAAAGAGTGCTTTATCAAGATCTGGCACGTATTATATTCATAACCTTGAGTTGTGAGTGTGTACAATAAGAATCTTTGAAGAGACCTTAATAGTTAAGTATCTGTGATTAGTTTTGTGAACTACCGATGACCTTAGCCCTGATCTTACGAACAACAAATCACTTTGGAATTATCTGCTGATGTTGATAATATATTTGATCAGCGTTTCTCTTCTGAGATAATAGTCTGTGATAACGAAACAAAAAATAGTTCTATTTAGACATCAAATTTGTTAAACGTCATTGCAGAGTTCCATTTTGGTAAAAAAAATATAACATGTTACAATTTGATTTTTTTTAAAAGCACCCATCAACGCTGAGTTATAAATTCGATCCTTTGACTGTTACTTTTGAAAATTTGGTTTTACTCTGTTAACATGTTAGGTAGATATCGTATTTCCTAAAAGTATATTATTCATTCATTCATTCATTCATCCATTCATTCATTCATTCATTCATTCATTCATTCATTCATTCATCTGCCTATCTATGTGTCTGTCTGTCTGTCTGTCTCTTTCTTTCTTTCTTTTTTTTCTTTCTTTATTTCTTTCTTTCTTTATTTCTTTATTTATGAAAATCTACTCATGCAGTTTCGTCTTAGTTATAGACGCCTTATCATGTCTAACGTACAGTACATGCATAATCGGATGTTTTCCCATTGTCCCAAGTGGAATCTTTATTGTCAGATGAACGGTTGATACGCAAATATTCCAAGTGTGTCATTGCTGGCGGGTTGAAAACATTTCATTGAGATTATTTTCAATGTTCAAGAATAAGTCATTTGCTTTGGTTTCAAAAACCTATTTATAGTCAAATGGTTTCTTTTCAAACATGTATCGAATTTGAATACATTATACATGTACATGTCACATGCATAACACAGACATACAAGACGTGAGAGATACCTATATGTAAAAGATTCATCACTGGAATCAATTATACACTATCAATAGGATGGACCAGTGACAATCAACTCAAACATTATATTGTTTTACTGCAAGTTTTTATCTGGCTGAAAATGAAAACGTGTCACGATGTTCTATGTTGTATGATGACTTAACTGTTTCAGTTTCAGTCCTTGAGAACTTCAGTCTATGAATAATTGACTTCTCTATCTAATGTGTGCACATGAACTAAGCTGGTAAGATTATTTCATACATGCTATGGCAACTACTGTTGTTTCTGGGAGAGAGCTGCAATGCAGAGTGACTGTATTGAGAAAGCGTCTAGGAGTTATCAAATACGGTTTTTATGGCACCGATAATCGGTGAAGCTTGAACTCAAAATTTACAACTCGACAGATCAAAGTTGGCATTTTAGACCCAGTTCTACACAATGTAAACTTTAATGTTAGCTTAAAAAACTTACATTTGATTATTGTAATTAATGAATCGAATTTCCCCTATTCCTCATGAGGCATTTCTTTGAGACTAGTTCTCACATGTTTTGCTGACACAGTTGTTCAATATTGCTCTCCAATAAAATATTACAGAACAGGATCTCTAGAGATGGTCTTAAATCAAACCTAAAGGCAATCTGATCAAATCATACAAGGCAGGGTCTGTTTGCAATTTTATAATGATACCAGACCAATGTCGGGAATTATACGAAAGCCAGTATAAATTGAAGAACATTTCAAGATAGATGAAGATGAATTTAGGGGCAAACCTGATATGAGCCTATCACATAGCCTAATGCACGTTCAGCTTTATGAATATAGAAATATCTTCTAATCTCTTGCCCTCATATTAGAACAAAATAAATTCATCTGGTTATAAAAGTGGAAGTCATAGAAGTAATTGTTATTATGCCTGCCTCTTATAACAATATCTAAAATTCGAATTCTTGAGGCAAAGCAATTACATGTTACCAGGATCTCTCACTCTGATGTGTCTTTTGCTATGCGCTTATTCCGCATAGTTCACCTAGCGGTTATATGGGTACCTGAAAACTGGAGTGACAGATTTAAAGGGTTATGGAAAGTACTGAGAGCCGATTTCCTGGTACAACTCCGTCAGAGTAGTGATTCTAGGTGAACTTCATAGTAACATATTCTGAGTGAAAAGGGACATCGTTTTGAAATGTCCTATTTAACAGACCATTAAGCGATTTGTACATATTACCGTTAACTATTATGCATTATTATAATCATTAACGAAAATGCGACATATTATACGATTGGCTTGTTATTCAAGCATGCAATCTAAACTACTGTTACTGAAACCCATGATTTGTGATGAAATGACCTTGAGTAGTAACGAATCCTGACAGGATAGATTTAATGCAAACATGTTCTGTTCGAGTTTATTATTCTTCACCTCTTTCATCTGTATAATCAAAGCTATTTATTTATGGTAACCTAGTCCTACAGCTCTCAAGATGTCTTTACATGAAATTGAGATAGTGGAATCATGGCTTAAGGCAGGTATCCATGGTAATAAATGCATCATGTCCTAAAGCTGCCATTTCCACAAATCCCTTATCATCCACCAACTACGATTTCTGTTAAGGGACAATCAACATGTTAGATCAGCCATTAAGAAAGCCTAACCAAACGTTTGAGATGATTCCTGCAATATTCTGATTAAAATGCAGTTCCATGTCTAATATGAACTGTTTCTCTGGTATCGTAACAATGAAAATAGTTCTTTCCTAAAAGTGTTTAAAATAACATCCTTTTTAATATTCCTGGTTTTAAAAAGCGTTTTGTTCTTTATCTGGGTTTCATTAAAACAGACAATTAGTACAATTTTTTGGTAATAATGATAGACACAACAATTACCCAACCATAATAAGAAATATATATATTATTATTTATTATTTATTATTTATTTAAAAACTTTAATTGTGAATAGCCTCATGAGGTTTTCAAAAAATAGTATCTCGTTCTATTTGATTCAGTGTTTGATAGTACTAAGTGATCTACATGTTATTAATTTAGGAGGAAAACATCTTATACATTTTGAAAGAGAAAACATCTTATACATTAAGGTACATGCAACATATCCAAACAATTTCACAGTTTCTTAAAATTGAATCTTTCCCTTCTCAATATCAATATTTGGACGATATCACGATCTTTATATCAGTGTTATGCATATATAAGAACGTGGGATAAAATATATTTTACATACAGAGGAAATCTTTCATTTCGCTTGTGCTCAATGAACAAAAGAATGTTCTTATTTTCCATGTGAGGAATTGGCATGTGTTGGTACAAGAAAAAACCAAAGGGATCGAGATGGAAATCCATGAATACTTTTAAGAGAATTAAGGACTAACTCAACATTCTTTACTGAGAATAAAGCCGCGTACTAAAAGGCAAATCTATGCAAACGATAACACTCATTAGGCCATGTAAAATACTTGCACCCCTAAAATACATGTTGTAAAAGGAAAAACATGATATAGATAAAAATAGGGACACAGAAAGTTAGCCACAGAACAGAGTTCCTGCACAAACATTTTAATTGATTTAATTTATTGTCAATATGTCGATTTTGGCACAAACTGTTTGAATCTTTAAACATATTTTCAATGTAGCATATATTAACACGATTTGTTATAGAAATGTACTATGTGTGAATTAACATTGTAGGATGTGTTCAAAATTAAATATTTTACATTTTATCACTAATCACTACTGTATAGAAACTAATATATGATCCCTCAAATCTAAATAATCAACTCTCTAGAAAAATCTCTCAGTTTCACTTTATAAGCTCTCAAGACCAGTAAAACGTTAACTATAACCCTTAGATTAAAATTGCATTATGTTAGTTAATATTAACCAACAAATGCACGTGTTTATGGTTTGGGTATCACAAAAACAAAGGAATGTGTTTAACGGTGCCTTTTATACAAAATAAGTTAATAGTACGCTCACGATATAACGTTCGGCTGGTGGTCTTCTGTAAAGACAGGGTACCTTTAATAATCAATATATCGGTAATACATTCTTCAGAACGTGTAATGTAGAAGTATAGAAATACCTGTATTTTATCCTCAATGTGGTATCGTTTGTTCAACTTTGTTTATTCATTTTGATAACTGATGCAAGTTTACACATACCACACTTGATTCTCTTTGTTATTGCAAATATCACATGTCATAACACACCTGAACAAACAACAGAGGAATAAAATACAAGTAAATAGATCATGGGGGTTCTGCAATATTGATATAGATCATTACTTCTCTCTTCCATCGTTAACTCGTCTATCTATTTTTTTAACTAGCAAAAGGTGTGTAGAGTTCCTTCAACTGTGCATATAAGTTTCATAAATGGATCGTCGGGAGAAAGTTGTAAGACAATGAAAATGATTTCCTCCGCAAGACCTCTGCAAGTCTTCATCATTTTTTTTATTTTGTGAGATTTGATATATTCGCAAAAAAGGTAATAGTTATTACTTATGACTTTTATCGGATGAGACTGATGCTTCATATCACTTGATTGTATTTATGTTGGCGCTGTAATGCTATGAATGGCTCTTTTTGTACACTTGTACTGGCCTACGTTTGGACTGAATCAGTTTTCATTCACTAAGTGTGCTAAAGTTTCATCGTAGGATCAATACTAACCCCATTGATCATCGTAATGCATTAACCTGATAACGTGTATTAAGATTCTTATCTCAAATGATTCATTTTACTCAGCTTAATCTATTCTTCAAAGGTTGAACAAGGCTATACATGGGCATATTAACCTCAGATAGATGTGATTCGTAAAAAAATGGGGAACTAGCAAACTCGGTAAACTCAATTAAACAAAAAGATCAGTCATTATCAGAATGGCCATCTGCCAAGATATTGTCTTACATGTTCAAGCGGTAAAGGGAATTTGATATTAATGCACCTTTGCTGGATGCGTGTGGAAACTTAATATTCATCCATCAAAGCGCAGTATTACAAGGTATCATGGATCTTTTTACATGTATCTTGAATTTGTGTGTTGTTTTGTTTGATAAACTTCTAAATTTTTCTTTGACTCTTAATCATTGACAACTATATGGAAAGCAGTAACTTTCTTAATATCATTACCTTTGTATTAGAAGTCGGATAAAGCCGGTGTCTGGCTTCTCATTGAAAGCAGGGCAAACCATGTGATAGTTGAGATATTTTTTAAAATATTAAAACTACTTGAAGACTTTGGCAAACTAATGATGAGGGATTTATCAAATAATGAAAGCAGCATGATTCTTCTTCGAGTCGTAATGGAGGTTGTTTTTATAAACTGCACCAAAAGATAAGAAAATGATAAGTTTGTTGCCTTGACCGGCAAAAACATTTTGTAGTATGGATCTGTTGCTTGGTAGTCTTGATAAATATTTCTCAGGGTGAGAATCTTCGGACTCTCGAAAATCTTGATGATTTTGACAAATTTTCCCTGGATCAAGATCTTAGTACTCTATAATCATTCTAATCACATTATGGCTCTCGGTGATGGTCAAAGTCATTTAGCAAATATTTGCTTAATATTCGCCGTATGCCAATTGAGGAATTATTGAATGTTGTAATTGAAAAAAAAAACTGAATGAAAACCATCTGTAAATAAGTAAGTTAATTTTATTGCGGCTAAACATTTCAACCGTGTGAAAATTAATGAAACCCGATAATCTTGTAACCTGATTAAAATTGGTTGTAAAACATCAGCAAGACAAAAAGTTTATCAAATGTTAATACCGTAAATGATTACATTGCAATCAATTTGAAAAAGAAAGAGCCCTTATTTAATATGATTTTTGGAAAGTAACTAATGTCACAAAGTTTGATTCAACTTTGTAAATGCATCCTCCTTTGATGTTGTCAATATGAACATGAATACATCGTGGTAATGTCGTTTCTGCTCACAGAAGTTATAACTTCCTATACAACCTGTCTTAATTCGAAAGTTTCTTGTACACGAACAGTAGAACGCTGATTGGATGCAATCAAAGTTAGTTGTGCAATCAGCGACGACGTTTCCAAAGTTATCTTCCGGGAGCTTCACAAAAGCTAAACTTTATTCGAATATGCACCACTTTGAGTCATCTGTACAGAACACATACGCCTCATGTTGCGGCGGCATCATTGCGTGGGACAACAAATATGTTATTCATGCATTCGGTGTTTTAAATGGCTGAAGTATTGCTAGGTAGTTTAAGTTGCAATATAGCGCCCGAGAAACCTTTGTATTAAGACAGAGGTTGTATAGGAATTTATGACGGAGCTACCTCTGTTTGGAGAGAATGACTGTCTGCATAAAGGACTTAAAATCACCTGTCTGCGAATACGCCTATGTAACATAAGTAATGTGTAGGTAGAAGAGCTCCATGTCTTCATTCATTATCATCCCAAGTTCCATTTCAAATTCTCCCATTTTAAGAAAAGTGAAATATTTTATGTTTCCGTTTCCTAGATAGATTTAGTGGTTTCTATACCTCAGATGTTTATAATCTGGTAAGCAACGTGAAGCTATGAAACCTAGAAAGATTTTTCAACGATTGACGTTGATTCTTTATGTCAATAAAAACTATGTTATTTGATAGCTTAACAGGAGTTTTGATCAAACATCTATGGAAAATATTTCAATTACCGTAAGGAACGGAATAATAACATTCTTCATTGGATTAGGAAAGTATCATTTGCCGGAGCAAACTGCATTGCAGTAAAGCAACCTTTATCAATATCGTGCGGATCAAATGACGATTTATCAATAATATGGCAGAAGTTCACAAATTGATATAAGAGATGAAAGGTTCTCTAGGAATCTCAGTATGCCTTTTCAAGAGGCAATTTACGTGCTGTCTATTGCTTTGCCTGAAAGACTTTATGATCAGAAGAGCGAATCATGTCAGATTTGTAATATAGATTTGGATATTTAAACTGGCTTAAGAACTTATCATTTGTGGAACTGCAAATCTGAAACATGGATAATGGTGATGGTAGTATAATGCACCTTCAACTTTACGAAAACTGTTTAACCATAAAACTATAAATGACATGCCAGACAAATTTGCATACTCTTTAAAGATTGCACACGTTAGAAGAATCGCCACTGTTTCTATAATTCAATTGGTAATATGTTGTCACTGTATAGACGCGACAAGTTGAGTCATACTAGGTGACGCTATGGATAAAATAATGCCACAGGTTGTTGAGAAGCCATGCACAGAGAGACCCAGGGCAGGTCGACTTAAAGCTAATCGACTGCTCATTTGACACTAACATTGAAATATGGCAAATTTTCCAGAAGAATTATCTTTGCCCGAACAACGATTTATGGAATTACGATTTAGTTTTTCACCATGATAACTGAATATATCACTCTTCAAAAAGTAACTATAGAACCAAACTATTCATATATACCAAAATATACAAAGTATACATTAATTTTTCAGTATAAATTGATTTATCTAAAATCATGAAATATAATTAAAATTCGGACATCTCGTCATCTTGTGAGATCATTGATATTCTTTTTATCATATTTCTTTTAAAAATGACAAATGTTATTTGTTAACAGAGATTTAAGAATTGGTTTTTAACCATGGACAGGACATTTTACAGCGATATCAGTGTATTATTTAATCTAAATTTTCATCTATTGGTTATGCCTTTACCTATTTTAAACTGGCAAGTATTAGTAATTACAATGATCAAGCACATTCAGGAACCACGATGTATGGCATGGTCTTGCTTTAATCTTCACACTGTTTGCAGACCCTACAGCAACGAATACCTTCTCACAAATCCTAAAGATAATGATCTGTGTTAGATCATTGGTTCTGTTCTGATTGTCAGTTCACCTGAACAGTGTAGGCAATTCTTATAAGAATTCAAATATGTCAAACCTATCCATAAAAAATTGAAGTACATCATTTTAATATGGACAACAATTCTTAACAAATTTTAAACGTATTTATAATGAATGAAACACTTTTTATCACAAATATGCAATTATAAAACAGGTCATAGGAATAGCCTTAACGAGTGAGGGCAGTCAATCAATAGGGAACATTATGAGATATCTTAGGGATTCAAATTGCTTTCAGAATCAATATCCTTTCCCTTTGTTGCCAGTAATGAAATACAACTGCTTTAAACACGTGACGCAAATGAAATAAAGATTTATGTCATTGCAACTTATTCGCAAAGAACTTTGAAGATATAACATGATTTTATCGGACAAACACTATCCGAAAAATTTTAAGCTTTGGGTTTTCAGCTATCTATCCTTTCAACAACGTCTGCACAACATAGCATATGGCAGTAAAGTAGTCGCATGTCCAATTGTAACATTCCCCTCACAAAGTTTAAGAAAAGAGATGAAAAGATGAATAAATGAAAAATGTCAGTATTAACTGTAGATCAAAAGAAAGTGGTCACTTTATTGTAATGTTTATGTTAAAGAACGACAAAATAATAAAATGCATCTTTAAAATGTCAACACGTGCTTTAACATATTCAAGACCAGGGCCTAGATTTTCGAAGCTTTCTTAGCACTAAGATAGTCGTAGGTACCATTGATTAACATTGGCTTTCGACTATCTTAGTACTAAGAAATCTTCGAAAATCTAGACCCAGATTATGTGATAGGTAGAAAAAAACTTTTGATGACGTCACCTGACGGTTGCTTGAATCTTTTTACAATTCATACATCGAAGCATGTTTATTTGTGGAAAGGTTCCACTTTGTCATTCAACAATATCGCCGTAATATCATTTGTTTATAAGAATGTAAACGAGTTGAACATTTCTTGTTCATTATCGATGTCATTGCAATATTTCCAAAAGAACAACCTTCTTTCAATCTTCAAGTCCGAACACAAGTTTTAGAGGCCTAGGGTAACTTGCCACATTCCAGAGGGTCGAGGACACAATAGTCCCGCAAGTGTTGTAGCGGCAGTATGTCCGGCAATAAAGGCCTCTCGTACGTCAAGGGCATCCCAAATCAAATGAAAAGTTTATACAAATACTACTGTTTAACAAGTAAATTCAAGTTTGATCGAAATTCGAATTCATATTCATAGGTAAAATATTCAAGGCTAAAATTAAATAATTAAAACTATCATCAGTACAACACATCGCGGATCAATAAGAGGGAAAAACATCTGATTTTACTCTTTGAGCTCATCACTGGTTAAAAAAAAACATCATTCATGTGTAATATTAATCTCTATCATTATTTATGTAAGGACAGGTAAATCACCAATGCCATATGGTTATTATTACCAAGGGACTTTGTTATAAGGACGACGTAATTGAGGTAAGCAGATTTCACCACGCACATACTTTAGAGGTGATAAGATAAAACTTAAAATGACATAAATATTCTCGCTGACAGCCCAATAAATTGTCGTGCGTAGAGAAGATAATGGTGTCTGTTTTACTATGTTGTGATAAGTTGGCAGATTTTATTTTCAATTTAATACTTTCACATGCTGTTAGAGATTGTGAGAAAAATTAAAGTCACATATGTTTTTTTGTCTTGTCCTGGGAAATACTACCAGTCACTATAGCATCCAATACACTACATTTATTTTGACAGAGAGAAATCGCGACTTCGATCAGTACAATCGCCCATGTCCTATATATCTAATTTCATTTTTGCGTTATAAATTTCAGTTGGATGACAAGAGTGATTGATTTTCCGTTGACAGATTTGATATATCCAAATGAGTGAAGTTCGATATTCGAGCGCAAAAAGAGCAGGTAATACATCTTGACAAATTATTGGCAAGGTTGAAATAAAAAAAGTATGTAAATGAAAAAACAAAACATTATAAACATAAATTTTACAATTCAAATTAGTAAGTTTGGAGTAAGGATTTCCCAGTCTACAAACCTAATGATACTCGAATTTGATGATGTGTCAATTTGAGCCAAATGATCAACGTGAAGTATTGTTTAACAAAAAGATATTTTGTTACTGACTGAGCCAATCATATAATGATTCATATTTTTCCTTTTGATGATTTTGGGCAAAGTACTACTTCGTCATTGTGACTTGACGACACGTACGATGTTTTGACGTTACGTTTCAGCTATGACGCCACATTCTCAACGGCGGGTGGCCAGTCAATGTTTGAAAGTAGTTTTCGCGTATTTCCTCGATATATTTTTTTGGTAAGCAAAATAAAACGTATTCTTCAAACGTCAATCATTGCTTCCAAACGGGTGTAACAATATCAAACCCCAGGCTCTCGCTCGGTAAGTACCTATATCTAGACACTCGTGTCTTTTGTAGAGCATGACATAGACATAAGTATAATATTTCATACATATTTGTATTTGAATTTCTGTTTGATAAGTAATAACATGAATTCAAAAGGTATTTATGTGTGTCTGAATAAGTTTTAATTTGGACCATGATGAACGTTACACTTAATCTTATCGAATTACGAGATAAACCCTTTCTGTTTTTTATTTTGGGGTTGTATGTCGTGCATTTTTCACCCCTAAATTTAATTTCAAACCGAGCTTGCGACAGAAGGGATTTATCTCCATTCTAACATGACTAATTAGAAATATAATGAGGAACTAATTTGCCTTGCGCAACAACAATGTGATTAGGTCGAACCAGTACAGACCGGTTCCAATTGATTTCGAAACTACGGTACAGTTCATTTTCAAAGAGCACGCTTCAATGATAAAAAAAATATCAAAACGTAAACCAACAGGTTTTTAATTAAACCCTTAAGCATTTATTTCATTGAGGATAAAATCATCAAAAGAAAGAATTTTTTATCCCGTCAGAGTTTTTCACGTAAATACATAGGACACCTATCACCCCTACAATACCGACAAGAACTGACCAAATCAAACACTCTAAAAGTAGTTGTTTACTGCTAGCGCTAACTTCTCACGCAAGATATGGACTGATTGAATAAACGATCAAGAAAGCTTTATAGTTTGTCATGGTTGAATACTGATACACTGTCTGGAAATGTGGTCACTTATGAATGAGAGGGGGGAAAGGGAAGGAAAGTTGAAGAATAACGTATGTCCTCTCTGTTCACTTGACGAATCGCTATATTACTACCGCGCGTTACGTTAAGAAACGAGCTCGGTTTGAAATTAAATTTAGTAATAAAAAAATAAACTACTTTGACAAAAAAATATACCACAGAATGGATTTATCTTCTAAATTTCATAAAAAAATACGGTATTCTCAATGTCTGTATAAAATTGATTTCAAATTCATTTTGCTGTTGTCTGTAAGACGATGAAAACAGTAAGTTTAGCGAATGGAGTTTGTAAACGTGCGCGTATGAATGTGAATCGGTCGTAAATATTTAGAGGTGATTATTAGCGAAATAATCACTCCAAAATTGATTGTGGTAACCAATCAGAAAGCAGTATTTTCATTCTAGTTTTCGTGTCATGTTAGAATGATTAATATATTGCTAATCAACAAATGCTTATTATAAAGATCACAGCAATAGTCTTATCGAATAACAATAACCACACAATAACAGCACAATAACCACACAATAACAGCACAATAACCACACAATAACAACACGTTGACTACACGACACTTTCGTACAGCGATCGTGATCGCTCGTACGCAGTGTGAGTTTGGCTTTAAGAACAATTCTTATAAAACTGCGAGCATATTGATGGATTGAACACTTTCAGTTATGACACAGTAGACATCTATAGCACTATGAAATAAAGATCAAACAAAAAGTGGAACAAAATGAGATCGTTCATGCTGTGTTAAATTGCTAGCAGGATCACCATTGTTGACATTTGTTGTCAGCAGGGACACGTTACTACTTTGAATAACCACAAAATATAAAAACGGTTTCATACCAAAGAACATCAAGCATGTTTCCGATGCGTTTCTTGTAGCAACATGCTTTCATCTGACATGAGAGGCAGAGCCCCACTCCACTAAATCTAAGCTTTAGCATTTCGACATTTTATCTCCATTTACCATGTTTAGTACGTGAATTGCACAATGCTTGTCATTGCAATGTTACAATTCTGACAGTTAAGTAATTGCATATCCTAAAGAAGCATTCCCTTCTGATCATGAGTTGAGCTCTTTGACTTCACACTTAAAACGTTATATGTGAAGAGATGAAAAGAAAATTGTATGCAAACTGTCAGCATATTTCACTCTTACACCCCTTGAGATTACATTTTATGAAGATAAATTCAATCACTTTGTAGAACCTATTGTTCTATTACAGAAAAAAGCCACGAGCATGCAACCAATCCCCTATATACCGTGATATAACATATTCCATTACTACATCGGATAAAATGTGACATTGATGTTTGGAAATGTGATCATTGTAGAGTAGAGATTGAATGAGAATTCTAGCCTCAAAAGTTAACCAGCCAATTTTCTATGAGAACAAATGAGATGCAAATCAATAAGGCAATTTTTATGTACCCAAGTTCATGTTGAACTTTAAATGAAGTTTGGAATTATTTAACTGTATCAATAGCTGTCAATCAGGAAGATATCATTTTCATACCACTATCGCTAAAAACATCTCACAGTGGCTACTCAATGATGAAAAAGAGCCACAAGAAGTTATAAATTGTTTATCTTTGTTTATTTTGAAATAATAGCATCAGCATAAACTCTAGATCTTCTCTCTCTGTATCGTTATGTATTACTTTCATAAGGATAGATAAATGTATTTACTGTGGGTTAAATACGGTAACGATTGGGAATGTGACGAAGCCGGATGCACATGAAAATGATGCAGTCACGTGACAAAGGTGTAGTGGAAAGTTCGAAGTGGTTTGTCACGTCATTCGAGCCTTCGCTTCACACGGCGAACGTGTAGTTTCTTTTATTTCAAGAAGGTTATTCTGTAAGATAGAAGGTCGATTCAGATTCACAATAATGCAGAAATTAATCAGAGCCGAATGGCGATTGTTGTTGTATAGCATAAGTTAAAAAGAGGATATTTCAAAGGAGAGTCCCAGTTGTAGATCGCAGTATTGCGGTGCTGTGTTTGAGCCGAATGGCGCCCGATGCTGTATAGCGGGGCAGGAGAGTTTATTTCAGACTACAGATGTGAGATGGCGTGCACATCGTGGGATGTACGATACATGTTGGTGAGGAAAAGGCTAGATTTCGGACGCATTCGAAGTGCTAAGGATTCTGGTATTGTATCCCGGAGGATACATTGAGGAGTTAACGCTGCAGCTTAGATAAGTTTTCCTTTCATTCCTAAAGGTCATTTAATTTTATAAATCATACAAATTCAACCGGTATGTATATATAAGCTTGTGGCTATGTATACTTTTAATTCATGATAATTCAAATGTGAATGTAAGAATGATTCACATGAAGTAAATTCTACCCCTGCTATAATAACTAGTGTTTATCCACCTCAAGGATGTTATTAAATTTCAGGTGGAGTCACTGCGAGACAAGAATTCTGTTCCGGTTCCGGTCATGCATTTGTTCCATTGTTCTCACTTTTGTAATAAACCCGTTCGCCCGTGAGCTGCGGTAGGCATTACCCATAAGTGGATTATGTTGTCATAGTAAATATTTTATGTTCGGTTGAACAGAGTGAATTAGAACATAAAGCATTATAAACTGTTCATCTTCAGAATTCCCTTTAATTACCTTTAAGAGAAGGAATGCATATTTAGTATGCTTTTTATAAACAACCGTTTGGTTAAGAATAAAGATTGAAAAGGTATATATTGAATACTGTTATCGGGTTGCAAAAAGGGATTAGGTCAGGATGTTATGACTTAAGCTACCACTTTGGGGACAGCATGGGCAGAACATATCAGAAGGGTTTAAGATGAATAAAATATAATTTTCAAATCAATATGATTAAAATCGTCCGTGTTAGGAGGAATAAAAGTTTTGAAATATTGATTGGAACGGGATTCGAACGTACTCCAGCAGGGGCACGTTCTGACGCAATCTCAACTAGCCAATCACAATGACTGCGGCAAAAGCCTTCGGTATCAGTATCTAGGGGCAAGTAACTCCCGTTTACCATTCGTTAACCTTCAACGCCACTATCTTTATTTTAAACGCGATGATATGATAGGTCCGCTAATGACAATGACGCTAATGAGCAAGGCGGGTGCTTTCAGAGCGTCGTGGAGAGGACAGACCCCTAGCATACGTTCGATTCCCGCTCGAGTCAATATTTTTAAACTTTTATTCCTCGGAACACGGTCGATTTTAATCAGACTGATTTTCAAAATTGATGTATTATAATCAACAACTTACTCCTCTTTAATATCAGCTGCGTATGAATCAAATTTATTGTATTAGATTGATAGAAAATGCAAATCAAACACAAGACCATTGATGAATGGTACAATCCTGCTTACTGAAAAGCAAATCATTTGGCATCGATTTTCCTTACAAGCCCTTATTCGAATCATCTGCTTTACATCATTGTAAAACCACGATTGTTAAGTTAGCAATTTCCCCCCTGATTTCGTCTATTCTCTTAACTGCTGGCAGATTGAACTATGCAAGATCTAGTGATCACACAGTTGTATCTTCCATAATGCAATATAGTTCATAATTCTTCCATGTGAAGGCGGGAGTGCTAATCTGATTGGACTGAATATTGAATGGACATTATGACACTGTAGTATATGCATTTATTACCCATATGGTTAATCAAAGCGGTGACACATTTTCAAAATGAGCACATGTGCACATATCACGTTTGCCTAACAACGATTGTTATAGCGCGAGTGACCGTATTTTATCTTTTGTGACGTCATAAAACCATTGTTCATGATGTCACTGTAGCGGGCCATCGCAAGGGAAGGATGCCGTTTTCTGAATATTTCCTTAAGTTTAAAATGGAATAGAACCGGTCAAAAATAAATTATTACCCTCGGAAGTGTTTCATATGACACACTTTCTCGGGTAATAATCTCTATGTATTAATCAGTGTCTGGTTCCATGAGTTATCTAGAATTGTTCCATTCAAACATACATTGCTAGTGATGCTAAGTATATTCTGATTTTACTCGTAAATCATGTTATACTTTGTTTTAGAGACCTTAGACTTTGCAAACCACGGCATATGTAATGATGAAAAAATGTCACCATTAACTTCAGTTATTCGTTTGTCTTGTTTAAGAACTGAATATTTCAAATTTTTTGCTTTAAATGTAACTTATTTGTTTTGACAAGGTTGTGACCAGAGGCACCCCGAGGGGGATTGTTTATAAATCAATATTTGTGTACTGTATGACTGTCTTTTGGGAATATCGTGATGATATTATCAGAGGAACATGACAGTGACAGACACGCAAGCATGTCACTTTAACACTTGATTCCTTTTAAAGAAATGACGGTTTTGACAATGTTTTCATCCATAGTTCTAAGCAGTACTCAATGATTTCTTCTTGTGTCATAAATATTTAACAATTGGGGAAATTCTCGACTTCATCTAAGTTCATCTAATGTGGGGCAATTTAGCCACTTATAAAAGAAGTACGAATAGTGTGTCAAATCAACGAAAAACGATTGTAAGAGAAGTAAAGCCATTTATGGTATGTGAGTTTATAACATCGGCACGGAGGCCTGATCCATGACAGCCCACTACCGTTTTTATGTCTGTAGGGTTCAGTGCTGTGGTGGCAAGACGTCGGACAGCCGTTAGCAACATATAGGTACCGAGATGGGTCTGTTAGGGTTAGGGTTAGGGTAACACTAAACCCCTCCCTAGCTACAAGACCAGAAACAAACAGATATTTCCTAAACAGCTCCCGTGATTCATTCACTGCTGTCCTTTGCTGCCACAACTGGATTGCAGACCAGGTTTGGTCGTTTTGAGCCTGCATCAAACAACGGCGACCTTGTCTTCATCTTGTCTGTATTGTACTTAAGCAACGTGTTTGGGACACTAATACATAGTTTCTACGACTACAGACGGTTCGGTTTCTTAAAAGAAATGAAGAATGAACGAACATTCACCTGTCCAGTGCTGACATTTTATTTAGACAAGAACTGTCCAAAGGACCATTTCAAAGCTAGCCAGTTTACTAGAGTGACGATAGAAAATATATAGTTTCGCCATTTTGATCGAAAATGGGACAATTGGAAGCGTAATCTAACTTATCACTATCAACGGCTAACTTTTTTATTTTATACTTTAGACAAGTTTCCAATATGACGCTAGTCTCAATAAAATCGAACATTTTCCGAAGAATAGAATTGTTTAAAATGTACTCGACCGTGTTCGAACTCATTCTATCAGAGAAGTTCCTCTCCTCAACGGTCTGAAAGAAGACCCGTTTGTTGCAAGTTCTTACGTTATAATAACAAGCAAGTGGGGATTCCCCATCATTTTACAATTTGCAGATCACGTGGTTTTCCACATAAGGTTCTTTTGACTTTAACATATTGCATTGCAGTTGAAAACTATTATTTCCGTTTGCATGTTCGTCTAAAATACGTGATAATGTCCCTATAAAAGTCAATTTGAAGGTTTCTTACGCATTCTAATGAAAGCAAAAGAGCTGTAATTTTGAAATGATCACGTAGTTAATGAGATTAATGTAATGTATTTGTAGTTATTCCTCTATTACTTATAACCTATAGCTATGTGATATTCAAGAAACAAGGGAATGATGCAAGATATGCGATTTTCATAAAAACTTTTCAAGTACTTCTGTGTATCAAATTTCAAAAATATAGTTCATAATTTTCAATATCTATCAAAATAGCCTATTGTAATCACTTAATAACTAGAGTTACCTCAAATAGAATATGTCCTCAAATCATAGTATGAATATAAACAATTGAAGCACTGCCATTATGTAACTCAAAGAAAATGTATTCCTAATAAGCTTGCCTGAATTAATGAAAAGGTTCATAACCTATTCGCTATTTGATTAAATTCTTTCGAAATCAAGACGCGATTTTGAAATGAAAACTTTTAAGATTTAAGTCTAAAAGTTACTTTCAGAGATTTGAAAGCGAGGTAGTGATAGATATGGAGAATACTAAACGACGTTCAGTTTAATAACATATTTATGAAACGAGTGGATGGTATTCGTATTTAACGAGCGAAAGCGAGTTAAATACCAATACTATCCACGAGTTTCATAAATATGTTATTAAACTGGACGGAGTTTAGTATTTTATTTATTACACTCATTAAATAATTAATATAAAATGAAAATCATGTTTACTCTCAATTCTCGTAGTTGTGCGTAGGAATACAATTTTACAATCGACGCATAACGTCATTTGACTGCATTGGAGAAATAGGTCAAGAGTAAGTCCGTTTATAACAGCTTTAATTTTGAACAATACAAATGGAAGGCACTCATATTAGTGTTTTGGTCACTAAGAACACAAATTGGCGTGTTAACAAAACATAACATGTGTCAGACAGTCACTGAATTACGTTACTGAGTTGTGTGAATGAATGTCACGTGATCGTGACGTCATTGGAATGTGAGTTTTGAAGCGCGATTCAGTTTAGTTTGAGTTAGTGTCTGTAAGAGGAACACTGTCCTTTGCGTTGCCGATGAAGTTAACATTGATGACACAGTTGCTAACGGAACCACCGAAGATTGAGTTGATTGATCGAAATTCGGAAGCACTGACGCTGACATTTCTAGAATCGACCGAAATCGGCAAGGATGACCTTGCCCGATCAACTGACGAAAGCCCGCTTGACCTAGATTCGGAGGTCATGTTTACATTTGAAGAAGATGGACGTTGGTTAATAATTGTGCTGATATCTCTGAGCTGTCTTGAACAACTGAGAGTAATTATTTATGCTTTGCATATTTTTCTGACCACTAATTTGCATGATTTGATTGGGAGGAATGTTGCTCTCCGACAAAGTTTAATACAATAAAACAATAATTTCGGACTGAGTGGTTTGTGAGACGCTTACAATCAAGCTTGGTTAACGGGCATTTAATTCTAGCTAAATAAAATACGAAAAAGATTAAATCTGATGGTTTTGTTTGATTAAATTTATTTTTAAACAGCTAAACATGATTTTAAAAAGAATTCTACTTTTATCTCGTGTTTTATCAAAGTTTAGAGAATAATATTTTTGACAGTCGCCATTTTCATTTACATCATCACGTGATAATTTGTCATGTGACTACAGGAAAATAGTTCCGGATGCGATCGCTTTCACGTGCAATGTTTCACAACAGTGTTGAATACCATGTCATTGTTTCACAACTGTAGTATCTCCAACGAGAGTGTAATAATATATTATAACTCCCCGTGGACACGGAACTCTACGGGATTCCGTGAGATCATAGATGAGTGACAAAAGTGACAACCCAAACTAGACAAGGGAGCGAATCAGTTATTTGATTTTAATAAGATTGTAACTCTGGCTCTTCACAAGATCATGTTTCGTGAGAAAAAGAGAGAAACCTGTGAGCACATGTTGAGATATTTCGTTGACGTGTTTAACATCCCGGTACCAATGCTGAAAAAAGCTTAGCTACGAGCCTGAAAACAATGTCATTTTAAAAAAAACGACTACGAATTATACAGACAATGAGCCGTCAGTCTGACAAGGGTTACTGGTCATCTCGTACTTTGCAAAACTCAAAAACTCTTTGCTGGTATCGTGAATTTATGCAAAATATAAGAACAATTCAGCCAATAGATCTAACAATATTAAAATGTTTGCGGAAGGATATAGAACGTACGCTGCCGAAATGATATATTTCTCGACGACTAAAGTTCGAGAAAAACGTATAAGAATATCAAATAAAACCTTCAAGGTGTTTTCAAGGGTTGATATATCGGAGATATCGATAGATATTTTCCAGCTGCTGGGAAATTTGTCAAAAAATTATAGTAGATGTCTCCAAAACCACTGACATAGGGTAAGATTGTGTCTTTTTATCCAAAAAGCTCAAATATCCTCCGTATATTTCACACAACACCACCTTCGACTGATTGGATAGTTAAAGCTGTCAACCTCGCGGCAACTGGTTGTCAAGATAATAGCTTCTTTCTGCCTGAGATACAAAACATTTCCCCAGTGACGAGTTTCTCCTCTCCCAGTATTTATTGCATTTGATCCAAGGATTTATTATGTATAGAAATCAATAAACCGTGTGACAGTTACCTTGGGAGAAGATAAAAGTCCAAGAAACTCGTCAATTACATAAGGAAAGTTTTCACGAAAGCGGCTCCTTAAAGCATTGTAAAAAGTTGACATTTTCAATGAATGGAATAGAATTAACGGTGTTCTGAACATTCAAACAATTACTCAATGCACAATTTTTAATTTTGAAAAACTAAAATGAATTACTGGTTGTACAATCGAAAGCAAGTTTTCATACTCAAACTGCAAGATAACTTTTCCATTGAATTAAGTAGAATGTTGTGAAATATTGCGTTTTTTTAGATTATTGAGAGGTTTGTCAAAGATGAACGTTTATATGATATTCGCGCCGTCACATGCATATTGCCTCAAGTTCACAGCGACTTGTTATAATTAAATTGTTAGAATTGATGACTAGGAAATACCATATAGAAATATTGATTAATTGATACAAGTGACTTACAGTATACATAAATGTAATAAATATATACTGTATATATAACATATATTTCATATAAAGATATATATATATATATATATATATATATATATATATATATATATATATATACAAAGCTGCATGCCAAAAGTTTGTTCACATACCTGAATATACTAGTGCATGTAATTTGAGATGCCTTTGAGGTATCGTAGCGTTGCGAAAAAGAAACGTATAATATTGAATTTTCAATACACACATGCAGATCCATTATTCCTTAAGGCATAGGTTTATCGTACCCCATACATACCCGTAACAATTTTGACAGGTCATTGAAGTGACCAGGGGTCAAAATTCCGGAAACACTAATTTATATTTTTTACCATAAAATCCTTTATAAGTTATAAACTTCTTAAAACATTAGTCATGTTTGTACTTTAGCACAAAGTCAATGTGACTATGTTGGTTTTAATCTCAGAGAGTCGATATGGAACATTTTATTCGACATTTAACGAAATCGAAATTTCGAAAATGTGACCCCTACTGTCTATATCAATATGCCAAAATTCAAATTTTTGCACGAGTGACCAGACAATGCCAAAAAAAATTCTTTCGCAAAACGGACGGATTAATAACCAAATGCACACTTCAGATTTTACTAATAGAGCAGGGGCGGATCCACGAATTTTCTTGTGAGGGGGCGTGGGGTGGGTGTGGTACTTATGACAGGTCTCAAACACTCCACTGGACTCTTTGTTTGTTGTATACGTACATGTGTATACTGGGACACCAATGTTGTATTGCTATATGAAAAAAGATACTTTTAGAAGATCACTTTGTAAATCCACAAGTGAGTTATATATTTATGAAACATGCGAGTTTAGAAATAATGGAAAGTAGTAAAAAAAATTCTTTTACTTTATTGTCTTGTTTTCGATCACAAGAACAGGAAAAAATAAGGATCAGTAAGATATCCAAATAAGAAGATAATGTTTAGTATTTCAAAACGAATAAGTAAATCATAAATGTCTTATACTATCATGACAGTAACTGTGGCCCACCTTTGCGCGAAACCATTTACAGTTACTAGAAAGGAGATTTTTCAAGATGAACTTCTTGAAGCAACCGTTTTATTCTCTATGTACGTGTTCGCGCAGGCTCAGAACCGTACCGACCCAGTTTTCCGACATTGGTTTAGTGTCCGAATCATATGATGTAAGCAGTAAGTACCGTATAAGTTTCGCATAATTGATTAGTTAATTTATAAACTTTGATTCACACTATCTTTCGAGAATACGAGACCTGCGTCCACTAAGAGTGAGGTCTCCCAAGCTAATTTGAGAGAAATCAAATGCCATAACCCTTAACACAAATAGTTGAGAAATGCGCTGTGATCCCAGCTTGAATTCTAATGTAAATGAAACACCACTTACAACTTCAAATATAAGATCTAAAATTCGCTCATTTTATTAACATACTCCCTACATCGCTCTTTAAGTTTTCAAGCATTCAGCGATGTCTTTGTGACCCGCACTTACACCACACAGCGATAAATCATCCACTCTACCAGCGTTCGTTAAAGGTTTGGGAAGTGCACTCGGCGGCTCATAACGTAAGATGTATCGTTCACTAGCCACCTTGGATCTATAATTAGCGTATGTAAATTGTGTCGCAAACATGAAATGTCAGCAACTAGCTAGATCCTATTTCAATGAGATTGATGCAACTTCATCCTGTTGCCTCATGAAAAGGCGGGTATGAAGAAACTGTTTAAAAAGTTTTTCTCATATCCAGTAAATTTGTATCTACATTTGAAAAATAACTATAGACAGTACTACATTCTACGCTGTCGCATTATGATTACAAACTGATTGAAGTGTCCAGCCAGGTAAAATCACTGTCACCTCTATTGCCAAAACTTGCAAAAACCAATATAAAGCATTCGAAACAACAAAGCATTAGGATGAACAATTCAACACATTTGCATTAACCAGTAGAAAAGGCCCTTTCGGGCTTCAAACCTACATCCTCAAAGTCAGAATATCCCCTTAGCACTGATCGTATACCTTCGGATCAAGATCTAGAGGTCCGTGGTTCGAATCCCGCCAGAGGCTCGGCAACTTTATCTGCAGTACAGAACTGTTTTACACGCAGTAAGGTTTGGGGGCTACACTAAATTTCTGCACAGTACCACCTATGGTTCGCTAGTTCCAGCCGATGCGCGCAGGTTTCACGGCAATGCATAACCACAATGGTGTTGCGGGCTTTCTCCCTGCAATAATACTAGCATCTCACTCACTCACTGATCGTATACCAAATGATACATTTGTTCACAATCGAATTGTCATGCATTTCTATTTTCAGAAGTTATAATAATTCCTGTATTTAACACTATTCATAGGGTCCAAAATGAGAAATATTCCACGTATTACTCATCATTTATGAATACACGGATCTGCAACTCGTCAACAATTGACGTATCAAATTTTCAGCTGATAATGTTTCTTGAATATTTTACCTCTTAGAAACCATTTAGAATACCCTCTATGCCGTTTGCACTCAATCTCGTCCGTAGCGTGTCCACTGAGAAGTAATCTGTGTGTAGTCATATAGAGTTAGTAATTATAGAGAGATATTGTTACTAATCGCTTACATATATCATTAATGTAAATGACACATGCGGATAGTTTGTGAAACCCTATACGATAGTATTGATTAAGTATGCGGAAATTTGATTTCAAATGAATCTCTAATTTACAGAGGCTATTTCCTAAAAAAATAAGTTAAGGATCACTAAAATATTGAAATATTTGAGGCAGTGGTGCTAGCTTTCGGCTTCAGATTCAGAGATCTCGGCCGCGGGTTCGAATCCTGCAACTTTATCTTGTATTAGAGAACTGTTCTACATGCAGTTAGTCTTGGTATAATGCTAAACTGAATTTCAGTGCAGTATCACCCATGGTTCGCTAGTTGCAGCCGATGCTCGCAGGGTTAATCGTAACACATAGTCACAATGGTGTCATCTGAGCACATGATAGTTTTCTTGAGGCCTTCAGAGCTCTTGCCTCACAATCAGACATCTTGTTCTATAACAGAGGGAAGGCTCTGCTGGGAACCATTTGTGCTTATTTGCCTTACATCAAATGCTCATTTTCTTTCTTGTTTGTGTCAATAATCGGTCAAATTCAGTAAATTTGATAACCACCTCGACCAATCGAGCATTGCTTTAACAGTATTTACTATAACTTTAGGCCGTTTTACAAGGGATCCGTCAAATACTGTTTTGAAAAAAGCAAAAAGGGTATTTATGAAGTGTTAGGTTTTTTTTATATTTTAGACCTTTGGTTAAATCTGAAACACACACGCTGATATAAATCAGATCCTTATTAAACGATATCTATTTTTTTATTTATCTATTATTAAGATGCAATATATTTCCCCCAGTGTATAATTATGTAATGTTTAACATTTCCATTGTGTTAACTCAAACAAAAAGTTAAGACCTGTCTGAATATATACACAAATTTTATATTCTTTCAAGGATAAAAGACCGATACACTGGTCGAAAAGAATTCATCGTGTTGTATTAAAGAAGATTGATCCAGTCGGAACCATCCGATGCTTACTCTTTCTTATATATAACCTTCTTTCATAAATATATATATATATATATATATATATATATATATATATACACATACATATATGGCAATGATGGACATTATGTTAGACATTATGACATTATGTTAGTCTTTTCCTGACAATACCATGTTTATCTCACTATAAATCAATATTATACATCGTGACGCGTTACATCAGAGCTTTATTCAAAGACGTCAGGTAATTGTTGTTGCCAATCATTAGTGACGAAAACATTTTCATTAGTGACTTATTACACGGTTTGATTTCATTTAAATACCCCTGTATTTCATCAACATTCTTAATTCATTAAAACGATAACATCACAAACGAGACATTATACATCCTTTGATGACGATAGAACGACACCGTCACAGCCGCTGAAGCTTGTTGATAAAATCTACGATATCTTGTATTTGTAGCAGCAATGACATTGCCTATCCATGAAATCTCTTCACAGATACGTCTTTAAGAAGCTATACCTTGATTGTTTACGGTTTGTACTTTACAGTAATTGATCAGCATAATGTCATATACAGGACGTTTCACGATGTACAGTAGAATATTTAACCTTTTTGACTTATAACAAGAAATTGTTCACATATTCTTGTGTCTAAAGCGAGTGATTTATTACGCCTAGGCTCGCAGTTAATGGGACAAACCGTTTTGGTTCATTGGGAACGGACAGAATAGTATTTGAGAAGGATCGTTTGGTTAATGTCTCTTATGGAAAAATACATAAAATACGTATTTATTTGCCTGTGTCAGAAGCTAAGTAATCAGGATCCTCTATTACTTCAGGCCATTCATTTTAGATTTCAGCCAATGTATATGCTCTTGATGGCACGAGGTTAGAGGAGAAAGAGACGGGGTAACTTTAGAAGGATGGGGAGAGGGAAAGAAAGATGCGTTTGCAGTGAGAACTTGAAAAAAGTAGTGGTCAAAACTGACAGAAATCGAAGACACTCACAGAGGGAGGGAGAGAATAGTTCAATTACGGCAACATGACTACAAGATCAGACAGTAGCAACGAACATAGACTCACGTTCATACAATTCCGCGTAATACGGCAACCTCAAAAGTACGCACATCTCTATTTTACGGGGATTCAAAATCACACAGGTATGATTTATAACATTCTTTACACCATATTACGGGCGTCTCCTTGGCAAGGCCGGGCGCCTCGTGAACTCTACACCCTCCAGTTTGATAATTTTCGATAATGACTAAAGACTTTTGAGAACATATATATTGTTAACATGATAAATCAGTATTCGATTTCACAAATAGTACGGTCCCTATGTCATTCTCTCCCTATAGAGGTAGCTCCGTCTTAAATTCTTTCATAACCTACCTTGCAATATTTCAGCACCGCATGCATGGATAACATATTTGTTCTCACACAGGGCTGTGTGATGTTGATTAAAACGAATTTGCTGTGTAAATGTAAGACTTGGTTGAAATCGCCTAATTAGCTTAATTTCAGTCTCACGGTAAAGGGATGGGCAAGCGTGCTAGCTCGAGTACTCCAGTCAAAGATGACACAACACAGGAATGAAAGTGATAATGATGTATTCGGATGAAAGAACTAAATGATGATTGGTGCAAATCTTGTCTGCACATCCAAGGGGGTACCTATGAACAATGGAGAGTATGGTACAGTGGATGTTAACCCTTGGGTGATCAGACAAAGAAGAGGGCGATAAGAAGCTTTGATTGTCCCTCTTCAGAACTGGGGTCACATGATCTCTGACCATTGGTCAGTTTGGAACCACTTGTATGGAACTAGTTACCTAGCAACAGTTTGGCTAGGGGTTTGGCTGATTTCTAACCATTATAATTACCTCCCTTAGAGTATTTTAATTAGTAAAAGGACAGAGAAAACAGGCACCTCTAAGGAAAATATCCTGGCCGTTACATAAAGAAGACACAGAGAGCAAAGTGCGTATTCGTACAAAGGTTAGCTTTCCGAAAGCATACGGAAATATCAGAAGCGTTTGAACGATAACTCATGAACGGCGATTGCAAAACTAACTTTGATTACATCCATCAGACTTCTACATTTCTAGACCGAAAAACACTCGTAATGGGACAGAGGTTGTATAGGACTTTATGCATCTGTTTGGAGAGAATTTCTATCAGTTTGGGTACACCCATTTGTTACCTGAACATTTACGTTTTTGGTTCTTTGGATTGCCGTTAAACACATGTTCCACTGTAAATAGTTTATAGACAGACAAAAAGACCTTACTATAGACAAACAGACAGAGATACAATCCTGCAAAACGGAACATAAAATAGAAAGACACAAAGCTCAACACAACTAAAGGCACAGTCGGAGATACAACAAAGGCAGATATTTAAGGTTTCAACGATATCTGCAGAGAGGCGGAGATTGGTGGCGAGCGTTAACGCACTTTTCGAGGGAGAAATAGTTGACGTTTCAATGACAGAAGAGTCTAAAGAACTAAAAACATCAAGATAAGCAGTAACCAAACAAACACAGAAAAAATGAAAGAAGATGAACAAAGATAAAAAAAAGAAGTCGCGAAAAATAAAAGTCTTCCAAAGAACGTTGAAAGACAAACAGAGAGAAAAATGATATATGATGATAGGCTAAAAAGAGAGTAAACTGGAATGCCATTGGGTCTGTTCTGGATAGGTTGAAGTCTTGAGTACCTAACTTAGTGCTAAACACTACATCTTGAGAATGAAGAAACAGAAAGTTCTCTAGAGTTGTGTTCAGTTTCGACAGGAAATATCTACATTCCAGAGTGGCCTCGTTGAATTCTAATTCACACTCTGTCATTTATATTGCGATTTACCCGTTACCCGTCGATGTTTTAAAGAGCCACTCCGTGATTTTCATAACGTATTATATAACTTTGATACGAACCTAAATGCCATATGTGGTGATATGAAATAAAACTTTTCATGTCCAAAAAAAATATTATATGACAAATAGTGGTTTTCCATGAAAATATAAGAACATCCTTATAAATGCACAGAGGTGCAGATATCACGTCCAATAAACATGGATACTAGTTATATAACCTAACAAACACTATCAACAAACTGCCCTCCTGGCTGTTTTAGATAAGTCTCCAAAATTACGTTTGACTTGGCATTGTCCGGTTTCCGATCATAATTGCGACGTTCTACCTTCATATTGTCACTGTACAAAACCAATAAGCTTTAAAATGTGTCTTTTTGGTAACAGACGATACTTCGCGATCAAATTACACCATTGATTAAATTTGGCGTATATGGCTCCTACAACTCACGGAGTGGCTCTTTAATGGTACACATATCTCCTACAAATATCGATTCTCTTGAATAGGAATCAGTTAGGATAAATGAAAAGAGATTGATACCTATAGAATACTAAAGATTACATTAGAAAGGACCAGATACATACATAAAAACAGACAGACAGACATACAAGCGCATTTGAGCATTACCTTTGTCTTTCTATCAGATTTGGATATGATATGCATATGCAGTCTGTGCATTTACTTATGCATCATGAAGAAATTATCAATACAAACCTTTTGTGTTTCTAGAAATTCTAGAATCTAGAATAATACCACAAGACTACAATCAATCTAATCGTGCGACTGTTATCATCCAATCCACAGGAATGAGCAATCAGATTAGCTGCATGCTAAATTAGCGGGTTTGAGCAAGCCAATGAACACTGACGGGGATTGGACAAAATAAATACACACATATAGACATACAGACATACATACATTTAACAGACGGAAATGAGGTGAGGTGATTTTGGGTTTCGCTTTCAAGAATATTTCATTTATATCGCGGCTCCTAGAGTAAAGAGAAAGCCAGCAACACCAGTGTGGCTATGCATTACGGTGAAACCTGCTGGCGTCGCTTGGAACTAGCGGACCATAGGTGGTACATTGCTGAAATTCAGTGTTGCTTTGCACCCAAAACTTTCTGCCTGTAGAACAGTTCTCTGATGCAGACAAAGTTGCCGATCGTCTGAGTAATGCTCCCTGGTGAAATTTCGTGGATGCTGTACTGGGAACAGTGACCCGTAGTGCAGCAGTGGTATAGTCGATGTGCCCTCTATCCTTGAATTTCTATAAGATCTTTAGATGTCATTAGTAATTGTAAGATGTTCTTGTAGATACGATTGGTCCCCAATCTAATGACGTAGAGGCTTGATCCTTGAGATAGAGAGACATAGACAGAGTAACAGAAAGAGAGAGCGACAGGCAGAGAGAACTGACCAACGGACAGCTAGAGGAATGGAGCGATTGACGTACAGAGTCACAGAGATGCAGAGAGACTAAAAAAAAAGAAGGCAGAGAGACAGAGAGACAGATTAACAGGGAGAGGCAGACAGAGTGAGCCAGAGGAGGGAGAGAGAAAAGTTCTCTTAATTGCAAAACTCACAAGTATAAGTATATAGTAATTCAAGTTTTAGTTAAACCATTTCTACATGCTCATTTAAGATTCGACGTAAAAAATCCTACAACCCATATACATGCCATTTAGATAGTGGTAACATTTGTAAAAACACCTTCTGAAAAACAAAATATTTATCTTTTTCGGGACAAGCGTCTTGCCAAATTCGATTCTATACACTTTGAGACAAGATTTCGGTCTCAGCTCACCATTAAACCGCCGATACCTTGACAAAAAAGTTCAAGGTCTTTACAATCTGTGCTTACATTACTCCTCCAAATTTTGCAGATAGTTTGATCCAAAATAACAATCTTACATTTATACAAGTGCGAGTGATGATCCAGTGTTGTAAAAACACACGAAGTGTTCCTATGCCTGTTCAGTTCTTAATCATATGAAAGAGTAATCCGGGCATGATGTAGTACGCTCTTGACTGTATTGATACTGGATTCTCGGGATCCCGAATGATCTTTGTGCCTACAATCGATCATGTGACAAGAGAATCTGTTCAAGACAAACTGCCCTCTTGACTATGTGGTACCGTATTCTGGGAACAAGTGCGCTGTCAAACTAGTCCAACGATCTCGTTGTAAATTATCGATCATAGTGAAAGCCTAATTCCGTGTGTCTGTCACTTTTAAAAGGCAACTGTTGGAGAATTGTGCGATTATAAGTAGCTGGCTCCAAGTATGATGCTCTTAATGTTTTAATTCAATATCTAAGTTTTAACAACATTTTGATCCACATTATTTCACTCCCCATATTGGTAGCATCAAATACGTTCAAACACACAATAAATATAACAGTGTTTTAGAAAACAATTATTCATGTAAGTCTGCTTATGTCTGAGATCGGTAGAAGTTGTTTTACACTCACACGCGATCAAAGACTTAATCCTGCTACTAAAACATCTAGCTATTCCCTTTATATTTACCAAACAGCTTCTTTGGTAGGCATTAACTTGCCATGTAAAATGACTGTATATGCTGTATGGCACACCCCTTTCCATGACAATTAGGAGAAAAAAGACGCCATTGACATCATTTAAGCTTTTATTCTACTCCATGTCGTAGCCAACCACACAGAGTGGGTTTATGTAGGTGTAAAGCTGTAATTAGACATAATTACAGTCATACGTTGAAGTCCAAAAAGTTCAAAGTCAATCCAAATTGCCTAAAATAAAGATTACAAAACGAGTGGGTGTTGAATATGGAAAATATTCCAACGAGATATTTTTAAACGTTTTGATTTATTCACGAGCGAAAGCGACAACTTGACAGGTCAAAACGCAACCATTCTCTGTCACTGAACACTTGACGCGTCATCGCTAAATGTGACGTGTCACTGCTAACGATAGATGAACAACGACAGCTCGCTTTGAAGAAAGTAACACCGAGTCTGTCAAACTAGATACAAGAAATTACTGGTCATCAAGTCTCATTTTCTTGTTTTCTGGTCCAAAGAAGTTATCATTTCTTGGGGTACCACCATAATGGGGCTGAGAAGATGGACTGCAAGAGCTCGGTACTCCTGTACGTAACTGGTTGTCTGATTGCTCTGGACAACGAGGTTGACAACGAGGTTGACAACAGAGTTGGAAGGGAGACTACTCTCATTTTGACATGATTCGACGAGTGCGAGAGAACGGATTGGTGACTTAAAATATGACTCAAATCATTGTGGCGGTTCATCGACAGCGTACTGTAGTTGTTTATGCACTCTACGTTCAGGATGTAAACAAAGCGCTAAAGGGAGATAACTCTGCCGCGACTGCTTCATCGACGAAATTAACACTTGAGAATTACTTTCAACACAAATAATACTTGTGTTGGTTGTGTTTTGTTGCTGATAACTGCTTATAGGTGTGATGTTAATCTGAAATATTGAGGTGGAAACGGAAAGATCACTTGTACTCGCTCGATTGTTAATGCATTATGACGTCACTATCGTTGAATAACCTGTTTTGGTTACACAACATTCGTTGAATAACTTTCAACTGGTTACACAACACTTGTTTCAAATAACCAAAATTATCTCATAAAGATATTCAGAACACGTGTGTAATAAAGAATGTATAAACATGTAGTATATGCCCTGAAAAAAATCTGATACTAACTGAACAAATATTAATCCAAAAGATATACATGTTTATCGAATGAATTGACATACTGGCAAACATCACTGTAATCAAGGGACGCAACTCTGCAGTTACAATATTCCAACAAGGTGATAGGTGGATCTTTTATGAGCGCTTCATTTTTACACTACGGTCAAGAATCGAAATTGTGATCATAAATTACACCCAGAGTTACTGATTATGTGATGCCTGGAGTTAATTCTACATTAAATACCAGTAGAAAACCTAACTAATATTAAACCATTATTACAAAAATAAAACTACGTTTGAACAGTGCTATTGGATATACAGTTAAAATGAAATTGCACTAAACTTTCTTGATGCAAAGTTAGGAGAACACTACAGAAATTGTGGAAACATGACATTGTTATACATTCACTTTGACGGATATATTTTTTCTGAAAACATTGTGATTTTCCAAAAAAACATGTCTTGCCGTGAGGGCTCATTCCGAAAATACAAGAATATCGTGGCTGTGCCCTGCAGACAGCTCCAGGCAGTGAAAAATCGCCCGTGATGCACGTGCGATAGAAACCGGAAGATTCTTACAGGTTTAAATGTATGGTTTCCTGATTAATGACTACTTTTCACTCAATGGATTACAGGACACTGTATTATAAGGTCTCCATGTATTGTATTATTGATTTCACGTTCTCAAACATGATAGCAAAGATTCATACTTAATACTGAATGGTGTGACACCAGTTCTCACCTTATCATAAATCAATACAAACCTGAATGCCACTTTCATTACAAACCCCATCAAAATCGGAATTAAAAAATTCAAATACTTTATCATTGATTGTAATTTGCATCAAACCATAATTATATGGATATGTTTTCACTGACATAACTGCAAGGTACACCATTTTTCAAGAGGCCCAAGGGGAGATATAATTATGAGATATCAGAGACCTATACGGATTTATAATAGCTCTTAATTTAATTTAATGTCCAACGCGTAGCAACAGAGTTATTATAATTCAGTTATTTGCCCCTGATTACTGTGCAACATTGTTCTGCATTAGCCCGGCTGTACTGTGTCATCGATGCCCGTGCATGATTTCCACGGACTGACATTCATACAGAGATGGCGTATTTGGGAATCTCGGATGACTTTAGTACTTGTAGCAACCCTCGGACATTGCCGAGAATTTCCAAATGCTTTAAAAGGAGCACACTACATTGGTATCTCGTGACCGGCGTCATCGTTCGGAAATTAATTTCTGGCTGCAATAATTGATAACATGATGTCGGTAGTATGGTATCTATGTTTGAAATAAAGTTTGAGGTGGGCGTATTCTGTATTTGAGTTTTTGCTATTTTTCAAGACCTGGTTCAAACTTCCTGTAATTCAATGGCTTCCTTCATGAAATGTAAACTGTCGGTTTTTTTTGCCGAATTTGACTGCGTTAGCATATGCATACTTTGATTAAATTGGATTTATATATTGTGCCATGTTCATCACAATAATGTAATCTTTTGTGAAAATGTCCAGCACACAAGTATTTAGAGAATATTGTGGCTTTGAATTATTGCGCGTTAGACGAAGTAAACAGAAGACTGTATATACAGATTATACGCCCTCTAATTTTTCACAGCAGGTATTTCGCATTATCGTTTTATACTAGATTTTATAGAAATGATGTATGTGTAGGGATGCTTGCTCCATCTAAAATCATATCGACCAGGTTTCTTATAATATGTGATGTGACTTTGCTGACAAGTTATTTACATGCTATGAAAATTTCTCAAATATTGAATAAAGAGAAAATAGTATGGATGACTACTTATTGAACACTCCTCGTATGTCAGCACGCAGTAAAACATACGAAAGAGAATATAAAAACCATGTCCTATTCAACATTGAGCCTGAGTTCCATATCAATAAGACTACTTGAAACGGACAGTAAGGATACGTCACACTGTGAAATGAGAACTGCTATGGCGTTGATGGTTTTTCTCTGCGAAAGGTCCCGAGTGTTATTAATCTACGAATGGGGGATGATTTGATTTGGGATTTGGTTCTATATCGACGGTTGATGTCAATCAATATAACTGAATTTAGATGTCGACAATATCAATTGAAAGCTTCCATGGCACATAGAATTATATCGTATTTTTTTCAAAATTGTGATGCATTAAGTTGTATTTTGAATTATGCGATTTTGTTTGTCTGTTTTTATTTTTGAAAACGATATATTTAGTTTTAAGTGTATAAATGTTAAGTGGATACCAGCTACATGTACCTTGTAAACTAGAAAGGATATAATGTATACAACGTTACTGTTAGTGTCGTATTACCTTTTCTTCAAAGCTACAAATGTGCAGTGGCAAAGCGCCCGTCTCTGGTGTTCTCAGTGTTTCACATCATACTCTTAATGATCAATATGTTTCACATAATACTTCTATCCTAGTCAACACTAAGTATTTATTAAAGCTCCATTTAATGGAACTCAATTCACAATTAGACACAACGCTTATGAATGGCTTGCTAAACATGGTTGTATGCAGGGGTTCAGTAGCTGCGGTGGATTGAACTGGCCGAGCGGTAGAGCGCCCGCCCAGAGTAAGTTGGACGTCAGACGACACAGAGCTATAATTTACATGTTTGGAAATTTAAAAGCAGACCCAAAACAAATTCATTCCTCTTTGATGTGTATGTGTGGACAATTGGAATCATATATGAGTTTCAGGTGTAGTATCACTATTTTGCTTGTTCCACACGACATTGGAATTTACAATTCTCCACGATCATAAAACTTACACCACCATTCCAATGGGTAAGAAATCGGTCCCGATTGCCATTTTGTTAAAAATGACAAGCGATATTTTACGGTCAGGTTTTAAGGGAAGTTCGCGGCTATGATTCGTGACATATAAGCGAGTGTAGCTACAGCGGGATACCAAATGTTTGTTCACTTACCACTGAATCGTAGTGCAAATTTCATGTAATGTGGGTTCAGTTTGGACGTCAATAAATAAAAAACTGACAAAAGATCATCCAAAGAACATGTGTGAAATATAGCCATTCTTTTACCTATCTACTGATCGCCTGGTCTCTCGTGCAAAATTTTTAATTTTGGCATGTTTAAATAGACAGAAGAGGTCATAGTGTCGAAATTTTGATCTCGTCAAATTTCGAATAAAATGTTTCATATCGAATCTCTCAGAATAAAATGAGCACAATCACATTGTCTTAAGGCAAAGGAACAAACATTACTTCAATGACCTGCAAAGTCTTCCACGGTTAATTGTGGGGTATGATAAACATTCGCTTAATAGGAGAATGCACGTGCACATCTGTATTGACATTTCAATATCATACGTTTCTTTTTCGCAATGCTACGATACGTCAATATGCCAAGGTATGGGAACAAACATTTGGTATGCAGCTATGCATGATCGGGAGATGTTTTCGATTTGTTTCCTAGAGCCATTTTTGACAATGTATTTGATAGCCAAGCATCGGTAACAGTATTTGAGTATAGCGTATGTCATCTTCCTACGCAAAGCTTAACTATTTGACTGGCCATAGTTAAGCTTTGCGAAGGAACTGTCCAAGTTAACTTTGACAGTTCGAGACTGGCAATAGTTAAGCTTTGCGTAGGAAGATGAGCGTATGTAAGTCGGGATTCGTACTAATCTATTTGACGTCACCCTTAAACCATTGCCTATCAGTAACCATGTCGGCAATGTCATGAGTTTAACGACATTATGCATCCAGGGATCTTAAAAACACGAGGTACATCGTACATATTGCCGCAACAACGTAGTCAATCTACGGAGTTGGTGTGAAATCGAACTGACCATAGGTGTCCAATCGTAGAGTTTCATGATTATTATTATCATTATTATTATTATTAACGAAAACTATTAACAGCGTAGAAAGGAAACTATGATAACTGCCGATTGCACACGGTGAGATCGTTCGCGTTAAATCGGAACTAAACGGCCGAGCCTTGAGGAGTCGTAGCTAAGTTGAATGGGGGTCTAATTTTCTTCCATGCTGTACGTTAATAAGTTATGAAATATGTGTTCAGGCCAAAAAGCGCAGATTTAATTTAATCTAGAGCAACTGGTTCTTCTCTTAGTTTGATTGCCATTGCCAGGGATGTCGTGGCAATGTATTAGGCCTCGCTGTTGTCTGGTAGATGTATTAAGTACACTATACCACTAACAACACATCAATCATGTGATATTATGACAGCGAGTGTATGGTGTGGTCAATATCATCCATGAACTGAGCACACTCAAAACAGAAGAGCGTCGTGTAGGATATTCCATCAAAATCAATTATATATTCCTTTTATGAGCGCGGCCGGGGTTATCATGTTGGATAGTAAAATATAAATTTTGACGTGAGCAATTTTTATAATCATTTTCTATCCTAGATAGAAAGGAAATGAAATCATTCAATTTTTTTGTAGATTCCTTTCAAGTTGGATGTTAAATCGATGCATCATGTTAAGCATTCCACCATTATTAACGATATGACAAGTATGAAGCTAATTCTAAATGATATCACACTTTAAATAATGGGTTATTGTGTTGAATGGGTTATTTAACTGATTTATTACCGAACGAGCACAAGCGAGTTTCAAGAGATTTACATTGACGGACGTTTTGCATTTTATAACTTGCTTAAATTAATGAATCCAATTAAAGAGTGTGATAAAACTAATAGTTCCATGAGTTGCATGTCAATGTGATAGCAACACTTATATTGTGATCATAGACTACTGCATATATACTACTATGACGTCATACGTGTAGCGGTACTACACAAGTTCGATATCGCAGAGTAAATTTAACACCGAGGCAATGTAATAGATAAACAGAGCCTAGGAGAATAATTTAGTGAATGTTCTCGTTGCATTCTAGAAGTTAGAATATAATCAAGGTAAACAATGAGACTTTTCGCGAGATCAGCTTCTTTATATTTCGCAATAGCAACGTTTCGGTGTAAAATGTAAGTCCGTGTTAAAGCTCCTTAAATCGTCTCTAGGGTAATAAAGAAGTTGATCGTCCTCAAACTAGCATCGTCTTCTTTATAAAGTATAGTGCTAATTCGTTTGACAAACTGGTATATCGATTGAAAACATAAATACAAAATTGAAGTGTACGTGATGTGTTTACATGTTGGATGTACGACGCCCCATGTAAGAATACAAAACCAATGTCTTGTAATGTTTACTTAATGTCGCCTCTGAACAGAGCACCAAACAATCGTATGGCATATTATTGGACAAAGAGTTTCGTTGCAGAGTAAATCGATTTCTTTGTTTTGGTTCTTGTCAAGTATACATGTGAAATCATGTACACCATTCAACAACAATCCATCAACATGTTTTATGATGTCAGATCCATCTCCTTCCTTCCACGATCTCAGTATCAATGTACACAATGGTAGATCACACTTCAAAACGGGCAATGTGCGCTTTGCATATATTTAAGTATTTAGAGTTGAGGGTTGGTGGCAGTCACAAACTACAAACTTGGATTTTCTAGGTGCAAGGTACCTCCATATACAATTTCATTTCGATAAGAAGTCGAAAATGTGAAACATTCTCACGTTTACACCTATCACAGTAGCAATGTACACAGTGGTCGAACACATTGGTATAGTTGAGCTATCATCTTTCAAAACATCTATTCAGCCGGTTTAAATTCAATCATGAAAGGAACAACAGATTCAAAATAATCGTTCTAACAGATGCGATATCTTTTTGCGTTTTGTCTTCAAACCATCGAACCATGCGAACCATCAAGGGTCTTTATCAAACAGATTCGCAACATGTTAATATTGATTTGCTTGACTTGAAAATTACTATATTTCAGCGCCGTGATTTCAGCAGAAAAAACAAATAAAGTATTGTATTAAATTGAGGTTTATTAGCATGAGTAAGAGTATAATATAGAGGAATCATTACAGGATGAAATCATTTATAGGCTCATAAGAGAACATGTACTTGTTTCCAGTGAAGTTTTGCAAATAAATCTTAGTTAATTTGAGGTAAGGTGACTTGGAGTTTAATGCCGCTTTCAAGGGTTATTTCACTTATATCACGACTGCTAGAATTATTGTTAGGAGGCTATGCAATTTAAGTGAAACCTGCTAACATTATCTGGAACACCATGGGTGGTACTGCGCTGAAATTCAGGGTAGCGTTGGACCCAAGCCTTACTGCTTGTGGAACAGTTGCCGAACCTCTGGCGGGATTCGAACCCGGACCTTTTACTTACCGTGTTGCGATTGTATAAAAAGGAGCGTTTATCGTGTTGCTATATAAAAGGACCGTTTATTATAATACTGCATAAACGGTCATTTCATCGTGTTACTTAACAAAAGGACATATTATCAAGTCACAAAAGGACCTTTGTTTACAGTCGCAGGACAGGAAATTTTATACATTTATATGTATACATTCCACAGACGTCCCAGTAATCTTCAAAGCAGTCAGCATTACATTATAGCATGTATTGATGTCAAACTTCAAATAATTCACAAATGCTTGAGTATGAATGGATCAAATCTGGACCATATTTCTATGTTAATAATTAAATTAGACCGAAATAGCTTCTAAACGAGTTGAAGAATCATATTCAGTGAGAATGTTAAGTAAGGCCATATGGATTCGCTTATTTGGGTTTTAAACTGATAACGTTAAAGAAGTTAATGTCATTTGCACGTGGAAGGCATAACATTTGTATGAATTTCGGTTGATGCTTGTCTCTTAAAGGATAAATCTAATTGAACACACAGATAACACATATCTTCGTTGTCAGTCGCGAATGTTGCACAGTTCAAAATGGAAAGTATCAATTTTCAATGAACCATACTATGAAAATGCACTTACTTGCACTTGTATTTTTCCATATATATATTTATGTAACGGTATTAAGGTCACATTGAAAAAAACTCCTCCTTTTTAAGGCTTATTAACTCCTGAATATAACTTGATATCTCCAAATTATGACTTAATATCTACTTGGCAGGAGCTACTTACTCCAAATAGGATTTTGTATATTCTAATCATGACTGTATATCTCCTAAGCAGGAGCTACTTCCTCCAAATAGGTCATAGTACATTCAAATTATGACTGAGTGTCTCCAATTAGAAGTTAGTATCGTCTAATTAGGAGATAATTGTCATTTTTATATGATCCTAACACACGAAGTCAGTCGCGAAAACGTTGCAAACGTTTGAATATTAATAAAATGAAAGCAATCATATATGTGTAACTATACTGTTAATATATCTATCCATCCACTACAACTTTGTTTTATTACATACAGATCAGACCCATATATCTTACCCGTGATGTTGAATATATTGAAAATGAAAATATGTAGACATTGTGGCAATTTTTTTCGAATTTACACATACCAATATATGACGGCCGTTTTATAATGCCAATATATTCAATTAAAAGAAGCATAATGTAAGGAAGATGTTGGTGAATACTTTCCATCTCTATCGCCAAATTTCTTATATTTCTACTCTCGAACTGGTTGCAGTCTTACAACGGTAATATGTTTGCAACTCGCCAATAGTTGTTTTATATTATTATTTTAAACATCAAGCATTTATTGCCAAATGAGCAACGTTAATATCAAGTAATTTTCTGCTATGGCCAAATATATTGACGATGACAACCTTCTCAATTCCAATCAAACCAATTTTTTACGCAAGTTCGTTAAATACATTAAAATAGTCTTCATAAATCCCCAAATAAGAACATAACCGTTTCATTTGAATAACCATTCTCTCCACACAGACTTAGTTCCGTCATAATTTCCTACACAACCTCTGTCTTAATACGACGGTTTCTCGGGGTTCCGGCAGTTGCCCCTACCGGCGCATACTGCAACTTAAACTATCTGGCAATATTTCAGCCAATGAAAACACCGAATGCACGAATAACATATTTCCAATCTGATTAAAATCAGATGAAGTATCGCTCGCTTAACATTTGTCCATCATCAATATGCGATACTAACATCTGACACTATCCCGCTAGAAGGGTCACCAGATTGACATTCGTCCTTGAACTCCCAGCCAACAACCTATTGAAACATAACCAATCAGATTACGCGTTACTTCCATTGTTCGGGTCACCATTCAAAAGGGCGCGCGAAATGGCTTGCGGTGATCTCGTAAACAAAATATTTCGTAGACACGGGAATTTCGTTGACGAACCAATTTCCTAGACAGTGAATTCGTAGACAGTATTAAATTTGTATTTCTAAGTTAATATTGGCTATTATTTTTAATTATTATTATCTCTCATAGTCGTTTATAACATCCCAGGTAGCATTTCAGCATCGGGTCAGTACTGACCCAGTGCTGTGTAAAACACTGGCCCATTGCCGAGTATCACCGGGCCGGTACGGTTTATCAACGCTGGTGCGACACTGGGCCAGTATTGGCATATTGTATCAAACCGGCACTGGCCCAGTACTTAACCAGCACCAAAACTATGTTGAAAATATCAGCATTTTGGCTCGTCATGTCGACTTCGGACACTCATAGAAATTGTTAAACATTCTTAGAAATTCCAGATAGTGATCAATGTTAAATGGAATTGTTTGTTAAGTCCGAACTTTTGTCTACATAGCAATGTTTGTATTGTAATATACACAAATATTTAAATATAACAAAATGTCAAAAGATAAAATATTACAATACTAACAGGAGAAGGGGACAAAGTGAAAGTATGAACATTCAAAACTAAACCTACACCTACAACATGGGATAGGTAATCGAAACATTAATATAACTTTCAGATATTGAAGATGACGAAGCCTCAGAAATAATAAAAGACACGAGTAATTCATTTGCAAATGATATAGTATATCATTCACATATTATTGATTTATTATTCTTTTTAGTTCAGTCAAGCGAAAGGCAAATCATTAGACAGGAGGGCCTGTTACATTAATTAACTTTTTTAAAAGTTCAAACAAGAACTAAAAGAATTGAAAATAACACATGAATATTGGATTGCTTTAATAGTTTCAAAAAACAACAAGATTGACTATTATAGTTTTTATTTACTTTATTTCTTTAATCGAAACTGGAATTCCATCTGATTTTAATCAGATTGAACATATTTCTTGACACACAGGCCTATGCAATGAAGCAGTCGCTAAATGAGGCGTATGTGTTCTGTAAAGAAGACTCAAAGTGCAAAGTGCATATTCGAATAAAGTTTATCTTTGAAAAGCTTACGAAAATAATTTAGACGATTTAAATGATACCTTTTGAAACGGCGTCGTTGATTGCACAACTAACTTTGATTGTATTAAAGCAGATTTCTACATTTCGTGCTCAAGAAATCTTCGTATTAGGACAGAGGTAGTATAGGAATTGATGACGGAGCTACCTCTATTGGGAGAGAATGTTAAATAACCTGCCATATTTGGACATACCGGTGCTTGTATTGTTATGTATTGGTTTCTGTGTAAATCTGTTTGTTTAAAAACATCTTATCTATATATTTGGCGCATGATGATGATGATGATGATTATAATGAGGATGATGATGATGATGTACATGAGGAATAACGTAATTGATATTTCCACCAAGAACAGCTGACATCCGGTCAAAGGCTTCATAAAACATTTTTCACCCGGGATAATTGCCAACCATTACATGTGAATTACAGGGAAAACAACGGCGTCATCATGATTAGGAGCAAACATTTGCAAACCTTACACATGCACTACAACTAGCATTAGCCCGAACTTCGGCCTCGTAAACATAAGTTCAGGTAACGTATAAGATTTCAAGGAACTGTTTTGATTTAATGCCAATTACTACTTTTCAATCTAGTGCAATAACGCGATGAATTGATCATAACTGTGTTGAAGAATTACAGAAAGGCATCCTCCCCGCATAGCTTTATATTGCACCAGTCTCTATCTCTGGCTAATTTAAACCTTGTTGCCAACCAGTGAAATTTGTTTTTACGAGTGCAGCGCCCTCTTCGGCGAAATGTTGCAGTTATCATATGATTTATCATTGGACTATTGCGATCCATCGCAGCAGCTTTGGCTACAAGCACAGAAAAGTATGGGAAATGAAGCAAGGCCTATCTTAGCAAACCATAGAATAGGCCATGCTAGGGAAGATGACAGAAAGGAGGATGATAACAATATATTAATTTACGATATATATAGTTTTGTCGTTGGTATTGAAATTAAAATACTAAAAGACACATACTAACATCTCAGAATATTTCATGGAATCAATTAGCATGACACAGACTAGCCTTATCTAAACGAATCTTCTAGTCCAACGCAGATAATCTTTCCAATAAAGCATCACAAAGCAAAGCAAATGTCGTTGTGATAATCAAATTCGTTTTACATGCATGAATAAATGGTTTGATTAAATGCCTTAATAAAATCAGTTAATAATCAATAAAACGGTGAAAGCAGCGAGTTGTTGAAGGCAGTGGGGCTGTCATTTATGGATAAAGATAACTTGTATAATATTTATCATTTTTTGCACACAGCATATCTGCTCTGCGTGAGTGCCCGTATTTAAATCGTTGTTGATGGATAGAAGAGTCGTCATCGGCAATGACGTTCACACTTGCAAACAGGACTGTTGTTATGGGAATTTGCAGGAATTAAAAAGATAATAAACAAATTATCACATCCTAAATGTGACACGCGACACTTAGAATTTAATCGCGATCAGGCATTTAGATATCAATGTTCGTTTCGTAAAATACGGAAAAGTTTGATTGAAAAAAGAATCTACATAAAATTTAGTGACCAAAATCTTTAAACAAATTTCATACTTTTAAATGTGCATAGTTAGGAAAGGCCAGTCTAATCGGTTTCTAAAGCACACATTCTAAAATTTGCAAATGAAAAAAAATTTTTAATATATAAATCATGACATAAAAAATATCGTAAGAACGTATCTCAAGACGAGTAAACGACAAAAGAAACTCTAGGTGGTCAAATTAATCTTCATACTTTTAACTGCATCCTTTCCATTGTCAACTGTAAAATTGTTGCGAAGAGAAATGGTCTATTCAATTACTATGGTAATTCGAGTCTCTATCTGACCGATGTGTTAATTATGTCTTCTAAGTGATTTCAGTCTAGATCAATATACTTCTATTATAGCAATAAAGTTGGGCTCGTTTTACGAAACCTCATCGCTGTTTTCAGTCGTACCGTTTTGTGACATGCCGCTCGTAAATAACGATAAATTCACAAGCCTCCCATCTCAGAAACTATTTTATGTCAGTAACTATCGATTTCGTAGAAAGAAGCACTTGCGTATATTTCTTCATGGAATGAAAAGACATTAAACTGATTTCATTACGAAAACGGTGAAACTTCTGTATTGACTTTCATGGGCATATTTCAGCCCCATGATGTTATAAATTTGGAATCCATTATTCCTTCCAAAAGCGATCTCATAACAGTAAAATAAAATCAAATGTCCAAACATCGCAGTATTTTTATCTGACAATCTCAATTTCAATCTTTACCCACGAAATATAGTCGATAAATGATTTAAATCGAATTTCTTTTGGGACAAATAAACTCCCAGGCAAAAGAAAGGTTTCACTTTTATTTTATTTTTTCATGAAAACATTGAAAGGACTGGTACGGGTTTGATTCTAAAAATGAAATGTTATTATCACTACATCGTGTCTCTACACGAACGCATCGCATCGAATGCAGCCACAGGAAATCTGCATTTACAAAGACGTGCAAAACGTGTTTTTGAGGCATGATTTGCGATGCACGTACAGCATTGGTGCATAAATACACTTGTTGGAAAGAGCAGGCATTCAGTAACATAAAGAACACCAAAAGTATGCCAAGACTTACGCAAGCGCAACGTGGCTTCCCAACGTCAAATGGCAAGAACCTTCAACTAAGGCAAACCAACGTTAATACGTAAGGTCAGGAAGACCGAGGGTAACAACTGCGGCCGAAGATCGCTACGTCAGGCAGATTCACCTCCGAAACCGATTCGTAACGGCGACATCAACAGCGGCGACGGCACTCGGTCATGTCATCGGCACAAGAACAACCCTTTGCCGACTTCGTTTGGCTGGTATACGAGCCTACCGCCCCTTCCGTGGAATGGCTTTGACCCGTTACACCGTCAACGCAGAAAACCGACGCCACTGATTGTTCTGCGAGGAAATCTGACGGGCCAGCGTCGTTCCTTTCATCCAACAACAGCCGAGATGATTGATATTGCAACAAGACAACGCAAGAACACACACTGCCCAATTGTTAGAGACTATCTCGAGAACGCCAACGCCACTGTTTTGCCGTGGCCAGCCAACTCACCAGACATGAACCCCATTGAACACATTTGGCATCACATTGACCGCCATTTGAGACAGCTGGTGCCACCTCAAATCAGCCAGCAGGAACTTGAGCAAAACTACTGAGAGTTTCTGTGCACTTGTCTCTCCACATTTGTGTAATTTGACCCACTGTCTCTTTCCTTGTGTATTCGGGCAAATCAAATGCCAATATTTGGATGCTTTTTAAAGAGAATATTGGAAAATGATTTCTGTTTATAAACCAATCATCAGAATTCTCTTATCTGCGTTTGTTTTATTTTATGGACTTGAAAAATGAGTGAAACCTTTCTTTTGCCTGTTAGTTTATATAGAATGCGGGTTTGAAAAAAAAGATGTCGCCAATCTAAAGCATGTGCCAAAAATTTAAAGTTTGTAGCTAAAGACATTTGCAGGAGATACCTCATTGCCCTTTACAGTGTTGTCAAAAATATCAAAGATCTACATGTATGCAGATCATGTTTTCAATAGCAAGACTAATTTAACTATCTATCGTTGCTAAGAAACGTAATTTAAAAGCTTTTCATTCCATTTAACTATCGGTCGATTGTATGATCTTTATCGATGTAAAGCAATTGTCATGCAAAAATAAAAGCGCATGGGCTAAAGCTTTTGTTACATTCATAACATGTGTGACCACTTAGAGAGTGAGATAATTTGGGGTTTAACGAATCTTTCGAGAGTATAATCATGGCTGCTAGTATAAGGGCAGGGAGAAAGCCCGCAACAGCATTGCGGCGATGTATTGCGGTGAAACCTGCGAGCATCGGCTTGAATTTGCGGACCATGGGTGAACTTGAACTGTCTTGAGGGAACAGGAAGATATACTACTGTCTATTACGGGCTCGCCTGCTCTACGTTTTGGTTTTCAATAATGATTTCAACACACCCAAATCACGTTACAAGGAATATATTTTGAGATATATATTGAATATCAATGTTAATATTAATTGTATGTAAAATCAACTTAAAAATTAGTTGAAAAAAGCTTGTAAGATATTTTCCACAGTACAACAAAGGAACACCTCTTCAAACTTATTGAACTCGCTTTTCAATACTAACTTCAGAGAATGAAAAAAGATCGTTACGTAAAAAACATGGATATCTATTAACTGTGAAAACTGACATGCAACGACCGAGATAAATCTTTCCCTCTTCCTCGCTTGGTTTTTGACGCCTACAGTCAAGTACAGACCCAGAGCTCATTAAGATCCTGCTGATAGTCACAGATAAATAAGGCTTATTTAGTTCGTTTCGTAGGGAATGTTAACAACTTTAACAATCTAAAAAATCTTGGAATGTTATGTTAAATTCCCAGAGTTTAAAGGCCACAGCCTTTGCTGAGCTTTTTCTTTGTGTGTTTTGTTACAGAAGCACGCTTACCACATGTTGAACGCCTCGCTTGCTTTGCACGTGCATTTTGTTCTCATAACTTGCACGATCTTTTCGTGCTTTAGTAGTGTAGTCAATACGAGTTTGTTAAAATCCTTTAGAAATTTGATCACTAAACTTCCCAATTGTGTGACTAAAAAAGTTGCGGTAGTTTTTGTTACCTTTAAACGTTATAATCTAATTAACTGTAAAAATGTTTAAATCATTTTGCAGACACACTATAGCAAACGGATTCTTAGTTAGAAAACATCATTTATAAACATACCAATTTTCAGTATGTGAAGATAAATCATTTACGAAAAATGTGATATTTGACATAATAATTGTAAACAAATCAAAATAAACTTGAATTTAGGCTGCAATATCCTGAACAAGAAATGATTTTAGCAAAGACAAATAAAAGAAGGGTCCCCTCATACAGAAGAGTAAATCTATTCTGGCCATGATAAATGTTAGCATTAGTATCTTATAGACGAGTTATAAATACCTCATATGTTGAACTGTCTTTTAAAATCTATAATAAAATATCCGAAATATGTCCTTAATGTATTAAGTATGCTATTTCAATGGAGCTATAATTATGTACATGAAAGCTGTTTAAAATTTAGAAATAAAATTTAAGGGCTTTTGACTTGATTTCGGTGGCGTGTAAGTTTTTCTCGGTACCACACTTCGCCTACACCTTATCATACAAATCGAAAGCTTGACTGCACGTTTTAGAAACATTGGTTACTTACAGCTAATTTTAGGCGTCATTCACTAGTAAAAAGGGGACCGTAAAGTACGTTTCAAAGGCGAGAAAACATCGTTTGGGCTGTTTATAAATCAATATACATGTAGTTGTATATGTGTACATGTAGTCGAACTAAGATGTAAGCAAAATGAGAATAGATAAAAGTCACGTTCAAAATTTGTTATCAAACCTTACTTATAACATGTTTCCTTTCTTTCTTAAAACATAATACCTGACAACCAAACAACGCCATCAACATAAATATTTTCACCAAAGTCCCATTTTCTCGTGGCAGATTATTTCGAGGTGAGGGTTATTGGCTATAGGGATTTATGGCAGAGCTTGCCCATCTTCCAGGCCATTAAGGCAGACTGTAGACGATTTATGAAGAAAGGAGAGCCCATTTTAGCAGGATGAAATCATTAGATCGTGAAATAGGCCCACAAAGTTGCACTAAGAAGATGAATCAATTGGTAAAAGTTCGCAGGTTAATACGACGTCCCCCATTGCTCCTCCTATCGTTCGTGGCCTCCCCCTCCCGAGATGTTATCATTCCGTGGGGAAATCAGGGGGACAGTGGAGGAATGGGGACGAGGTCCTATCGGTAATCTATATCCCAACGTGACAAGAAAATAGGGAATGGTGGTCCTCAATGACAGCCATGAAATTAGTTTATAGGTGGAGTTACCTTGAGGTTGAAACTTGGATAGCGAAATAAGAATCATTACTTGCTCTTCTATGGTCCACAGAATACGCTTTGGGTTTAAAACGTTAGGTGACTCAACTCATTGAAATTTTCATCATTTTTGGAAAAAATAAAAACAATTCCGTTGGAATCAAATTTCGGCAGCTGTTGTAATGTGAGAGCAAATTATTATGTTTCCTGGAGCAGAATAATTAAATGGCTTCTTCATTACCCGCTGTGTTTAGAAACTGCGATTAAATGACGTTATAACCTGCAATGGATGCGGGTGTCCTTCGCGTATAGGGATTACTGCTGAAGGAATTAAATGGAAACACTATTATATGCAATGCTTTCCAGAACTATATTTCGCGTGAGGTTAAGTTTCAGATTGTGGTGCCTAATACTTAATTTCGTACGTCAATCAATCTAATTGACATTTGTCGATTTCAAATTTCTGAATAATCTTGTCATTTTTAATATCTGTATCAGTGTTGTTGGCTTTAGTTTGTGTCATTTTACATCTTCTTCTTGAATATTATTTATCCTTAAGACTAGAAAATAATAAATAACATAATGATTAGAAAAGTAGGGGTGGTATCATCAAAGTCGCAAAACATGTATATTTCGGACGTACAAATTCGCATGTCAGTTTACTGCTAGCACGCTTATGTCATGTACACACGGGTCTTGTTTACCCTCAGTATCCAAAAACACTGCACTGGTAAGTCGAATTCTATAATGATGTCTTATTCCAGTACTACGAAAGAACATGAACTTATTTTATTTAACTTATTCTTTGGATGTTTAGTTGGGTTTTTAAAAAAAAATACTTACCTTGTCATGGCTACTTATAAACGTTTTCAGATAAACTAAATCTGATTTTTTTAGCACAAAGGCATCCGTCGGCTGAGCACTGAGCGCTAAGCAAGGACACAACAACTCTCATATTGTGCTGTCTCCTTTGGACAGAACCACTATCGTGCTTTTAGCAGGTATCGAGAAGTTTAATGTGGTCATTTTTGTTTGATTGGGTTATAATCGATAGGTTGAACTCCATATTTGATATTATAATTTGGTTGAGAACTTTTTTTTATCTAAATATCACAAGCGTATTCATCAGTTTACCAGAATGCGGAAAATATGTTAAGATTTACCCTTTTTTCATCATTTTACTAATCCGTTTTAAAGTTAAAGAGTCTTAGATGTTAAAAGGACGGTCCTATCGGATTATTTTTATATGAAAATGAAATTCAAGGGATCAATTCTGATTATACATGTATGTTATCACAATATGATTATAACATGAACTATGTTGCTATGGGTAAAATTTTGGTTGATTTAGATTTAACAACTATATAAACTAGAGCGCACACTGGTTAAAATATAATAAAAACAAGAATGACAAATGAAGCCATTCATTGGTGCTTAGATTGTAAAATTACTTGCTTCATCATTGCAAGGCATTGTTGATTAGTTTTATCATAATTCATATTTTAGCCATACTTAAATGCAAAATAAGAAAAAAAACAAGCGCCTATTTACATGTTATTTTCAAAAAAAGATGGCGGTCCGAATACAGATAGGTCACTTAAAGTGACACAGAGTATGTTTAATGATTTTTCAAATTGCTTAAATAATACCCTAAAGACCATGGATCCTTAGTGAAGTTCAAATCGCCTACCTAAACTTGCATTATTATCGGTTTTCAATGAAAATTTTGACTCGACCACATACATGTTTTAAAGTCCAAATTCTGGGCTCTATTTACTTGTATATTAGTTAAATGACTTACTTAACACTAACAACCAATATTGGTATTTTTGTCTGTTGTGAATAAGTTTCCAAAAATACGTTTGAGGTATTGGCGCGTGCTATTGTCCGGTTTTCGATCACAAATTACGACAGAAACCTGTTTAATATCGATATATTGAACTGATAAACATTGGGATGCTGATATTTAAGAACCACGACTATTTCTAGTTAAAATAACACCATTTATAAAGTTTGACATATTTGACTCCAACAACATACTCTGTATCCCTTAAAAGGACCCACGCCTTTATTTTTTTTATACCTCCCATGGTTTCATTTGGGAGAGGCGCGTCCGGTTATTCTTCCGCCTGTTATCAATTTCATTGCAGCATTTCGCGTTCGGCTTTGGATCAGGAGGTCCGTGGTTCGAATCCCGCCAGGGGCTCGGCAACTTTGTCTGCAGTAGAGAACTGTTCTACAAGCAGTCAGGTTTGGGTGCAATGCTACACTGAATTTCAGTGCAGTACCACCCATGATTCGCTAGTTCCAGCCGATGCTCGCAGGTTTCACCGCAATACATAGCCACAATGGTGTTGCGGGCCTTCTCCCTGTCATAATACTCGCAGCCGCGATATAAGTGAAATACTCTTGAAAGTGGCGTTAAACCCCATTTCACCTCACCTTAAAAGGACTCACGCCTTTATTTTTTATACTTCCCATGGTTTTATTTGGGAAAGCCCTTTCCGGTTATTCTTCCGTCTGTTATCAATTTCATTGGAGCATTTCTCAAATCCCCCCTCACCCCTCAAACAGAACCACACTGCTCATAGCAAGTGTCATTCACAGATTTACACTGATACACATTTTCAAAATGAAATATCTATCTTTCATATAAGGGAGGAACTCTTGGGGCATATTTTGTGAAATCCGAGAGGAAATTTCTGCTTATACTTGAACATACATGCCGATTCAATTGTATAATCAAATAACTAGTTAGTAGCATAATACTTGCTTTTGATTTGATACGTTGACAAAAAAAAGAGGATCCATTTAAAAAGTGATCCAGCAACGGCACTGCGAGTGTTGAATGACTTGACACGGCATGGCAGACATTCGTGGTCAGTCTTATTGATATATTTAGCTTGTATTGTCTATCAATTCAAACATCGCTTCATTACTAAATAGTGAACTTTAAAAATGGCGATCCCATCGAAGCCAATACGGGCCGATTTAACCATTCTCTCAACAAGACGTCAGCAGTTCTCCCCGACCTCGAATGCCCTCTGTAGCCTCCGGTGACCCCTGATGCTATTTCCTTTTACAATGCTCCCCGCGTTCCTACCACATCTTCGGCAGACTTAATTTGGCCTGTGTGATGAAGTAACAGAAAATACACGTCAATCATTTATACCGGAAATTGGAAATTGCCGTAAATGAGTTTGGATGTCGTTAAATCTGTGAAGTGTCAACAATCGGAAACGAATTTGGCTGAGATTGAGGCGAGGCCGGTGTATCTTCTATTATTATGCATCGAGACGTAAAGGCAAAGATTGATAGACACTCGACAACTAATAACCCACCAGTTGAAATTGCGGTGCCAGACAAGTGTCAATTACAGCCAACAGAGAAAAAACAGGACCATGCATAGACCGCAGTTATCTCCCTTTATTGACGTTATTTGAGTGGCACACATGAGCCTGATTGCAACGACATCTGATCTTTCGAAGTTTTCGAATATTTATCTGTGTTCAGGACACTGGCAAATCGTATCCCTGAGGGATTTTAATTCAAAAAATTGAAAATGCTATTTTTGCTATTTATGTGTCTATCTTTCGTGGAAATTATAACGAAAGCATACTTGTGTTCTATTGTTGTTTGTATGAGATAATTTTGAATGCAAAAATATTTTGCCCAATACAATGTGATTGCACATCAACACAATCTTCAGACATGAAGGATGACATTGATCATTTCATTCCTCCCGGAATACCCTTTGCTCTGTTTGGATTTCTAAAACCATATCCCTGTGCGAGTATTGTAATCTAGCTGTACTGAAATTATAACAAAGAATAAAACACAGATCTGACAATCTGAAACATTCATCATGTTGACATTTATTCAATATTAAACGTTATTACAGTCTTGACTTTAACAGTTGGATGGTAACCATGGTAACCAGTAGGAAGAACAATATAAACAATCAGCAGGGTGATAACAGTATGGAGGGGATTGTCGGGTAAATGCCATTTCATAAAGAAAAACATGTTTACACGTCATTATCATTATAACAACAACTTCCATCGAAAGGGTTAACTCGCACCAATCTCAAGCACTGATTTACTCAAATCTTGCTGCATTGTGTCAACATTTGTTGTTTGTGGGCAGCGTCCCATCAACGATAAGGAGAAACTTTCAGAAAGGTTCTGATATGTCAGTTAAGTTAAGCTGTAGAACGGTAAAGAGCGGGCACAGAAAGGTTGAGGGAAATGCAGCAGAGAAATGGTTGAGGTTGGACTGAGCTATGTCTTGCGGAAAAATTTGTGCTAACATATAGAATTTTATAACCCATATGGCTAATCATAGGTGATAAGTGATCGCTCTCGCTCGGGTAATACACAAATTCACATTTGTTTCGTTTTGTAATCTCTATGCAAAAGTTACTCAGTCAATACATTTTGACTGACGTACTCATTAAGCGAATTGAAACACACATAAACAAGAAGTGAATAATTCTAAGGTGTACAATTAATCGAAATTTACCACCTGGGATGGACGCTTAGGTTAACCTTCTTTTCATCTTGTATAGGGGCAGTAGCATGCTTTTGAGGTAGATACAGATATCTCACGAGAACGAAATTAAATGTTACCAATTGTAAGACAACGTTCAGAACCAGAGGAAGCGGTTCGTAAATTATCATACCAAGTTAATAAATGGGATTGTATTTCCCTACTTCAAATATTTAAAGCTGTTCACACAAAAATGGACGGCAGTAATTTTTGTTTTATCCTTGATAATCTCTTCTACGCGTGCGGATAACCGGATTGAGAAATGAGATGTTTTACTTTCTGAAGATTATACATTTGGCATAAACTAATGCAAATTTGGGAAAATTTGAAGCAATAAGTGTTTATAAAAGAAGTGCTACTGCCCCTTTGATATTGCACTAAGGCTCGCTTATGCTTTGTGCAACACGTATTGTATTCTCGACACGTTTTGAAAGCCGATTTAATGTGTCGTTTCTAATGTGTACTAATTTTTAAAGTATCGATGAATAACAAGGTTTCGGGAATAGTAAGTATGTGCCAGTATAGATCTACATTCAATTATTACGATTTTTACATCTGAAATAACTTGTTTTGAGAAAGCCCAGTTCAATGTATTGCCAGCAAAATTTTACATCTCTTTTCAACAATTAATAACATGTCACTGTAAACTTTTCCCTTTTCATACCAATGTCTAGAAATTAAAAACAAATATGAACAGCAAAAGTAAATTTCTAATACAAATAACATCCATAGTGCAATAAAATGGTATTACAAAGGACTTATTTTAGTTATTTATTACTCTACAAACATTCTCGGTCGCAGACAATTGAGGCAGCGGCACTTACATTATGACGTCATATCTTAGACATTTCACGCAACGTCATCACACAATATGCAACAATTAAATATCTATTTATATATAAGATTATCAAACAATGAGCAATCATTTTTTGGATACTTCAAATAATTCTTAACCCACATCACTATTTGATTCAAAGTAATACTTTCAGTAATGCAAAACAACAATCTAATATCATATGCTGAGCAATTATATATTATATATATATATATATATATATATATATATATATATATATATATATATATATATATATATATATATATATATATACATGACGTGGGTATAGGAAAAGCTTGACTGGTACAAAGCAAATATTCATGAACTTATGGAAGCACCAAATGGTTGATGTAACATGTTGATTTACAAATCAGAGAAAAAAAACTTTAGAAAACTAACAATACAAAAATATCACTTGGTTTTTGGGGAAAATCGACGCTCAGAGTCAGTAATGTACAATGCATAAGAACATGTTATGACAATATGAGAAGTATCACCCTATAATCTGTATAAAATGAATCTTTAAGAAAACAATCACTGAGTTAGGATTTAAAATGCATATCCAATGTATATTATCTTAACGTATTTTGTTGGTTCATCTACCCCTGTCATGGCATACAGTAGGTTCGTAACATGATGCTGATTAGTTAATACGTACTGAACAAAAAACGAATTAAGATTATCCTTATTTTCAGGACTGAAGTATACAATATTTCATTTAGTGATTAAATTTATCCTTTGATATCGATTATTGGTTTGGTTCGCATCGTGTTCATTGGAATTGATGGTGCAATGCATTTCAGTAAGAACTCAATATAAATCGACGAAAATATTAGAATATTCATTTTACCTGTGCTAAATAATTATCAAATCGTCCAATTGTACTTATTTAATTACAATTACACTATTCATCATCTTTTGTCCGGTAATAACATTTAAAACTTCCGAACCTGAATGAATACCGGCCATTCAAAACACGAGCACGAAACCATTAAATAACTTAACCATACCGAGGCCTCGTGACCCTCTGAATGCCGATGGCCTTTTAAGTTGGGAAGGAGAAGCTGAAAATAAAAACAATGGAGATAATTTGTTTCATTGGAATTACATATACTTGAATTTCTTACAGAAACAAGGGAGTTTAATTTGTCTTTGAATTAGTTTAATTCAAACAATACACTGTGCTATAGACCAACATTTTTTAATTACGCTTCTTGAATGCTAAACGCCAAACATATGACAAGTTCCCTAGATCTAAAGGGTGAGGTGCGAGCCATAACATTGGATAACACATAAAATGACTTTATTTTTTTTAAAGTAAAACCAATGAAATGAGGATTTCAAAATCTAGATACAGTCACTCGTTTAGGCATTAATTTGACATGAGGGCACTGTTTGAAAAGTTGACATATCTAGACATTATTTGTGTTGAATCTTTTGATATGAGAACTTTTTGGGGAATTGTATTTATTATTCTATGTGACATTAATGCATTTGACGTGAATCAAACTTATGTTTACCTTTGTCGTTTATGTGGTCCCATCGGTGTCCAGCCGTGCACATTTGAGATCAACCCGGCGCCATTTTGGTAATCCTTGATTAATCCCGGTGCAAAGGTCAATAATGACTGACAAGCCCTTCCTCTTTAAATGGATATCATGTTTGTCATTAATTATCACAGATGGGTCTTCAGCCACTAATAAATATGGGAATCAGCGCCAGTACTTTCCTTATATTTACATAACTGTACAACTTCCGGTAACAAACTCTATTGCTTTCCATACACATGCTTGAAAAATCACAAATCTCAGACGACTTCCGGTCGTCAGGAGAAAATGTCGCTTGTCTTCATGTCCGTGAATTGAGAGAGGAAAGGACAAAACATTGACAGAGCAGTTCCCATAATTCCTAACATGTAACTCCAGCCAATCAGACAGTGACCAGAGTCGTAAGCGGAAGCACTATCTCCGCAGTAATGGCGGAAGAAGGAAGAACCGAATCCTAGCGGGAAGATGAGGAGACCGGCAATCATAATGAGCACTGAAACAGATAGAAGTAACATTAGTCATAATGTATAAAATAATGTTATTGGTATAACTCAATGTTCAAGGTGAAGTGTACTAGGATTCGGAAGAGGGCAGCCAACTGCGAAACCCAGAGTCGATACCTCAGAACTGTGTCTACCATAATCATTACATATTCTAAATAAATTAGTCATTCTTGACGTACAAACTATGTTTCAATCATATGGAACATGGCATGATTTGTTCATGTATAAACCATAAACTCCCTTCAAACCCCGTTCATGATGAGACCATGCGACCTGCGACATTTCTACTAACTGTAACTAAAGAAACGCTATCTTTCGGACACACATTAATATAACGGCATCAGAAGAATACATTTTGTATGCTGTTTGGATATGACCCTTATAGCATTTTCTTTTATCAATATTCAAATTAATCTAATGATCAGTTATACATTTAATTGACTAGGCTTGACGTAAACACACTTTTATACAAAATGAAAAACCTTTTCGTCTTGACACCTGATAAAGGACACATAGACAATATACTGTTTTCTTTTTCACGTCAGGCTGTGCACATTAAATACATCTTATGCGCAAGAAGGTTGATATTGGCACTGTAATGTTATAGTTATATTCTATAGTCTTTCAACTAAATAAGTAGAAGTCAATTGTTGTAATGAAAAACAATTGTTACAACTTATAAATTTGGCTCTGTTCTGAAGAACGCTATTGCCAGTTTGAGACGTGAAATGCAAAATTTGTAAACTATGAACATGTTAGTTCACATCAAGTTTCATAGGAAATAAAGTTTTGTTCTTATTGCCTTAATGTACAGGTGAAAATATACTAAAAAATCAATTGGTAGAGAAAGCCTTCAAAACGAGGACAACTGGATATCATCATCTGAAGCTCTTTGTAAATTCTGCACACGTGTAACTATTAAGTTTGTTATAGAGGTAATGAAAATAAATATATAAATATATCATGAAAGTGACCCGAAATGTATATACAAATATGATGGAAAGCCTTGTTTCTAAACAAAAAATATAGTTTTTATGCCGAATTTCAATATGGATATTTGTTTGAAACATGTGACCGTTCCTAAATTGTAAATTTGAATCCATGGTTATAACAGATAAAAATATCCATTTTTCGTTTATGGAAGAAAAGACCCCTCGCATTGTTCAGTAAAAATGTTGATATAATGCAACATTCATAAGGTTAGCTATCATGTTGGTTGAAAATGTCAACGCCTTTATGCTACCATGGAAACGCTTAATGTACACTGATTCATTATACTGTATACTGGCAGGCCGGATTAACTTTGCATTTCGAGCGATACTCAAGGATCATTGTTCCATTTGTGAGATTAAACGCACCACAGACGGCTATCTGATGTCCCATGCAAAGTCGTGGTCTTAATTCCTTGTACTTTAGTAATTCCTCTGGTAACATAGTTTAACGGGGGTTTCATACCGGTAATTTCAAAGATAAGTCAAGCAAATTGATTCCTCGACAAAGCAAATAGAATTAGCCAGGTTGACAAAATCCCTTAAGAAGCCAAAGACATGAGCTGGTTTAGGTTGGCATCGTGCTAATAAGCCTCCTCTTTCCTTTGATGTGATGCCGCGGGCGAGGCTTATGGTTACCCGAATGAGGCTTTGTGAACGTCATCGCCTAACCACATCAACATCGGTGTGAGGGCTATTTGCATACAGACGAGAAATCAGGGTTGTACCACCAATGAACACCTTTGAGCACGAAATTACCTTCCGCTCGTGCCCAATTAGCGTAACCAAGCGACCTAATTGGTTCGAACCCAGTACCATTACCGCAGAAGAATCGCCTCATTATGGAACCCGACTGCTGTGCTTTCATGTTCGGGCGGTCAGCTGGAAAATACTTGCTTCAATAAATTTCCTCTCGCACCTTGATTTGTTAGTTTTGTAAGCACACATGTCATGTCATGCAACAACAAGGTCGAATCCGGTACGCAGCAACGTCTAATCGCGTATTACTTCCCTTTGATGTGACGTGTTGGAGCAAAGCCTCGTTCTGATCTCGTCTGAGTGATGATGAAAGTGGCATATAATGAAATAAAAAAGGTCAACTGTCCGTCATGACGACTACTTAATGTACAACCTGTTTATTTGCAACCGAAGCACGTGTACAAGTTTGTAAGCCTCATTCCGACAAATCTTTACACTTTAACGATTCCACGAAACTGTTCGATAAGCATTGCGTGCTATAGAACACTAAATGCTGATTGTCGTGCAATTGAAGAGGATCGGGAAAAGCAGATAAACGTGCGGCTGTAATTAGGGCTGTAGTCTCACAGCATATTATGAAGGTCTCCCAGGTGTTGTATCACAAATACCGATTTATGCTGATCTGGTCTGGAATGGTATAATGTAGGCAATGTGTGTTTCACAATGTCATTGCAATATCGTTTGTAAATATTGCAAATACATTAATGCTTAATGCAAGTAATACGTTCATTTATTAATTACGAGGACAATCATATCGGGGTTCATAATATTGATATGATGCCCAAAGCTGTGACGTTAAGTCATAAAACATGCTTTGACGTCACAGGCAAGTGACGTCACAGCTTGCCTGTGACGTTTCTGTTGTGCCTTTTAAAGTGTAAATCAATCGCTCTCGCTCGGGAATACTAATATTTACGTACTCTTGTCGGAAACATAGTTTCACGTAGACTTGCATACAATATCATCTATACAATTTGTAGGTTTATTTCCCTTTTCTCGTGTATTTTCCTGTTTCTGCATCAATAACATCGTCTATAGTACGATTTCTATATGCACATTTAACAACATACCTCTACCTACAAGTCTATGATGATAAGTAAAATCGAAGCGGTATAAATGTATTGCTACAAGTGATAGTAAAATTTTATGTTGCGATTAACGCTTACATATGTTATATTTTACATGAAGATTCTAACAAAGACTGTTTCTTATTTGAACTTATTACTCTCTCCTTGAGATACTGCCGTTTAATAAAGCTACATATTGTGTCATTACATCGCATGCTGCTTTGCGTCACATGACGTCACAATTGTTAAGTATGACGTCACAATATCAATGTTAGCGGCGAGACAGCAGCGATAATCCCGGCGATTTTCATGTTATTTATTTGATATAATTCTGCGAGTGATAAAACAGAATACTGATCTCAGTCCCATGTAATTACATTTTTAAGAAACTCGTGAATGGTATCGGTATCTAACTCGCTTTCGCTCGTTAAATACCAAACCATTCACTAAATAAAATGTTAATAAACGGGACGCCGTTTAGTATTCTCTATATATCTTTTTTAGGAACAAATGTGCATCGGGAATAACGCGAAGTATGTACGACGTTTAACTCTTGCATACATCTTTACATTTAAATTAGATCCATAAAATCCTGATTACTTTACACAAAAACATTACCAAACCATTTAGACACAAATCTTACTTTTTACGTTTTAGTCACATATCGGAAAACCCTTGTAACTTTCCCATGAGGTAAACATAAACAGTGTTTCATAAATCATATATGCAAATGTACCCATAATATATCCAAGAATTCTGAGCAGGAGTTCGGATTATCTTTACTAGGACGTAATCATGCAGAACGGACCATCGAAAGAAAAGTTGGTCGTTTAATCTGTATGTATACGTGTGACTGTTTAAGGTGTAATAAATGGATAATTAAGAAATCTTTACAAACACGTACTACCCTTACTACGACGAGGAATACCATTAGTTGCAATCCAATTTTTCGCGCAGACACTGAAAACATAGGCACTTTCTTGTACAAATTTGTATAATGCTGCAGTATGTTCACATACCTGGGCATACTAGTATTTTGAGATTTTGAGATGGCATTCAGGTATCGTTATATTGCGAAAATGAAACGTTTATAATGTTGAATTTTCAATACAGATATGCAGATCCACTCTTCTTTAAGGCAAATGTTTATTAACCGTAACAGTTTTGGCAGGTCAATGAAGTGACCAGGGGTCAAATTTTCGAAATCCCTAATCTTCATTTTTCTCCACAAAATCCTTTATAAGTTATGAATTGTTTAGAAAATAAATCCTTAGTTCCTTAGCGCAAAGTCAACGTGATTATGCTGTTTTTAATCTCCATATGTCGATTTGGAACATATAATTTGACATTTAACAAAATCGAAATTTCGAAAATATGCCCCCTTCCTTCTATTTCTATGTTAAAATTCGAATATTTACACGAGAGACCAGAAGATCCCAGTTCAAGAATGGCTATTTCAAACATGGACAATGGGTGATCCATTGTCAGTTTTGCTGAAGTTATTCTATTTAGCGTCCAAACGAAACCAAAATGACATATATATGCACTACAATTCATTGGTAAGTGAACAAACTTTCGGTATGCAGCTGTAAATACTTGACATGACCACTCTATAAAACCCACGATAAACAGATTAAACATCCCCACATGAACATTAATGAACAAGTTTGTTTTGCCATGATGATTGGCATTGAAGTAAAACATTTCTGAACGGTAGAGATTTGATTAATAAAATATGTGATGTGATCGACATTGATAAGCTTCTTTGACTTTGATTAATTTAAACTCCAGGAAGCAAGAAAACAACCCAAATTAAGCCCATTTTGTCTCTCATATCTCGTCTAGTGAGGAGTATTCCAAAACGAAACATTTTTTATAGGCGTTTTTTTTCAGAAATAGGAACATATAATTTTTGAATTTTTTGAAATTTAGTGTACTTTGCTTCTGAAGACATGCTCTAACTCTGTTTTAGTCGTATTAATTACTTGTGGATTGGAATATGCCCTTTCAGTAGTTTGTATGGTAACTTTCCTTTGGTCATGAGTGTACATAACACATCCAAACTCTCGTTCGTGATCAAATGCAATGTTTGAAGGATCTTATGATTCCAGATATTTCAGATTAGGTTTTATGTAAACACCAATTTGATTTGATTGTCAAATAGAAGCAGGATGATAAAGGAGGATAATTCACCGATTCAAGTCATATTATTTTGAAAAGAAAAAAAAGAGGAAAACTCCTTAATCTCGCCGAATGTGGATTGAAAATCACACTAGAGAGAAAACACATTTGCAGTGTACTTCACATAATTTGCTATTGATAAATCGTTATGTTATATTTGAATTTGTTTTCTAGTTCACGGAATTTTGGGATTTGCAATATCAGCGCTTTGTTGTTGGATGTGATAGGATATGACCAGTTCGGTCACCAAACATGGCAGTTTGAATGAATTATTGATGTTTAAGTTGTAAAAGCCCTGGAGTAAACATGGTCAGATTTGACAACTAAAAACACCATAACATTCAACGAAAATTCATTGGTTTTCTAAGTTATTACAAATCTGAGAGATTGAAAATTGCTGTGTATTATTGTAATGATAATAAAATTTTCTTTAAACGATGAAATTATTTTGTTTGATTACCGATTGATATTGGGGGTGGGGGTAAGCGAGGACGATGAAAACAAATCGAAAACATTTTTGTCGTATATAGAAATGATCATTATAAATACAACATGGATCTTTTCAATGATATACTATCTTTACATAAAACAAAATCATATTCACAAATTTTCAAAAAGTTCAGTTTTCATTTTGATACATGTTTTAAGGTTGTCGAATGTTTTCGCTTGGACTGTCCCTTTAAGGGTTATCACTACACGAACACTCCACCGTCGGTGCACTATTGTATTTTGTTTGTTTTATTGCACTAATTGTTATTGCGTGTCTGGCATTCCAGTGCGTTACATGTACCCAATGTGTCTGAATTTAACATGTCAATATGAATTATTGACGATCAAGTAATGTGCCACTTAGCGTTTTGTCTAAATTGAAACCGGTGACATTTACCACACGACTAATTGACATCATTTCACCAATTTCCCAAGGCAAATTACAACAAAGTGCTTTTGCATGAAGACAGAATGAACTCTCTACTCTATTGTTATCACCAAAGGACCACATTTATCTAATATCTAAAAATATTCGATAGGAAAACGCCATTTGTGTCAAAAGCTTTGAACATTCATAGAGAAAGGCTACAAGAACGTGGGGTCTTCTCTGTTATCGATGCGCTGAGCTTAAAAACTGGCTCTCACGCCCTGTAGAATCCGAACAAGACTTTGGTTTTAAAACTGACATACCTCTTGCTACTTTGGTGCACGCGAGTCTAATTTTCGAATCCCCCAGGGGATTAATAGGCCCAATGGGGATGAGTTGAGACAGAAAATCAAATCAATTCATACCATAATTGGCAGTAAATTTGATAAATGTTTGCGTGCTGCCAATCGCTTAGAGATCACATTCCCAAAGACAGGTCGTTTGGCTTCTTTATACATTCGTTAATCGACTATTTATTTCATTAGTACGTCTTGCCGACCATTTGTGCTGATTTCCTCCGATGCTGGGTTTACACAGGAGGGAATATGTACGTAAATAAAGGGAATGCTAATGAATGAGGGCTTTAAATGACTTTGCCTCTCTTTCATGCTCCTTTAACTAACTTACTTATAGTATGCACGTTCTTGGTAAAGTAAACATAAAGCTAAATCGTAATTCCACAACGTAATTGCATTCTTTGTTGTGAGTAAGTATGTTACAGTAACAAAGAATGCCACTTGCACTAACGAAAGCAAGGTTTATTTCTACATTCCTCGTTTAATCATCATGCATTAGATGGACAGAAATTCTAAAAATTACTTGGAACATTTAACAGTCAATTTAAGACATCATCTGTTTTGTCAGTTGATGTAAACCAAACGGATTAAACAGGCTAAAGGTTTGGTATTAAATCAAGCAAGTAAACATTATTTAAATAAAATATTATTTCTTACTTTTTACCCAAGAAAGGTTCACAAGGCTAAATAATTTGAAACGATCAGTTTAATTTCTCATACTCAAAGTAATGAGTCACTTCATAAAACAGGCACTTTTCGTAAGAAATATATACATCTCTCATAAAACATTTCCTTTTCTATTGACTGGAAAATTGAAAATATATAACATAACGCCTTATTAACACATGCACGCGAATATATTCAGCTTTCTTTGAAATGTACTTTTCATATAATGAAGATGCGTATGAAACATGTTACATTGACTGGCAGAATGCAGGTCCGTACCGTTATGCTGAGGTATGTTAAACATATATGTCTTTAAAAATGTTTCCAGTTTTATTTACGTAGACATGAGATATGTTACATTGACTGGAAAATTGCAGATGTATACCATCACGCTTTAATAAACACGTGCGAAGATATTCGCCCCGCCTGAACCTAGTCTTTTTATATAATATTGATGCGCATTAACGTTTTTTATTTACTGGCTAATTATATATACGTATACAATTTTCTGAATTATGTTTCGAATTTATACATAGATGAAAATCACATACGACTTTCTCTCTTTTAAATTATGTATACATTCATGAAACACATTCCATTGACTGGAAAGAGGTGGTACAGCGCAGTGCAGTATAGACTCATTCTCTGCATACAATAAAACATGGGCATAGACATTCAACCCTTCCTTACAGATATTGATGTTTTGAGCAACAAGTGGTGACTCTCATCCATTGTAAAACATTATCTATTGATACAATATTTAAACAGATCTACAGTAAGAACATATCCTATGTCTGAAAACAAGTGGCAAACCTCTTCCAACGTACAACATTATCTATATTATATTTGAACAGGTCTAAGAACATGTTCATATGTCTCGGAACAAGAAATCTATCCATCAATTCTTTACCATTATTTATATAAGCATAAAGTATTGCACTTCGTGTAATGCATATAAGAAAAACGTAGAGATGAGGTGTGCTTAGCAACAAGAGGAAATATCAATCTTCTATAACAGTATGTAGTTTTGCTAACATTTCTAAATTTTATATGCAATGTTTGTTAGCTACAAGCTTAAAGTAAAGATGGGATTCGTCTAGAAACAAAATGCAATAGCCATCTTCCATACCATTATGTATACAATGTATTTGTTTATAGAAGGTCTCCCGCCATTAGCAGAAAGTAGTGATATCCATCTACGACAATAGAGAAGGTTATATTCTAGCTACTGTTATTCATGATATCCAATTATTCTAACTGGATCTAGTCATCCGATCCTCAATATGACTTTATCTTCCCACGACCCACAACTTCCATACATATATTGACGCGGAGCTGGGGCAATAGGGAAAACTATTAGACGTTTGTCTGAATGTTTGCGTTACGTTTTTTACAACATGCATTTATTCATACTGTTCAGAATCCATACAAATTGTGGACCTGATCAGAAATAACGTGTAATGCAATTCAGTACTGTGAACTAGGTGGTCTTTGAAAGTTACAGAATTACATTATAACTAACTAATCAGGTATCGGTTTTTGAAGCATTAAAGCGCTGAAAGATAGTTAGAATTAAACGACGATACACTGAAAATAGAAAAACATCATGTGATCATACGTTTTCTTTTGTCTACCTTTGTTTAAACCAAAGTGATATCAGTTAAGTGTCAACTCTTTGTTAATCATTAAGACCTCACTTTATCATGTTTTCGTAAAACACTGTACAGAAATTAGAGCGAGGGAATGAGTGAATTATTGTTTAATGCTAATTGAGTTATATTTCGGCCATTCGCTATATGGGAATTAAGAAAACTTCAATTAAAGTTCAGAAAAAATGTTTTTGACCCGGTTTGAATACACATACTTTGTTCAATCAAGTTGCTATATCAAAGCTCGACCACTTCTAAGTGAATTCTATCAAATAAGTCTATAATTAGCTTCCTTAAAAGAACACAACAAACATTAATCATTACTAGATTGTTGAACTCCACAACACTTTCTAATTCTAATTCTAATGATTTTGGCGCATGCGCTCTATGTTACCTGCAACTGTTTGTACGTATCCCACAATCCTTGTCATGGATTTCTGGTAGTCGTGGGGTAGACATGTAATACACACTGACACGAATGCGCTGAGGGTGATCAGTCCGCACCCCCCTCCGTAAAGCACACAGGCAGCCTGCCACGCCCTTACCGGCACTCTGCCCATGCTGAAACTTCCACCATAGAATCTGCACACTTCCCGAGACTTGACAAATCTTGTATCTCCAAAACAGTAACTAATCATGCCAAATGCATGGGTAAAGTCATTCCGGAGGAGCCAGAAGGGTTGCAGGAAACTGAAAGTACATGTCCCAGCGACCAGTACCGAAAGTAGGACCCATATCAGAAGAATTGGCGACGGCATGTCTGCTGGTGGCTATCGGCTTGTAGTATCAGTCCGGCTTACACAGCGTCTAAGTGGCACTTAGTATGACAATGGTTATAAGAATACTGATTCATCTTCAGGCGCTAACGTAACCATGCCGGAAGGATATCAACGTCACGTGCTTTGTAGTCTCATAACGCTACATATAACTACACTTCCGGTTGGAACACAACGTCGCCAGTTTCGGATATGACGTTAACGATTAAGCGTTTAATATCCTCCTTCCGCATAGATGGTGATTATAATCTCTTGTAAATATCCAATTCCAATACAGACAACGATTATGGGATTAGGGTTTAAAGAAATTAATCTGACTTCCTCAGACTCTTGATGATGATTGCAGCTTCTCACGCTAAACCACTATATAGCAGTTAGACAAACAACATGCAATATAGATTCCACCTTCTATGAAGAATATCAATTCAGAATATTGAAATCGTAATCCTCCTCCAACCTTAAAGCATGAATGAAGTTCTGTAAAGTTCTCACAGCATGGTTTGATAAACATCCAACGGAAGCCTAACTGGGAGAGTATTCGGCAATTAAGTAACCACTGAGCTAAATACGTTAGTGTGAGGGAAATAAATCACAGTGACTGGCTGCCTCGGTGACCTTTTACTGCAACCGTCCTGAAAAGTGGGTAACTATTTGCAGAGGACGGCGTGATTACGACGAAATGTTACCCTCTGACCTCGGTAAGGCGCAGATATATCGATCCTGTCCCCTTATGATAACGATGGACTCATTGTGACATTTTAACAGTTTTCCAGTTCAGGGAGCTCGATGATAGCTGTAAGCGGTAATGATGATGGTCGCCCGGAGCTTTCTGAAACATTGAGCCTCAGAATTGTTTCCTCGCACTACAAATCAACTCGTTTTTTACACTCGAATGCCTCGATAACGCCTTCAGCAAGAAATTGTTTCCCAGATTCTCGGAAAGTCAACAGCGAGCAGAAAGTCCCGAGGTTCTCTTCAATATATGTAAAAATGAACTGATGAACAGAGATAAGAACGATAAGGAGGGGCAAAAAGGGGATCCTCTCGTTCAGAAATGATTGTTTCCAGTCTCCAAACTGAACCCCTTTTTATCGTCTGCTGGTCCAACAACACCTTCCTTCTCGGCTTTTATTCTTCTCGTCCCATAAAATTGCTCTTGACTCTAATGAAAACGAATCTCTTATAGGGTTCCTGACAGATTGGACGTCATCAAAATGTCAATACGTGTTATAAAGACGCAGTGATGTCTGAGCGAATGTATCAACCTTCTTTCCAATGTCTCTTTGAAGCCGAGAGAGTCCTGGATTAAGTTATGATTTAATATCCCAGAAATACCAGGCTAGGAGATGTATGTTCAGCAGACAATCCAGCAGACACAAACATACGAATTGTCGGATTATTCAGTATTTCGCTTCTTGTAAAACGAATCAATATCAACGTAACAAACTTGGCTACAGACTTCTCTATCACCTGTTGATCAAATTCCGAGAATCCTCAATTTCCCTTCAATTCCAACTCTCCATTAAAACTTTATAGCATGGCTGAATCGTGATTACACTCTCCCAATAGCACCAGTCCATCAAAAAGGAACATATTTAACTGTATACACTTCTACGAGGTCATACATTATTCCGCAGTATGTACCGTACACAAGAACACGTTTATGCAATGATCTAACAGCATGTAATAAATACATACCACAGCTCGTAAACAGTTCACATAGTCACACGCATGGAACACACTACATTGGATGGAGTCCAAGACACGCCAAACCATAAACTAGTCTCATGCAAAGTTGTTGAAGTCCAAGAAAAGTCCTAAATGAGCTTGGCAGACCCTTCCACTACTTAAACTATCCCCCACACTCTGTCCAGTCAGGCAGGTCAATCTCTGGCCTCTTTAGAAGATAAATCGGACCCCTAGGACAGCAGATCAGCCAGTTACAGAGGATTCCACGTTACTTAAAAGCCAGGAAAACATCTGATGTGCCCCTGGTATATTACTTGAGCCGCTAGTTAGTCGCGCCACAACCGGTCGATACATCTAAATGGTCCACTGACGGAGGAACTTCGATCTGATCATCTTACAGAGAATCGAGTACGCCTTTTCATAGCCCTTCACACATACGGTTCAATTGGTAGGCAATCCAAAATGTAATTATTTGATTTCGTCTTAAAATATGAGTTGACTTTCGAAACAGTTTTTAACTTTTTAAGCTTACAGACAGGTAATGGGGTTTGGAAAACTTTCACTCGGAGATAACTTCATACAGCTTGATGTAATCCTTTTATGTTGACAATTTTACATAATTTTCACTACATCTAAATTTGTTAGTTCAAACAGCACACTCCATGTGCCCCATTATGCATACCATGCCTTATGACATTAGTAGTCTAACGTATTTCAAGACTGAATTTTGTTCTAAACGTAATGGATTAGACATTCTCAACTACTTTCAGTTTGTTTAATGAAACTTTAAGAAACCGTAGCATTATACTCTGAGGGTGCAGGGTCTAATCCCACAAGGGACTCGGTCCAAAAAGTACAAGAATTAGTGCTATTGTAGATAAAGAAATAGTGTGATTCAAGAAAAACAATATTACATTTCGCCGTCAGTTGGGTAAGATATGTACAATGTTTGCTATGGGAATCCCTCATGCATAGTTAATTGAACATGCGTATATTCTAATATTGAAGACAAGTTCGCTAAGATTGTTTCGAGTCCTTTTATATGATGAAGACACTTAAAATTCACTTTCAACGTAGCATAAAGTTTTTTTGAGAAAGCAAACACAGCAAACCTCTGACACTGTCAACACTTCATGAAGAAACTCGTGTAAATACATATGATTCAATAATATAATACATAATAAACAATATAAATAATCATGTATACATGTATGCATATATAATGAATATACATAATATACATTCTCAAGATTTGATAAAACAACATTGTCCCTTGGTGTGCCTCAGTTTTAAGGAAACTTTCAGTTGACCGTTTTCAAACACGACTATCGGCCATAATTTAGATGCCATTTCAAAATCCTCATGCGCAACTTAGAAACGTCACTTTGGTATGTTCCTTATGCAGATATATTGAAATTTATGTATATTCATATTTCATAATTATCAAAATATTTCTGAGATGAAACCTCAGTTTGGATAATTAACACTTAAATTATGAATTCTTCACCATGAAACTCTCACTTTAGCTATGCTTCATGACACTTGGTCCATTTTAATTAACTCTTGCGTTTAAAAATAAGACCTAATTTACGTTGCAGAACACACAATCTGTCGTGAACAAGCAATTGTAAACTGGATAAAGCTAAGTCAACCTTAGCTAATCATAATCAACGTTAAGTAACAACGTACCATGCTGAGACCAAAGAAAATCGTTAAATTTTCTATAGCTATCTCAGTTTTATATGGTATTGACATTTGATAAGGCAATTTCCGACAGGTCAAGAAGACGGTTTATATTGATTAATACCCTTGTAACTTCAATCAACAATAGCAGAGTCGACTGCAGAAACAGCCACAAAATCACGTGAATTAAATAAGTGGCCTGATTGCATCTTTGTCCAGCCTGGGATCCTTTGTACGCTTAATTAGACCCTTGGTTCTGAGGGTGTTAAACCGTGTTAATGGGGAGCCGTTTAGCGAGAGAATCAAACTGACTTCTGTCAGCATTATGTACATTTGCTGATTAAGACGGTTAATTCTGGTATAGTCTAGAGGCTAGTTGGAATCTAGATATGTATCTAAATGACACTGACATAGATCTATGCTAATCATTGTTAGCCCATGAGATTAAAAACATGTGTTGTTTACTTGTAGATCAACTTCGGAATCTTTAAAGATTAAAAAAACATTCTTCATAAAAAACACATTAACTGTGCACCAACAATACTTTTTAATTATATCACTTTCGAAGAAGAAAGACCCTTTTCATCTTTAACAGGATGAGATAATATTCCATGTATCAAAGCTTTGAAAAGTGGTCCTTGGTGCGAATCCTGATAGAGTTATTCTTACACTTACTTATCATACAGTCAGTATAACAGTGGTTCGACCAATATCAAAGCGCCACCCCCCCCCCCCCCCCCCCCTATTTCCCTTATGCAATGATCCATGACGTCAATAGAAATAGTGTAAAGATGTCACCAACAGTGGCACTGGTCTAGGATTTCGAAATTATAGATGAATTTGATTCAATGAATTTATATGTTTTTCTGATACAAAATTTAACACAATGGACATTCAAGATAATATAAATACTTAACAGGCACTACTTATTGATATGAGTTTCCTTTATAAACACTTCTTTCGTTTGAGCAACATATCCTTTTCTCACTGTGTAAACCAGTGAAAATAACCCACACTTATTACAAATGAGTATGAAAAACTATTCACATACATCAAATCCATCTTGCACTATGAGTCTATCAAATTGAGTTAACTCTTTACAGGTATTTTCCCGAAATACAAAAAAAGTCGTTTGATAAAAATATTCCAGTGAGTTTCGTCTCTCCATCATACATCAACTTTTGATATTTTACCCATGACCAACATGCAGATGCACAGGTGCTCGTTATATCAATCACTTTTTGCTTTATTTCATCCAACCCTTTCTTCCAGAAAGATAATTGTTTCTCCAGATTATGTTATGGTTTTCCTGTTTCTGGATCTATTGATAATACAGAATAATAAAATAAAGTATAATAAAGAATAATAAATATCCCGATTATCCCGAACTGAATGTTATGAAAGCTTTTTTTCATATACTGAAATTGGGAAGGACAATTTATATATACGTATACTTTGCAAACAAACGCATTTCATAAGATGTTTTAACAGAGAAAATTTTATATTGACAATATATAATTGATAGATAAAGTTTTTCTCTAAAAATGTATGACTGGTTAGTGGAATGTCACGAAATACAGACACGAACTGGAGGGTCAAACTGACTTCGTTAAATCATATTTACCCAACCGATTTTGGGGAACTAACCCAGGAGTCGGTCATAAGGTTAGAATTTTTATACATACACACATATAGGAAATTAAATTCTGTATCATACTTAGATATAAATGTTTAGATATATTAAGAATGCACGTGAATCAATATAAATCTAATATGACAATTTCCTTTCGAGAATCACAATTTGTATTATGATATAAAAATGAAGGGATAAATATGACAAACAGAAGTTCATAGAGAATTACTGTTCAACATCAAGAACACTGTAATTATATACCGATATAGATATCCTAATAGGTAAAAAAGTTTGTTTTGTCTGAAAATAGGTTTTCAGAGAGCAGGAATCAGTCTATTAGTGAGGTAATGATGTGTGATGCAGTTACGGGCGTCTTGCCGATGCTTCTGGCATTCGTTAGGACTCTGGCACCATCCTGAATCAATAGGACCAGCGCCAGGGCATTCTGTTGCTTGCAGGATGATATTCCCTGAGTCTCAGACAAACACCAAGAGCCCCCGGACTTCGATTTTTGCTGATAAATAAAGTTAGCGATCCTCTTGTCAAAGAGATTCCCCCCAAGTCAAGCCGACGGCTGCAAAATGACTACATTAATTGCAATTTCTTGCACTCGCCTATGGTGCCTTTTGGCCTTTCACAGCTTCATAACAACTGCCTTTACCGCCTGTTTAAAGCGTTTTGAATGTTTGCCAACAATATCGTCGGGTTATTATTAAATAAAAAGGGAACTGTGCTCAAACGAGGCAATAACTTTTGACGCATGGATGTTACTGAGGTTTGAATTGCAGATAATACAGATAGAATTATACAGTCTTTTGATGTGTGTTTTGTCCCTCGGAGTAAAATTTAAGCATATGACATTTTCATCTATGCAATTGCTCTTCTCTAGTGTGAAGGACACACGACGACGGCTTATGAAGAATGTTCTTTGTTACAATTGTCATTATAATCGCGGTATACTTTACTGTCAAATCACTTTTCTTGATAATATACCCTTTTAACTATCCAATGATTAGTGTGTTAATGTAAAGAGGAACATATTGTACATCTTAAAAGTTCTTGACCGATAATATTCGTACAAGGCCATTGCCATGCCTTTACACAACACTTTAGCCTTTTTAACTGGCACAGCGTTAGTTACGTTCCATTGACACATGTTACTGATACATGATGTACGTTCAGAATAGCAAGTAAATGTAAATAAATACTTCCAACTTCAAAATGCAACTCGAAGAAACAACTATTCTCTACTGAATGGACAAAATTTGTCAGATCGGGGTAACAAATGGCAATATGCCTATTGGACTTGACCAATGTGTCCATCGTTGGTCTAGTGAATACAGAGGGATCAATGCAGTAGTCACTTCAAACTACTCGACAGCTTTTTGCTTGAGATGCTTCGCCGCGTTAATGTCGACACAAGATCGACACCAGAGGCGGCCAAATGTAAATAAGCGAAGCGAAGTACCACGTAAAATCGGAGTCATTGATTCCTTCTCAAGTCGAAGATCAACAGCAATCGAAAGACAACGGAAACGTTGCACTATCAATCGTCCCGTAATCTTTACCTCTATCGTGTGAAGAGTTTTCCTAAGGGAGATAACGACGCCAGAGGTTTTTGTCCTTGCCACACGCTAGACAATCGATAGAGCGATGTGTCAAAGTCTTAATTGAATTCGTGTTTTTGTTACTTAGCTGAAGAAATGCAGACCCATTCATAGACATTACTTTCGACGAAAACATGTCGTGAACCTGACAAAACACTAAAGAACAATAATAAAAATGTGTCTTGATTTGTGTCAGATATACGTGCTGCTTTAAAGGGCGTCGAAATAATTGTCAAATTGAAGTAATGTCTCAACATTTTACTAATATTATGAAACCAATTAAAACCAGTTTGTTCTCTATAATGTACATATACTATATATAACATTATATTTTCTATTAGTAAATATCGCCTGTGGCGTATCATAATGACATTTAATCATCAATGAATAATTTAGAATTTTGAAAGTCATCAGCTCATGCAATACATATTTCGTCAAGAAAAGTGAAACAATGCTTCACTGATTATATGTGTTTGTAAGAAAACTCCCATGATACAGTATATATACAACTTATCAATGATAAAATGAAAAATATATCGTAGCAGACAAGATCACAAGTTTACCTAATATTGCAAACGTAACTCAATTGCAAGAGAAAATACAAAAAATGTGTTCATATCCTACCAAGCATAAGAAAATCTCAAATTATCACTCATTTCCTTTTCAAAGGTAGTTATCTACAAGAGATAGCTTATATGATTACGTAATTAGGTTAATTACCCGGAAATGGTCTAGACTTTCGTGAACTTTTTCAATTTAGCGTAAACAGTTTAGTGTATCGAAGGGTAATGATTTGATTACCGTAATTTTGAAACATGTCTTCAGTTTGCTAATAGCTTTCAATGCGATTACTGAGAGCAATGTAAGTTTTCTCATGCTCTGGGGAGGTAGGTATTAGTTATATAAGGTAAACAAGTTATGTAATTGATAGGATGATAAAAGGATGCATCACGTTATGTCTGTAACATGAGAATCGTTGAGGTGATACGAGCTCACACTACAGAAATGACTTGGTTTCCGGATCACTGAAACCGCCATGAAACGACATGGAAACCAGTATTTCCACTTGGTATCCAGATAGGTTTCTATAATTTCATGTTGGTTTCCATGAAAACTGAAACCTACTTTTGCCCCAGATCCGGACGGTATCCATCACCGTTCTTTACACACTCCTCCAAGTAGGATCCACTTGGTTTCCGTGATTGAAGTTTCATGTTGGTTTCCGTGAAAACTGAAACCTACTTTTGCCCCAGATCCGGATGGTATCCATCACCGTTCTTTACACACTCCTCCAAGTAGGATCCACTTGGTTTCCATGATTTTAGTTTACTGTAGATTTCCACTTGGTTTCCTTGTTTAGTCAGTTTATTGTATGTTTCAACCTGGTTTCCATATTCAGGTTTATTGTAGGTTTCAACTTGGTTTCCGTGTTTTGTTAGTTTATCGCAGGTTTCAAACTGGTTTCCATAACCTTATATATTATAGGTTTCAACTTGGTTTCCGTGTTTTGTAAGTTTATCGTAGGTTTCAAATTAGTTTCCATGTAGTGTTTATTGTGTGTTATGTAGGTTGTACAATGAACAAACACATTAATTGCCATAAAATATTTATTGCAATAAAGACAAAAAACATCCATGGAAAGTTAAAATACCTACAAGGTAAAATGTAAGTGTGAATTTAAGGTGGTTCACAGTGTATGCCGATTTTTAAAAAAGCATTCCTCCTATAAAAACATTTTATAGAAAATATTACCAATCCATTCACTATCAACGTTTATTCAAACACAATTTCGAAGAATGAATTCATCTTTAAACGAGTAGTAAGAAAACGTAAGTTTACAAATTAATCCCTTTTAATTAAATCTCCAATCTTCATTGAAATAATTATTCTATGACAGCTATGAATATAAATATATGCATATGATGGTTTAGAAATGCCTTTAGTTATTCATTGCAAAATTAACAATCTACAAAAGTGCAAAATATACACAATTCACCCTGTTCACTTTCCAGATGTTTTGGATTGGTCTTTATTCTGAAACAGAAAACAATTGTATAGATATTTAAGATATTCATATGAATACATGAAGATGAGACACTTTCAATCTTCCACGGTTACTTCTTTTCGCAAGCATACATATCAATTAGGGAGAGTAGTTAACAATCAATCCGTATGCTTACTTAACAATTGAATGTACTTACGGCCTTGCAACCCTCCTTGTTGCGTCAGTGAACACCTCAGATAAGCAAATTGAATTGAAAATGAAATTGATATATCTCTTATTTTGAATTTCGATAAAAATCAGCAATTTAATTTTCAAGTTATACTAGAATATGTTGGATTTATCACCATAACAACGAATACCATTAAGACATATAAAAAGATAAAAATGAGTAAAAAATCTTTTACAAAGCCGTCATAAAATCATAATTTGTAGATATCAAAAAACCTACTGTATGTTTAATTGAATAAACTATGTTTAAACCACAACAATTATTTCTCAAAGCAGTCTTCAAATGCCCAACTTGCAACCAAGTGCATAGAGTAATGTCAGTAAAACTTACAATAGTAACACTGATTGAGTGGTAAATAGAGAGCAACTCACATTGAATAAGCATTACTGTGATGCACGGTATGTATCTTGATGGTTCACACTAAAATTAACATCAGCAACATTGTTAATCTTCTAAAAGTTTACATAAGTCGAGCAGTTTTAAAAACCAATTGTTTCATTTTCATCTAGCAAAATAATATTCTTTTGCATAAGTTATATTTTTAAAAAATATCTCATTTTACAATATTCTCATAAGTTGAATAAAGGAAAACCATTGAGTTTGTGACTTGCACCTTAAATAGTATCCAAAGAAAAACACAAACATTTAGTTGAAATCGAAAGTTTAGTTGAATCATGGTATAACAACTGTTACTGTTCCCATCTTGTTGAAATTCTACTACAGAAAACCTACATACTTTCAATGAAAACAAATAGATATAGTAGAAATTGACGGAAATATGAAATCCCAAAATAAATTCTTGTTCTAAGTCAAAAGCAATTGATGTCGACTACTCCCATATCAAAACACATGCAGTTACAATAGATTAAACAAATCAATCTATTTCGACCACCAATTGCCTTGGTTGCATTACCTATTGAATTTTCCAATCTAAACAGTTAAGTAATATACAGCGTGATTATTTAAGAATTAGGTCAGCATGCTGACTGTGATGTTACCTGTTGCATAATCCACTTCCTTTGTCTCAGCTCACGGCTGTCATGGTTCAGTGCACCCTTGTGTAAACAATGTCGTATCTTCGGCTGAAAATTGTTAAATAAAGGGAACTAAGTGACTCATCTATATACAGGTCAACATAATACATACAAACCTGATGACAATGCAAATTTAACATTCTTATAAACACACCAATCCATAAAGCGTGTCAGTTAAAAACACTCATTTCGACTGAGTGTGAAGCCAACATTTAAGAATGATTTTATTCAGTTCTCTCACGGGAGTTAAAAAAAACAGTTTATAAGAGCAATGTAAGTGAGTTTGATGCAGTTAAGGGGTACTTACTTTGGTATCCATTACTGTAGAGCTGCCTATGAACTTATTACTCAGCTGATAGATTATCTACAGTCGTTTATGTTGATGGCGGCCATGTTTGTCTCCTTCATTAGTGACTGACCTGTGTCCGGTAAGGCCAGGTGTCAAGCAGGAAGTGTTATGCAATCAGCCAGTTCAATTACAGAGGTTCTGATTGGTAGATTTTGTCTAGCCTCTTAAGGAGTGAAGCGAAATGTATTTAATGTTGTAGAGATACGATGAAGGTGATGATTTACTAACAGAAGAGTATTTGAAAAGGTTATGTTTTTCAGAAAGTAATATAGTATTCCATGAACATCTTTTTGGCTGAAATAAGGAAATGATGTATCAAATACAAGATATTCCTAATTTTATTTTTGTTTCTATTGAATATTGAATTGTTAGTTTCCTTTAGTTAATTCTTTAAAAAAATTATTTGTTATCTTTAGTTAATATTTTATCTGTTTACAAATGAAATACGCATATGTTTGAAAAAGTTAACTGATGATTCAAAAGAAATAAAGAGGCCATCAGCTCTGAATCTTGTGATAGAGAATCCGACACATTAACCAACATGAAACTTAACGTTATGGTTTCATGTTAGTTTCCATTCAAAGAAATCATCATTTTCACTTTCCAGAAATGGAAACGAACACGATACTTATGACCACAGTTTCATGTTGGTTTCCATATATGGATATATACAAATCAAAGAATCCAAAATGGATTGTAGCTGGAAACCAAGTTACTTAGTTTCAGTGAATGGATACCAACTGGATACCCTAATTACCCACTTTACTTGTGGTTTCCAGGATTCAGGAAACCAAGTCATTTCTGTAGTGTCAAATATACTATTTCAATTATATAGGCGTTTAGGTCTACATGTTCTTCTAACGCACGTGTTACTGATAGGACATGACATTCTTGTCGGTTTTCTCAAAATGTAGGTATAGATACAAAGTTAGTTTAACACATAGTAAAAGAAAGAATTGAGACATTACTTTCATTTTTACAACTGTGAGGGCAAAGCCTATAACATTTGTTCTAATAGCATAAATTCTCTTAATACTAAGGCCACTCTTAGCCTACAATGGTAACATTGAGTGACGGGAGGTATATTTATATACACATGATAACAGTAATAAGCTACACATACGGACGATATTCGAAGGCAATAACACTCTTCAATGCATATCATATCCATTTCCAACGACACGTATGTGTTTGGGTTAGTCTCGAAATGGTGTATGTTAAATGGGAGAACAATAAACTAAGACACAGACATAAATAGGAGACTGATTATCCCTATGACTGTTATTTCTAAATTTGTCGCAAGAAACAATAAAGCAATTCCCTTGTAAACTCCCGACACATGTAAACAAATTGTAGCCATATCCACTCAGATTTACGGTTATAAATAGGAAAAAGGACGTCAAATTTGCAAGTTATGTTGTCGTTGTAAATATGAAGTCTTCTGATGGCCTTTCAATAAAGACAGGGGACGCTAAAGCAATAAGAGCAAAGGACAGGTGCCAATATCAATACATAACGCCATGGCGTGGGAGACCTCTATGAAAAATCGACTGGAAATGTAAATTAAACAGCGTTAAATTAGCGTTGCAAATAGTTCTAACATATGGGCGCTGCGCGTGCTCTTTTCTTAATGAGTTTTAGCGCCAGAGGTCGCTTCGCTTCGCGAGAGACACATGTGGGGTTTCAGCGAAATTATATAGGAGGTAACGTTACATTGAAGTTTGAATATGTAAATATATCTTTTCAGATATCATTTCCAAAGTAAATATTTTGTATTCATTTATCAAAACATTGAAGTCTATGATGTGGTAATAAGTATAAGAAAAATGTTATTTTTCAATCTAAGAAAATAAGTTTTAATCATAGTTTGTAATGATATATAAGCATATGGCATTCAACTTTGATGTCCTACGCGTGTCGTTCTGTTAACCTTTTGCGCATTTTTTAGTAACTACCAAAAACTGCTGCCCCGTGGTTCAATTCATAATTATTAACTTCGGCATTGCATTTCAGAAAAATCGTGAGAATCTTTCGTATTCTATTCATAAATGTTATTGTCATAGTAACGTTGTTACCCAGACAACCATAGTGAAGCGATATTATCCTTTTAAAGATTAACGCCAGACAGAGAAGCTTTTAACGTAGGAGCAAGACTAAAATATAGTCTTTGATATATTCTAATAATTTACTTCATTCATGAAAGTTTATTCTTCAGACTCTTCATTTCATGTGTATGCAGTCAAATCTAGACTTGCTGAAGGAGAAGGACCTCAAAGGCTCCGTTTTAATACACAGTCATAAAGCAGGACTAGACCAAGACTTACGAGTAGAGGGCGGACACTATACCAACTAAGCTACATGCCTTAGTCAGAGTCAAATAGCATCAATGTACAATGTCGCTGAGATTAAGCACACAGCTGTTTGCACTGCGGTGAACATTCGTAAGCATGCTTTAAATGGCGAACTAGAAGTGGTATTACACTGAATTTCATTGTAGAACTATACGAGGGGTGTCCCATAAGCAGGTAGTCTTACTATCTTCTTTTTAATTACGTGTAATAATAACGTCCTCCGAGCATTCTAGTGAACTTATACTTAAAATAATATTTTAAAAAATATTTTCATTTACTAATTGTTGATTCGGACGTGTTTTTTATGGTACTGATGCGTGGGTTAAGTAAACTGGGGGTCAAGTTCAAGTAAATTAAGAGTCAAATTAAAAGATAAAAAAAAGCTGAATTTGTATTGTTTTCCACTTGAGGTAGGCTACTTATGAGACACACCACGGACATGAGATCTAGACCTAAACAGCAGATAACAATGAAAATCCCTTCGCGGTAATCAAACCAATTTCAGATAAATGCCTCTTGTACAAAGTCATGAGGTACATAGTAGGCGTCATATAATTTCTAACTAAATTATTTACCGAAAAAAAACAATTATTTATATTATAAAGATAAAAATATATTTCAGATAGTCATAACATGTAAGAATGCAAATCAAAAGTTTCAATATTAGATAATTCGTTGAGATTGTTAAGGTTTTGTTTGGTTTACATACACTATTATGATATAAGATAATTCGCGATTATTTGAAGTAGGGATCGGTAAAGAAAAGATAGTCCTAGACTTATGCCTATCTAGACATAGGACATATATCTTTATATAAAGTTCCACTTTACAAGCTTGCAATATTTTATGTCTGAAATCAATAGTAATGCAATTTTAGACAGACACAAATCCACCATTAGTCATTACTGTCAGATGTTACCTTTCCATCAGGTGGAATGATAAATAACGACATCTTTCAACGGCTCCAGAAGAAATGTTCAAATTAGATCTTGAATATTCAAGTGGTTGGCTCAGAAAAGAATCACCAATATGGCATTGCTATATCCTTTATCTCCCCTTCCTGTCAAAGAAAAAGTGCTATTCGTTTATTTATGGGAAGTCAAGACGAACAGCAAGGAAAGATACAGCAAAAGATTTTTACTTTCCGTGCATTACAGTCAAAGTGGATGCGTCGGACCTAAGGTCCATAGAGCGCTCTATCATGATCAATTGTTTCAGGACAGAGCGTATAAACGCGTTCAAGAACGAGTACAGTTCCTTGCAGTCGTTATCCAATTTAAGCCAAGTCATCAATCTTTTTCGTTTTTAACGCAATTGGGTCCCTTTTTCACTACGTGTGCTTGATTTAAACTTAACGCCAAATTGAAAATACTTGGGGAAATCTACTACACGCGTTTATCAATGTTGAAATGTCATACGAATTTGAAAAATTGTTTGACTTTTTTCAAGATATCGAGATTTGAGAAATATGTTTGTTTCTTTGCCTAGGAAACAAATATCTCTCTCAAGTTCGATGGTACATAATGTATTTTTCACATCTATCTCAAACGGATTTATCTTGATTTTTATAAGGATCCCGATTTCAAACTTATTTCCAAAATAACTACCGGCCTGATGACTACTATGAATAACATTTTATTAAACTGCTACAAAAATACTTTATTTACTTTATCGTACAAGGCGAAATATTTTATGAAAATAAAGAAAATCTAAAAATATGAATCGTCAAATTCAAGACTTTCTATTACGGATTTATGAATTATTTCAGAAAAAAATATGATTAAATTTTTTAAAATGTATATAGTCTTAAACAAATTATCATTCCAGGGGAGCATCAAGAAGTTAATAGTCCGTGTACATAAATGGTTTCCTGACTGGATCGAGGTTAATATTACGCATGTCATGTTTGGGCGGACGTCTTTTTGAAAGATGTATAATCAATATAATCTGGTATGACATAAACAACTTCCAGATCCAGTAAAGGTTGGGACAGATCATTGTGCATTGTTATCATGGTATGAATATTGAAGTCAGAGCGGCAATCAGTGTACAATTATTAGAAGGTGTTTTTAAAGTAATAGCCTGGTGATCATCATGTTTTTAAACTTTTGTAAATATAGATGTATATGCAAATCTATATGTAAATGAATATATATATATATATATATATATATATATATATATATATATATATATGTGTATATTCATATTGACAACAGATTCACTTGCTTTTCAGTAAGAAACTATGTTTCATGTGCAAAACTTAGGTCCGCACAGTAAAGACTATTTTGAGATTTCAGAACTGGTTGAAAATTCTGCTATTCCCAATATTTTAACTTTAAAAAGATTCCATTACACCGCCTTAACAAAACACGTTCTCAAGCGACTATATGGTAGTCTAGTCTGGAACCTGACAATCAGGTCTTGCTACAATACATTTCCTTGACAAGCTACATCACTGGTGGCACCAAACCATGTTATCAAGCGTGATCATCGTCGATAAGCCTACCTTGTATATCAACTATATGATGGACCTACCGCGCTTTATTACCTTACCAATCGACTATTTTCTTCGCAGATCGTTTGTCTGGGTATTCCAGCACGTTTTATGGGTTTTGGGGAGCCGCTTCAAGAGTATTCTTCAATTGACTTCAACGTTAGGTGCTGAGTTGCTTGTTCTTAATCTTGATTAACTACAGTATAAAGTTGGAAGTAGAAACTCGAACCATTGCCTCTCTCGTCAATGGTCCACTCTTCAAAATACTGAGAGTATTTTCTTGGCGAAGGATTACATGGTTTTGCATTGCCATACAGTCAGTCAGTCAGTGTCTATAGAACTTCAGATTTTGTTAGAATAGCCTTTGAGGATCCTTTTGTAATATACTGGCATGAGATGTTCAGTCTATATTTATATAACATTAATAAAAAAAATACAATATTATGTGAATAAATTTGCATATTTCAATGACTTAAAGTACTATTATATGAAGTGTTTACATAGTTTATCATCCCACTCTCCGCTTGTATAAAGATAGAAATGCAAAATCAACCCTTTGTTTCTCCTTAAGATGACCACTAAGTCCTTATAAACAACTTTTATTTATGTTGGAAATGACCGTTATGTAAGAATGACTCTTATAGTCTGGTTTAAATGTATATATTTATTTGTCTATTTTATTGTAAATTTATGAGGTGAGACAATAATAAAACATCTATCTGTCCGTCTGTCTCATGTAAATGTTGATTGAATTTAAAGAGTTATTCTCATATACTACATTGCCTGCTCAAAAACATAGGTAAAGTAGATCTTCAAGTTAAGAGTCAGTCATCGAATCATCGTGAAAGGAGTAGATGTTTACGAGCCAGTCACTTCTGAAACTGACAGTTGCTTGAAAGTAAAGAGGTCATACTTAACATAAGCATCTTCTTCAAAAACGACACACTTTTTCATAAACCAAACACTTACAACTTCAAATATTACACAACATCCTAATCGAAGTGCAACTGGTTAATCTCAAAACATTAATTTGAAGTATCTGTACGTACCCGTCTGGCGTGAGTACGCCGCTTGATATACACAAGGATACGCAGTGTTAAACGCATCGTGTCTGTTGTCTGAACAGCTGTGTCAGAGACGTATACGTTTCAAGAAAATTCATCAACTTTAAAGATCTGTTAATACGCAGCAGCTTTGAAAATGCTTTATCATTTTGTGATTTATTATTATATTTGTCTGTGCTTTTAATTGCAATAATATTATTCCATTTCTAAAAATAAGAATTCTGAAATGAGTTATATCTATTATCATGGTTGTCGATGTGTTATATTTGTGTGTAAGCCCTGCTATATTCAAAATGCGCGAACATATTCTTGTTAGAAAATATTCTTGACTTAATATCACAAATCATTACTACTCAATAAAAATTGAAATAATAAAACGATGGTCTGTTGTAACGATGTCACTTATGACTTCATAGTGTCGCAGTGTAAACGGGCCCTTAACATGGACGGGCCTTGCTTCGGGATAACTACAAAGCTTACCTCTTAGGATAGATCGAAAGTCTATAAATTATTATCAAATGTGGCCTTGTGAAATATCATCAATGTAATTGACTTTATAAGTCGAGTACGTGTTTGTCGCGTAAGTTATAATAATACTTCAAATATCAACTACAATGATAAGTGTCATTTTAAAGTTTCTTTCATGTGGAAATACTGCCATAAAAATATCAACATTTTGTGCTTTTATTAAAACCTGCCAAGGTTTATCACGCACGGTAAGTTATGAGAATGGGCGCTTCTTTTCTCCTTCCCCTCCCCTCCCACCCCCGATTTAAAATGTGGCTAGTGGGCACTTATTGGGAAAGGGTTAATATTCTTTCCAATGCGGCTATAAAAATAACCAACGTGTATCATTTAGAAGCAAAACAGTTAGAGTAAACTCACCCAACAATTTTCATTATTCAATTTAATAGGCCTTCTAAGCTTGACGAGTGACAGAACACATATTTGATCATAGCTTTTGTATAGCAGTCCTTTTCATTACTCATTGACTATTTGAAATATGTTTTTGATTATACCTCGATATGTTTGTTTTAAATAATTACGTTTTTGTTGAAGAAAAACAACGTTTCAACGTCAGATACATTGTTTAACTGCATATTTTAAGGTATGATGAAAAAGTTTGAGAATTCTTTTATACATAACAGTTACACAAACAGTGTAAATCGCCTCTTATATGATAACCATATTTTTCAACCTAAGAAGATGTTTAGATAAACATGTAAATATAGTACCTATATTTTCACTTACAACATTTTATACCATGCCAATGTTTTGTGTAGTGCAACATAAGTATGCGGAAGTATTGTAAAAAAAATGCAATGTTGACGTTGCACTACCGGAAGTGTTGTTTCACATGGCATAGTGTTTTCATGCTCTATATCCGATTCACTTCTTCATATAAACATGTTATTTCGCCCTTTAACGTCTGTGTTAAGCTCTGTTTTTACCAGCCCTGGTAATAAATAGGTCCCTTATTGATTTTTTATGTTCTTTCAAACCATAATGGCAGTTATAAAAACATTTTGACATTGTTTTACGAGGTCTTCCATGTTGTTTACGAAAGTCGTACATGTATGTGCACATGATGTATAAATAATGTAAAATAAACAGACAATTATGAATAATTTCTTTACTTGGTACCCATAAGGATAAGTTACAATTTGCATTATTTGTCTATAGTAATGATAATCATAATAACTTTTAAAGCGATAATCTTTATTATATTACACAAATGCAGAATTAATATATCAGACATAAGAAATATCTTTAATAAGTGACCTGTAACAATCTAAATAAATTACAGTCATTGCCTCACATTTTATGTATAATTTTTTTTCATAATACGACATACGAATATTCAAGTATAAACGAGGACGATAGTTCATGTAAGTTACAGTAATTCATAATCACTCTAATACCATAAATGTGCAGTTTGATGAATAAATACATTATGAATTTAACCTTCCGTCACTGGACAAGAAGTAAACATTTGTCAATCCTGCTGATAATAATATCAACAAAGGTAATGAAAAGCATTACGATCGAAAGTATACAGTTTGCTTCGTCAAACTATGAGGTGAAAAAACATTACAAATCGAAAACTGACACATTTGCTAGGACAACATGCTGTATTTTTCTTTTTTGAGGGTTATCCGGATTGTCAACACACACTTTAAGTATCGAATAACGCATTATGTATAAGCATTTACTATGTAAACATATTTCATCATCAAACTGATAAACCTGAAACAACTTGCCCCTTAGGCATCTGTTGAGGCAAAATAAAGAATCTGAACCAGGGCTGTATATAACTGTCATGTTTGTTTTTATACATGCGGTTCGTTAGTAACGAAGCTAAAATGAGTGCTTTTTAAAAACACAGATGTTTGGAATTGAAGGTTTCAAGTGTTATTGTAAACTTTGATATCTTTACCATGTTAAAGCTCATTTGATGTTCAAACAAGACGGCAAAAGTTGGATTGTTATTTTCCCATCCACTTTGCCTTGTTTATACATTGTCTTCGTTAGTTAAAGAAACAGAACACATGTCTTGCACATATTGTCAGCCTAAGTGCAGTAAGAAAATGACGTTTTGCTATGTTTTTATCATAAGGTAAAGAAACAAACGGCATGTTCTTCATACCTAAAAAGGTCAAAGCAGTTAAAGGGACAATTGCACGTTTCTTTGAAAATTTTATGTCCATATGCCTTGATTACGACAAATGCATAATATTTAGAGGGTAGAACATCTCATTATTTAACCCGGTAATCCTAATAGTAGAAGATAGTATCAAACATCAAGCAAAAGCCGCTGGCTGCCATTTTTGTGTGAACACCGTTTTATCATTTGATGATCAGAAATGAAATCGCGTAGCTTAACGTAACACTGTACGTTTGTTTTAGAACTGCTTCTTTTGATTAAAACAATAGCGTATTTCAATCGGTAACAATCGTTTTTTGTTTACTTTGATTGTCTAAAATCAAAAAAAATGTTAAGGCAGTTTGAAAATGTAACGGTTTTCTTATGTCTTTGTTCTAACTTTTTCTATGTGATCGTTGATCGATATCAATAATTGCTGTAACTATAGCATCCTCGTGGAAGACTCCCTTAATAACTGGATATAATGTACTTACCTGGACGTATATGCTTGAAATGTAAGTAGATTGTAAGTTTTCCTTTTCATAATACTTAGTCTAATTTAAACATAACACTTATTCTATTTTTTGGTAAACATTTAATTATATTTTGATTGTCCTTTTCTAATAACATTTAACTTAAGAAAAAAATTTAAATGTGAATATCCTTACATACAACAAGAATAACAACATCAGGTTCCAATTTCCAAATTTAACTGCCTTATGAAATGAGCTTTTCCAAATGAAATTGTCATTGAGTTAGATAAATTAGAATTGACATATTTCATTGAGTTAAATCGGATGTGTTTCTAAGTGTTTTTATATTGCACAAAAAACTATTCCATAAACAACAGTTTAACAACATTTGTTTATGATTTCCCATCCCGTTTGTGTTATCTGTTCAGTTTACAAGATGACTCGTCATTAAGTTAAAAACAACATTTTTCATTGACCTAAACGTCTGATCATCATAGATATATTGCATAAAACTACTCCACAAACCACAGTTGAACATTCCTTTTCATTCCACAAACAACAATTGAACATTTCTTTCCATTCCACAAACAACATTTGAACATTTCTTTACATTCCACAAACAACAGTTGAACATTTCTTTCCAATTTCCAATCCAGTCTATCTTATAATAGTGCCGATTATTTGATAAATCGTCATTGTCTAGATACAAGAGAATCGTAAATGTTTACACTGACATTAGTCCTCTGAAGTTCTTCGGCATAACGATTACACAAACAACAGCTTAACAACGTTTGCTTCCAATTTCCATTCAACTTGATCTTATAACAGTTCATTTTACTCAATAAAATCGTAATAAGTTACAAAACAATAAATATGTCTAAGTTTACATTTACGAACGCCCTCTGACCTTTGAAAAGATATTATCACAACCATTATGACATACACATACACCGCAGACAATGATTTATATCGATTGCTGAAGGTCAGATAATACTTGTCCCGACTGTACGTTGATTGTAGACACGATATGGCCTGGAGTCAATGGTTATGTTAGTTCAATGGCTGAGAATGCCAGGACCTTTACACTCACATGACGGACCACTGCATACTATTTACATGCTGCTTTTGACATGTTTGTTTGAAGAATGAATAGCCCATGCTTATCTGATGTATCGAAAAGAAGAGAAATTCTGTATTTAGTATAAACTCACTATGAGTCTCCAAAAACATACATTTTTCTTTTCATACATACATCTTTTTGCTTTGTTACGACTCAGGTAATTCTGATTTATCATTAATTAAATATGCAAGCTATGAATTTTGTGAGCCTTTGATGCATCGAGAAATACATCATTTATTAGGGTTACTGCAGTAAGTATTGGATGTATGCTAACCAATCAGCTATATTCGTGACTTGCTTTTCAGGGGGATACCGTGATATTATCAATGCACTGTAGCCCACTTACTAATGAAAATCAATCAATCTTTTTAACACAAATGGTTAGAATATGTTAACACTAAAATGGCAACTTGCAGTTTTCACTTGATAAGTAATAGTTTATTTACTACTAGGGGTAATCGTGTTGAGTAATGAGATGTTTTATACTCATAAAGAAGTGGAAAAAAACAAAACGTAATGAGCACAGGCGAACAAATTACTAGGTTTCCTAAGATTGTAAAAAGGCCAATCGAGGTATGGCTCGGTAACGAAAGCTTAAGGACCCTAACCACAATATGCATTTAGTTCAAATTGTTTCCATAGAGACCAGAAAAAAAATCAGAAGAAACAAAGTAGCAAAGGGCACCACTCCACCGCTAGGTCTAACCATATAATAACTTTCGTAAATTAATATTGAAGGGCTTTTTAGATCTTGCAATGCTAACGCCGTAGGTTTTAAGCGAAATTTGTGTGTATTTATTAACAACGAATCCCGGAAATTTTATAAACGCAACTATTCATCTTCTTAATGCAAAGTTCACTCTAAATTAGAACCTCAAAGCTGTTCATTATTTTTAATGATATACACTACAGTAGATTATGTGTAAAAAAAGGTGGGTGAATGACTCGGTTCCGTAACTTTCAATTCTTTTACAAACATTGCATCGGCCATGCTGACTGTGGCTTTATCTTGAGCGGAAGACAGAGTTACTCGATCATTGACCTTTCATAGTCTTTCTGCACCGGTATTTTTTAGATATCAATATTGACACTATTTTGCAAATAGAAATAATGTATAGTAACATAACATTCGCATACATATATACATAGAGCGACAAAATATTTTAGGTTCGCACTCAAAACAAGTTTGAGAACATGGCATGTTTATTTGTCAGTGACGACAGGTTGATGGACTTTGGATGATATGAACCAACTAGGAAAACAGAGCTATATGACATGTACGAACATACCACCTGCCGACAGGTACACATCAAAGACACCGCTCTAGTCAAAATATCATTTACTCTTTTGCTTCTTCTGACAGCACAGCAAGATAGTACACTGTTTGGCGCCGACCTCACATTGTCTGACATGCACATGGCTAACTGCACTAGACAAATATGAGCCTTGTAGATTTTCTTCTTTTGATTGACAGTCCATGTACATTCCATGTATATTTCGAGAACGTGAACATACAAGGGCCTGTGATGGTCACTCCGATAGCGAATTCCTATACTGGCAATTCCAAGATGTCGGACAGTGGTCAAGTCGACTGGAACGAACTAGGTACAACCGTCTTGGACGAACCTTGGTTCATTTTTTACCTGTCTTAAATATAATGAAAATAATTTCCCAATGTAGTCGTGCCTAACCTAACAACAGCAAATCTGGATTCAGTCCTGACGTATTTCAGTTTTGCTTGTTTTTTCAATCTAGAAATGTTTACAATCTGGAGTATTCAAGAAGTAAAATATCATCTTTTAAAAACTTAACCTGTTTTTCGAGGCTTTACAATTTTTACAGATTGGAATATGCATACGTTTTGGGGAATTTGGCATTAAAATATTTGTTAAATTATGCTTCATAATTCTATTAATAGCTGCTCCATGTGAGAAGCTTAAGGTTGCATAATGTAACGTCATGAAAAAATTCATTGCACACGGCACCTCGAGGTCAATGTGACTTAAATTTATATTAATATCATAACGTACCCCTTCGACAACATTTGTTTTAAGGAAACCAGCACTTGTAAAAAGCACCTAATTACCCTGATTTCTTCAACATAAACATTACTCATACTTTGAACTATGATGAATACACAGGTTCCAGATCATCTAAAAAACAGACGGTGCTCCGACATGCATTAAACACATGACCACAATGCTGTCATAACATTTACTAAATGAACTTTCCCTGAAAATAGGATGTGCACAAAAAATGCCTTACTCAAGAAGAGGTGACCACATTCAATAATGCGCACATGTTATGCAACATCTGTTTCTACAGTAACTCATCAGGGATATTTAAGTTCGTGTTCAATCGTGCGTGGACAATGAAGGTGTGTGAGAGGATAAACACATATTCTGTGAGGGTAAATTTATCTATCTAAAAATATTGTTGGACACATGAGGTTGTTGACACAGTCATGATAACATCGTGTTGCTAGAAGTATGCTTGAACAGCAATTGTAACAGCAGGAAGCATATCTGGACAGCTGTTCTCCAGCATGAGGCACACCTTGCCTGCTGTGCAAGCATAAAATAGGACATGGTTATCACTCCGAATACAGAGATGGCGATTTATCTTGCAATGCTTGTTGTTTTAACACGGTGGCTCTTCTTTTAGCATTGTCCATATCATTCATATAGGTTTTTAAAAATAATTTTCATGCATATGATCACCATATAAACAGAGTTTCTATTGATATCTAGGATTAAAGGTCAGTCGATGCATCTAAAGAATTTACAACCATGACATTATTTACTGTATCAGAGCAATATGTAGATGAGAAATGGTTACCATTTGTAAAGCGCATTCAAAATTGTACTTTTGTACAAAATAAGTACTTTGTACAAAATACGTACTTTTGTACAAAATAAGTACTTTTGTAATTGACCACAACCCTGGTAGAGCGACGTAAACCTTAATCCTGACAATATATCGCTTCTCATACCAAACAAAGATAAACAGGAAAGTTACCTTTACACCAAAAAATACCAGATAATTTAAAATGATTGGAATCCTAAATAAAAGACTTCTCCCTAAAATAAAACAATACCACTTACCAGATTATGACACTTAACACACCTAAACAATACTCTTCTTAAATTTTCAGTAAACTTTTAATTCTGATTTATAACAATACTCACTATCTATTAAAACAACACGAAATATACTCTTGGAGCTTATGACTCTTGTAACGCCCGAAATATACTTACATTACATATCCTCGTTAATCATTTCAGAAAGCAACTTCACCGCATACTCTCAAACATAAAACACAACGATAGTTATTGCAAGTGTTTGTGTTTATTGTCTATTAGTGTCAGGCTTTATTAGTGAGACTAAAAATCCAATTTACAAGAATTACCGAGGTATTTCCATAGACTTGACATAAAGAGAGAACTACTAGCTATATTAGATATGAAGATTGCTCTGTAGTGACAAGCAGAGTCTTGTAACGCGTTCCCCTTTCCCATCTTAAAGTAACATAGTCAGACTGTAGTTCAGATTTAAGTATACCCTACTTCTGTAGTTTCAAAGGTTAAAAAACTTTCTTTAACTAGATTTCGAGACATTATTGATAATTGTTTTTGGAAATTATAATACCCTCAATGGTGACTAAAACAAGGATTATATATGCGGTTATCTAATTCATCATTGGAAGAGCTGAGAACAATGACACATTTATATTGAGAAATCAGGTCAAACATGCCCATACCTGGTCCTGCTTCGTGACTGTTTATATAAAGGAGCCTTTTATACAGTCTAGGTCAACAGTCAGCAAGTCTAGATTGACTGAACACACTAGATATGCGATTAGGAGCCCAAAGAAAAAAAATATTATGGATGAAGGAACACAAAAATATTTAAAATGTTCATAGACTAACCGATACCCATCATTACGCTAACTTTATTACCTGATGCATCTATTGAACCTGTTGTGATATAATAAGAAGTTGTTAACAATAGAAAAAAAATGCAATCGATAAGAGTTGATTTATCTCTTCTTGAATGGCCATCTACGAATTTGAAAAGTTTTTACTTGTAATGGATAGTGAACTAGTCATTGAAAAAATGCTAAACCGTTATCAAGCTGGTTATTAAACATGCCCTTACGTTGTATGCTTAAAGAATAACAATCGAATGAATTAATATTTCTATGAATTATTAACGTAATGAATGACACGAAAATAACTTGTTTGAAAATATCATCATGTCTTATTAAAAAAACCCAACCTATATTGCCTAACAATAAACTTTCTCTTTAGATGTATATATTGTAGGTCAAGCGATCCCAGACATCAACTTCTGGACAAGCTTAACTTTTAGGATAAGTGACTTCATAACACCGTCTGGGATACTGAAATAAACGTAATGGCTTTAAGCAGCAATACTTTGTCTGTTGGAGACGTAGCCAGGGTTCAGTACTGATTCCCTGTCTGTTAATTAGCAAAAAGGATGAAGCAGTAACCCCGAGGCTGAATCCTACAAAAGGACTCCACCATGAGGGTACTTCACCTCTGCAAGTCGCTGTTATATGTCACGTTTCCCCGCCAGTGTCGAGAGTGTTCTAAGATCTTGAGTAGATTTAGCAATGTCTACGGGCATTCTTTATAATGAGCTCTTACAATGAGCAGTGAAAGGGATCTGAATAAATGTCTAATGTCGATAACCTTATTTTACGTGGGTGAATTTTTGTTTTGAAGGGAATACAATAAGATCGATGTATCCTTCAAATGTGTTCTTTACATACTATCAATTTTATTGTAGACGTGAAATCTTTTACGAAAAATTCGTTGGATGTAACATTGATAGAACCTGTATTCTCTTCATATGCGTATGAATTCAAGTTAGAGAACCTAAATATGACAACTGTATTGTCATACAAAATAATGTGTTTTATTTTTATATTATTCTATAAAAAGTCATACAAAAATAAAGTGTCATGCCATAATCATGTATTTAGAGTTCTTAATGCGAATAGTGTCATTATTATTGTTTCTGCTGTCAAATGTTATAACTTGTTACTAATTCGATTGAAATGTTAAGAAGTTCATAACAAACGAATATATATTTTCAGCGTCTAAGAGTTTTAATGTCAGGGACACATGACTGGTTTATTAATAGTTACTGGCTAACATATAAATATCTCATAGGCAATTGTGGCGAATTTTAACGGTAATACTTGAAATTAAATACATGTACGTGTATGATACATGAAGATAATATAGTTATTTTAAGAAAACAAAGGAAAATGGAAATTAAGCTCAGATCGGGGGCTTGCTAACCAAACCGTGTATCTTTATGTATAAGTGTCTTAAGAAATAGTTTTCTGACTTTTGAATGACGGGACACATGAGTGGGGCTAATGAAGTTAGATGTATATACAGAATAACACATGTATCTATGTATGCATAGACATATATTCCTCCTAGAATGCCGACCCTACAGTGAAAATAGACAAGCTTTCCAGGTGTAACAACATCAGCTGTCAATACAGGGACAGATGCACGTGAAGGTGATTGATTACAGGTAAAACCAGACAGGTGTGGCAGCGTTCTGACCTGTGTAATGCATCTATCATCTATACACATTATGTAACAAGCTAACAGTCAAATACGTCAATGTTTTCCCTCCTAAGTGCAGGATGTTTGCCTCGTTAGCAGTTTTGACAGGTGGAACAAACCATTAATCGAAGAGAAGCTGAACATGCGATGTTACCTTATTTTCCTGTGCTTATTTTGCAAGTTTTGCTTGCTTACTTGAATGATTTGAAATGATTTGTTTAATTCTTCTTATCATCATCATCATCATCATCATCATCATCATCATCATCATCATCGTCGTCGTCTTCATCACTCACGTTCATACACAACTCATAAAATCATGACCATAATGACGATCATCACAATCATAATCAGTATACAGTGTCAATGTTAATATTAACATCAACATGACCATCCACAACATTAATGGAGTCAACAAATCTTCATCATCATGTTTGCCTTCGTCAACGATATAGGATTATTCTTTACAGTGTTTGTAAATACAAACGAAATTATTCAACAGCAGCTTCCAGAATCTATATTTTTCTATACAGATTTAAATCAATATTTGAGAAATAATTGTGTTTATTTCGGCAACATGCTTCCTGAAACTGCACAAGCACGAGGTAACAGTTCCCTGTGTACATTCCTGTTTAAGTTATTTCAGTCTAACATGTCATTTCATCTATCTGTCCTACACTGATTTTCAACATCTAGCATACAGTGACATGGAATACTACAAACTCTTCATGCGAACACTTGTGTAATCTAATACTGTTTTTCCACGACACGGCTCTTATGTACTTATCGTACAACTCATCAATATTGATCTAGGTGACAGTAAACCCTCTGCTATAAAAGATTTCCTCTTCACGCTGTATAAGTGTTCCCTTGGAATCCTCAACAGCTTTGGTGAGATTTTCTTTTTAAGATGGATCTAGATAAAAAAAAAACCTTTGCGTTGTCGGTTCTGATTTTTATCCTTGATTAGAGTAACAAGAGACACGAATCAATGCAGATTATATCTGACTAGCGAAACGTCAGTGAGGTAAGTGAAGAGTATCAAATTGTTCGTTTCATTTGTATCAACATGATCACATCGTTGTGCAAACTGGTATAACGAGATTTTGATGAGGCGTTACCGAAACTCAATCAATTTGAAAAACATGTAGGCCAATTGATAATGAAATTATTTTTTATCTTTCTGATGCAACGCAATTCATTCTCGTGTAGGGAGGCATCCATTAACATGTATCTGAAGTAAATCAGTACTGAATGCCTCGTCACATGAACAACCATAGTAGGAGGTTGCAAGATGAATTAAACTTAACTCCATAATTGACAAAACAACACAATAACAAGAGACATCAATTTATATAATGAAAAAGCTGATTATTAACAACATACATCTTCTGCCATACTAACAGAAGCCGCCATATTTTATATGGTAGAAAAGGCCATATACGAAAAAGCTTAAAAGTAGTGTGAAATGCTTTTCTTTTAAGTTAAACTAGTGATGTATAATTGAGAAAATTTTATATAGTTGATTATTTTGCTAGTCATTGTTGAGTTGGGTTTGGACAAGGCGAATAATTGATATTTCTTGTCATAATCAGATGTCGTTAATTGACTTGTATTGAGCTTATAAAACGTCTATACATATGGACCACCATGAAACAAATGGATGAGCCATTTGAATGGAATATGGTTGGACAACAAACGATGTGAAAATAGATTTCCCCATAACATTGAAAGCACTCCCAGCGGAAGTGATGCGCTTTCAATTGTTAAATCTAATAAGGTTTAAGAAATGAATTGAGCCGTTGAGCTTTGGGACGTCACTTTCGATTTTCCCTTTTTATGAAAGTAAAGAGTGTTACTAATATCAGTTCCTATGCGGTAAAATTAAGTGAAGAGTTGACTTGTTCATCGACCAATACAGATATTCTCTTCTTGCTTTTGGCTTGGAATGTACGATACAACTGTATAATGAAATATCAGTTTACATGCATGAGAAGTTATTGTTTCTCTTTCCTTCTATCGCGGCCTCAAGTATATCATTTAAGAAAATGCCCGCAACAGTGGACTTTGTGTGTCACAGTGGCACTCTATTTCAAATGTATTTGTTCACCGATAGGTAACCGAAATGGAAACAGATAAATGCCACAATTTTAATCATATTTGATTACTTTTTACTACTCTCAATGTTTAGTTTGAATAATTTGATAAGACACTTAATGTTTATAAATTTATAATGAATAGTTGAGGGAGAAACTAAAACCCATGTTCAAAAAGTATTTTCAATACAAACGTATCGTTTATGCTTTAACTGTCAATAAAAACTGTCAAATGGTAAGAATAGACCGCTTAGGAAGACATACATACATTCCCCTGTACGTGTGAAGATTAATTGCATTATGGAGAGAGTAAAAGGGAATTTTAATTTTAAAGGGTGGATATTCTTATTCTGAATTAGGGGGGCAATGACTTTCCATCATGTCTAAAAAGTTCTAATTCGAAATTTCTACAATCATAACTCCGAAGCATTAAAAAATCTGCAGTTACAATTACGTTTTTATAAAGCGATGCCTAATAGGACTTGTGGAAGTGCCAACACAAGTTGGAATCATCAAACTTGCCAATTAAGAACATATCAGTAAAGTTGGCACTGCATCCTACTGTTCATAAAAAAAACTTAATTTGCTATTAACCACTCAAAAAATGGTTGGCAAAATCGCAGGTTCAGTGTCAGTTTTTGCAAGATCGCCCTGAGATCACGATTGTGTAAGAAAAAATAGAATTTCCTTTCCTCAGCAGGTTTGCCAGACAAATTGGAATGATAGACAGTACCAGTGTACTCCTTCACCTTTTTGACTATCACAGTTGAAAAACAAAAATAATCACCTATCAACAGTTTCTTTTTTCAACTGAAATTTAACAAAAATGGAATGTAACACCTGGAATAACACATTTACGTTAACTGCCAAAAGTTAGAAATTCTCTTGTGAAACTACACAATAGTGAATCAAATTTATTAATTGTAATTTGACATAAAAGTATTGACGAAAGTTCTACAATTGTAGATTTCTCTGAAATATAAAAGAATCAAATTTCTCAGATTTTCAATAATCAACGGATAGATCAAAGAGGTTAGAAAACTTCCAAGCAGCGGGATTCTAATTCCTAACGTTTCGTCTACATAAACGTAACTCGTAGCGCAGGATTTTCAGCATCAAACGGATAGATTAAACCAAAAAATGGTTGGCAGCATCAAGGATTCTAATTCCTAACGCGCCATCTACTTCTGGCAGAACCTCCCATGGCGGGGATCATAGTCCCTGGTGTTCCTGAACTAATCTGAGGCAGTTCCACGAAGCAGCCCAGTTGACTAGCGGCACCTTTGATCTGTATTAGATACCCATGATTGGAGGTGACTTGCCAGGTTTTGTCCATCTCTTTCTGTGTGGCATATGTCTAGGGAGATGTAAACACTAAACCGGAGTTTGGTTTGTTATATATCTGGAGATCCGCAACTTGATTGAAGTAGCGGGAGAAAGGTTTAACACCTGGATAGGTGTTTAATTACCTGTGTAAAGAGACGTTGAATTGATGCCATCATCGTTTGGTTTTGGCATTGGTTTTCAACATTGTATTTGAAAATGATGTCTTTAAATAGACGTGTTAGAATACAACCGTTCTTCAAAAGAAATGCAACATCAAAAACATGTAAATACCGAAGGATAAACATATAAAATCATTTCAATTACGGCTTCAGATTTAGTTAAAAAGTTGGAAGTTTTCCTAAATTTGTACGAGTCTTTTGGTATTTTTCCAAAATATCGAGAAGGGTAAATTTCGCATAACATATTCAATCATCAAAGACAAACTTAACCAATTAATGATAAGGGTGTTACAAATTGAACAAGAGGATTTACTCATATACCTTAATTGTTAATCATTCAGATCTTTTTGCTACAAAACACTCTACACCATGATAAAGTGGTCTAAGAAAACAGTGTCATATGACGAAATACAGGTAATAATATATATGGCAGGTGTGTAAGACTCGGCCCCAATTGCTTTTACAGGTTTGCTATTTTAACACATTCTATGAACACACCAACCTCTTTGTAGTCACTAATGTAAGTGTCAAAACAGATCTTCAATCATAGAGCAAAACTTACATGTGATTTATTTCACAGATGGGCACTTTTGAATATGTAAATGGATAGTGAATTAACTATAAGGGACAGAGAGAACAAAATATAATATCTATCAAATTCTCCATTGCTCAACAACTTCATTCAAGAAAATGCCTTTAAACTTTGCTATTTCAAAATAAAGATTACATTCTAGAATAAGTAATCGATTTGAAACGAACTTCAGCATTTTCAGAATTTCACTCAAAAGAAATACCCACTAAGCTATTTACAAGTGCTTCTATGATCGGCACCACAGACAAAAACAAACCAATGTACCAGTGGCATTTCTGAAGGCTGAGAGATATTCTAACTGTTATTCTTTATGTCATGTTGCACGTTTCATCACCTTTCTACATAATGTTTACTTAGCTCTTCTTGACACTGGGATATGAGTGGCATTAAGCCAACATTAACATCAACAAGGCTTGTGGATTTAGATGGCGGTAGTGGAAGATGATTAGTTGTATAAAGTCTCAACATCCTCTCCGCCCATTGTCTGCAGGGGATGGAATTTCCGCTGAACTAATTTGTGAGGAATTTCTTGTAGAGAGTTTTTTTTGGGTCGGAGGCCCTTCTACAGTGGCATCGTAAATGTTAAAATAACGTGCTTTGTAAATATAAAGATATAAATATATAAACACAACACATTGAAAAATAATGCAAGAAGTGCTGTTGCTTTTCTTGAAGAAATATTTAAGGGTAAAAACTCATTGTGTTGTAAAGTGTATGTTGGATTTCAACATGAATCTGATTCCTTCAGGCCTGTTCTTAAGAGGTTTTTGGTTAACAATTGAGATTGCCGCTTTTCACTGTACATTTTGTTGCGTCCTGTGCATTTACTTGTGGACGACAGAGCTGGTATATTAATACCCACACTCATAATACTTTAACAACGTGATGCATAAGTTCACGTCGTTATTCAATTTTTATTGTAAACAAGAATAAGTTAAACATAAATCGACATATGGACACAAATGCTTCACTTAATTCATTAATTCATATAAAACCCGTTATGTTATGTTACGGATCTCAAGCTAGACTGAATCATGTTGCTAAAAGCACCAGGATCCAACAACATGAGAAAAAAGCTAAGTTAATTCCGGATGTGGCAACATCCATTAAAGTCGTGGCGTTTCGTTAAAAGAGCATGCGGAAATGTCTGGTTCAAAAGGACACACATTAACATATGCCAACTGGAAATACAACTCCATTTCAAAACACTTCAAGTCCTTTACATCGTCTCGGATTTCGTGAATTCTGTGACTTTAGATGCCAAATGTGTAACCAAATTGCTAAAAGGAGAACGTTTGTTTGAAACGGCAAGGTTGTTCGACCATACTGAAAAGCCATGTGGGCTGTGAAAATGACAGACCACCACATCTATATACTTATACAAATACACGTACACATTTCAAATAGCATACATGGACATACGTTAACGTTTTAGTATTTATTAAGTCAAGATACTTGAAAATGGGGTTTAATTTGATTTCAATGTCAATGTAAAGATGGATCTCTGGTATACCATTACTTGTGAGCATTTACCGGGCAGACTTAACATGTTGTTTTGAGTAACTGAACAACCGTATACACAGGGACAATACGATGCGAATTTAAGAAGATAATACGATTGTAGGATTAAAGCAACATCCAGGTGCACTAAAACTGTGAATGCAGGGGAAAGACTGGAAAACAGTTGATGAAGAGCCTTGCGTTGTAACCTATAGGCGTTCGTTAATTTGGGGACCATGAAACTGAATATCAATATCAAAGATCCATAATTATCTGCTGTTACATGTACATGTAAGAACTGTTTAATACACAAAACAAAGCTTCTGAGTCAATTGAGAGTTTTGAACTCCGATTCGTTTGCTCCTATGTCAAACGTTCGCGTTAACGTTGTCCTAGACTTAAGATTAATCTTTGAAATATGTTGTTGAATAGGGATCTTTTTATCTACAATCATTGTCTTTGAGGTTGTATGGATGAACTTTAGACTCTATTTATATATTAGATTATACTCTAGACTATATTTGAGGGCTCTTGCCGAATTATTGTGGAACCTATCTATAAACAGTGATATTCAAACATGGAACAGAGCAATAGTTATTCTGATACCGATTCCTTTTGAAGACATTTGTATAGTGTCATTACATTGTACGCTTAAAGTCTTAAGATATCATCATGCATTTACATTTCTTATCAAGTTTTCCCCATCTTTAAACCTCCATCCATTTCAGGAATTTTATTAACAAAGCACTACAGTTTTATATGGGAACGGTAGAACGTGAGTTAATCAAATTATTCATATCCCGGGTTCCTCAGGAGCTTTGAAACTAATTGCTCCACATAATTGTTTATTTTATACGCTTGTCTCGACTTCTGTGGCACCGTGTCAATCACAGTAGTCCTGCACAATTGTATTGTAGCTGTCCCTTGAGAGCACCCCGACAGAGTGGCGATAACCCCCGTCATTATATTGATTAGTTTTCATATTAATAGTATCTGTGTTACCGTAAACATTGGTGATGATGGATAAAACACAGTTTACCCATACAACATGTGGAAATAATCAAATTGCCTTCCATAAAGTTCTGCTGTTAATATGCAAAATTATTATCCCTAATATGACAAACGTATTGATGGATTGAACAAAATTTTATATAACTTTACAGGTAATGAAATTATCCCCAATAAAATGGGTCAGATGATACAATATGTATTTTTCTTTCTGAATTAGGACACATTGTCAGTATTATTTATACGCGATATCCAATTAACAGTAATGCCAACTATCAAATAATTTCATTTTATTTCTTAGTTCACGATGATGCAATTTTCGGTTACATCGGCTGCCATAAGCTATGATATTTATATTTTCTACTTATCACAACATTGTATCAGCGTGACATATTGTGTGCAATAAACGTAATGTAAGCAAACATCAGGAATCAACTGACGCCACGGGAAATTCTATAAAGTGCAAAGATTGTTGATTTGCAGGTACTGGCGAATCGCGTGAGTTTATTTATGTCAGTTCGTCGCTTCGAGAGAGAGACAGGCAGAAAGTTTATCAAACTCTCAAACGGTAAATATTATATATACATATAAACAAAAGGGGTTCACGTATTTGATAGAAGTCGGTTAACTTAGCTCATATATTTTGATGAAAATACCATTTACCTTGAACCTGTAAATCTAAAGATAAGGTTTTATAAAGACAGCCATTCACCGATAACTAATAAGCATGCCTGACATCAAACATGATCCCTGGATTGATCAGCAGATTATTTTTTCAATATGATTATCGTTCTTGATTGAGAAAAATGTTATATGAAGTGGTTGAAAAAAATATTTAGGGGAAACGATTATTTACATATTGAAAACCCCCAGAAGTGATAGAAAACTTGATGGGCTCATTTGCACTTATCTGGAAATTTTGCCTTCGTTTGTGACCCAATCAGGAGATTCTTTTGATGTTCACAACCTAGAAAGCAATAAGATAGGGAACTCATCTTGTTTTACGACATCGCTCTATTGGCCTAAGAACATCGTTTCCTTACAAACACTTTAAGACTGATGATATCGCCCAGTCAAACCGGATGTAGTCAAGGAAGGAGAGTCAAAACGTTTCAAGCCTACAAATTGGAGTCACGGTTCAAGTGGCTTTACTGCTGCACATTTCCGGTAAGTTTAAGGATAAATGACCTCATTTGCAATTCTTATAGGACCTAATGTTTGATTCATAGAATGGAAAGAATGATTTTGTTGACGTTATGAAGAGGAAATTTTAGAAATGAAATTTACGTGCAAAATATGTGTGGCGGTGCTGGTTGATTCTTGAATTAAATACAATTTAATATTATAACGGATGTCAAGGTTGAAAAAACGCGATTCCGAAACAAAGTCGTAGACATAAATAGAATCCAAAATACTGCAATTTAACTGATGATGTTGACAATGAAAAGAAATTTATTAGGGGTTACCAAGAGTTCTTTGTTGTTATGATATTAAATATAACATATTTTGTACTTCTATATGAATCATGTATTATTCTATGGATTACATTTCTTAAGAATACAAATTATAAATGAAAACCCATTCTTCTTGTCTGCAAGAAATTTCAGAATTAAAGGCCAGACAGATCAATAAAAAAAGAAATCAAGTCCTCATTAGCCTTATGGATGATGTCCATCGAAGTTACTATGTAAGGGACATAACTCCCGTTTCAATCATGGCAGATCGATAGTGTTCAGTGTAGAGACACAACAGAAGCCTGCTCAGTCATCTGTCTTTATCTTCCAATAAAAGTCATGGCAACCATCTAGTATCTTCACAGTCATGTCTTTATCGAGGTAGAACAAAATAATGCTAAACTTCATGACTTAACGAACTAGGAAAGGGTAACCTAATTTGTTCAATCTGAAATCCAGACACTTGCATCATAAAATCTCCCAGTTGATAGAGTATTGGATCAAGATTGTGATGTGTCTCTTGCCATTTAACCGAGGGTTCCAATGTACCAGGTAATTCTAAATGAAACTGCGATGGAGCGTGTACAAGTAGGGTCGTAACAGGGGATTTAGTAGGAAGAATGTGAATAAACCATGAGACATGACCATATTGCTTTGTGTTCATCATCTTTGAAATACCTATTGATGACAGAGGGTTATAATGAAGACATAAACTGTATCGCTGTCTGTATTATTGGGAAACATAGACAAGCAGAACAGATTTAATGGGATTCACGTTGTCTTCATTGCAATAGTAAAACAATTTAAGATTTGACATGTTTGGAAATTGTATTTGCAGATGTAGTGATAACATGTCAATATAAAGATTTGTTTCCACAAAGGCATTAAGGTGAAAATGCAGAGGCATAATTAGCATATAAGCTTCATTTTGAATGAGTCCCAAATTGGAATTGAGAATAGAACAAGAGTATATCTGAACACTTTACAAATGAAGAGGCATTCAAATACAGGAAAAAGAACATGTTAATTTCCATTATTATCTTTTTTCGTGTGAGCTTGTGATAATGAATTACTCCCATTAGTGGATACTATCATATTTGACTTAAACAACATATAGCGGATCGTTAAATGTCCCTGTTCTATTTTGACTAAGGTTTACTCTTTAAAGTGAACCAAAACATTTCATTGAAATAACGTAGCACCTTTAAGATGCTTTTCAAGATAGTTTGTTGTCGACTCTCCTGGCCATTCTTTTGATACAATTTGCCTTATTATGATATAAGTTTAAACACGTTTGCAAAAGGCAAAAGAGGAGCAATGCATGCAACAAGACTTGAATGACTTATTTTACTTTAGCGCGTCTGGTTATATTAGCCTTATAGAATTGATATGCCATATTACCTGCAAAGTGAGTGAAATAATGTTTGTTGTTTATATGAATCTCACGTTTCCTTAACAAACGAGCCACACCAATGTCTGTTGTAAATAAACATTGTGATGCACATTGATGAGAAAATCGTGGCATTTGGACAAAGATGCTATGAAATATGAAACCATATTTGTCATATATCCCATCATGCATCTGCTGTATTCTTCAACTTGTAGGTTCAACAGATACCATTCTACTCGGTGGCATACGCAAATCTGAAGACACCACCTTGGTTTATTATGAAATATGACACTAAAGCTAGTAAAATGAACGCAGGGCGGAAAAAAATAGCCCCGTGCAACTCCATGATGCGTGTGTGTTGCTGCCATTAGTTTGTTTACTGAAGACGATATAAGTATCAACTCCACCACATGGCTAGGACAAGTGTTTCCGCAATTTCCCATGTGCAGCCAGCTCCTCACACCGTCAATATGGCGCCTGGAAATGATTTACCTTCCATACAAGAGAGTTGTCTAACAGGGGAGGTTACTTTTTCTTTTGAGTTTGTAGAGGTAGTGAGTGTGTCATTATGATGCCTATGAATGATTTACCTTCCGAGCAGGAGAGGTATGTATCTGGAGAGGTAATTGATTGCCTCTGATGTAGAGGTGATAATGAGGCTGTTTTAAAGAAGATGCTTCCCCCAAACACAGAGCGTAAGAATAAGGGGAGTTAATTATTAGTGTGTGTCTGCCGAGTAGATCGTGTTGGTCAGTGATTGATGACCAGCGGTCATTGTGACCGATCCAATATCGTGGCTGTGTATCAAGATCTCTTTCCAGTATGGCGCTGTGTGAATAAATCTAAATTGATTAACGGTTCATTACAAGTACGCGTGAATTAATCAATCAGAAACAAAACAGTTATTCCTGAATCAATTTTGCAAACTTCGTATTCATTCGCTAGTAGATTGTAAATTCAGCAAATATGAAAATATATAATGGGTATGATGAAATAATTTAATCAATGATAAGATTAACAAACATTTATTCTCTCCCAGGCTTTCCCTAGTTCAAAAACATAAACTCAACTGGATTAAAGTTAACAAATATGTGATGCTACGAGCAACAAGGTTGAATATAAATTGTAATCAGACTACAGATGGGAAGTATTTAATTGTCCCTCTTTATTAGTTTTCGATAGGATGACTCAGTATATGAACATTTATACAGGTCAGTCATTTGACTCGATCAAGAGGTCGCCCAAAAAGTGTTTTTTCAGTAGGATGTAAATCTCTGAAGACGGGGAGACATAAAGCTGAAATAATACAATACAGGTTGTGACTACCTCTTTTGATGTGCAAAATCTGTTTGAATTATTTATAACCAAATCACACCTCTACACACAGTCAAATGACCATCTATGCCACGCGACAAAAATCGATGTTCAAGTATGTATACATGAGCCACTCCATGCCACAGCCCCGACATTGACAGATCGCCCTGTCATGCGTGAAGACCACCTCGTCTTTAATCATAGACCACAGACCTGATCTTTCACCTTCTGTACTGGGGTCTGATTGGTTCTGGAAATCACTGCTAGTGTACAATCAGGCAAATAATCAATCACAATAGTATAACTTATCGATTACGAGCAGCCTGTTTTGTTATATGCGGAGATGCTTTTAACGTCGGCTTTTAAGTAAAGGGTTTGAGTAAATGTTGATTATTCACTTATGCATTAAACTAGCACATTGTACAATCAATTGAACCTTTTAAGGAAATACTCACAGAATTAACACATGTTTTGTTATGGCAAAGGCAATAGAAAAGGAACCCAAACGGCCTTCATTGTCATTTGAGTAAAGCTCGATATTGATATCAAATTAGTTACGAGTTTGATGAAAAATCTTACAATTTTGGTATTCCCCACTTTAATCTAACGAACCAACCAACAGTGTGGTGAAAGTTAATTTTCAGTTAGTGCAATTCCGTTCTGACGAGGTTAATAGCATTGTGACGTCACAACTGCATACTATTATGATGTCATACACGCAGTAGCATTTCATTAGTTTATATATAGAATCTTTAACGCAAAAACTACACATGAATCCCTTGGCCTGAAATTTCGTTGTTCAGTTGTGTAGTTGTTTTATTTGCATTGGGAATTCTTACATTTGATGTGTTAACAACATCAAAAGAACAAGAAAGCATTTGAAATTGACTTTTCAAAGTAGCTTGCTGTAGAAAACTTTCCAAGGTTCCAAGTGCATTTCACAGTACATTATCTAAAGTAACCCAGGGTAGAAATATAACTCCTGGTAAGTGAACGTTCATTGTGGTATCACGTGAGTTTTCCAAGTTGGTAAATACATGTCGGATAGATTCAAAAGTTAAAACGTCTCCAAATGTATGTTGTTCAAACGTGATGTATTTTACCGTTTGTCTTCTTGTTTATTTCATGTGATTTAGATTAATGCTTGTGAAATCATTCGTTGGAAACCGTTTGCACATTCCACATAACTTAAGCATAAAGTTCAAATCTTAAAACAAAATATATTGTAAATGTAAGTATAAACCTTACATGTATGGAATTTTGGTACCATGTTAAAATTTCTTCAATAAAGTTTATGCATACATTAAGTAAAATTGGCGTTCATGTTCAAACGTGAAATTTAAATAAATTGAGGTGGCAGAGAAAACCCGGTTTATTGTAGCCTCTATTCATTACAATTGATGTTTCAGCCATGAATTTCATTGTATAACTACATAATAGAAGGTTCTCTGAAAACAGACAAAATCCCGCTAACTAACACCTGCACTGTCTCTTCCAATACTTCAATTAGAGGAAATTCGATAGAAAAGCACATATCAAAGCAAAGTTCCCCTGGAGACATAATACTTGGTTCCTTTCATCAAAGTTTCAAACTAAAACTAGAAAATGCTCTTTTCGTAAGTGCAAAGAGAAACCCTTGAATTTGATTGACATTTTACCTGACACGTTATGGACATCCGTGTTTTTACATGCACAAAATTCATTTCAGAGTTACAGAAGTTACCAATTGGTTTGGTGACTGGAATATTAAGTCTGACATTCGATAGGCAGATTGCTTTATTTAATTTCATTTAAGGAAATCTATATGTATGGCATCGCCAATTGCTTCAAGTAAATCTTGTTACTTTCTCGCCTTAGGAAATACGAAGACAGTTATTTCGGTGGATAGATGGATGCATGTTCCAAAGCTTTAGGTGCAAATACTATTCCTTTAAATCTTATTCTGTCTTCCCTAAAAGCAACTCCCTCTTAACGGAGCAGTAGCACGCTGTTAGGTGCAAGAAGACATTCGGAAAACCCAAATAAATACTACCAACTGCAAGGCAATGTTTCTTTTTGAAAGTGGTAGTTCTAAAAATAACATAGCATGCTCGGTTAAACCAATTTTCTCTATCTCAAATGATTTCAATGTGTTCACACTACAATGACCGCCAAGAGTTCCCTAATGCTTGACACCGCCGTCTACGACTACTGATAATCGGGTTGAGTAATGAGGTGTCTGACATTCTGAAAATAACTCATTTAGCATAAATAGGTATTAAAATTTGAAGAAATAGAATTTCCAAAAACATGCTCTTGCCTCTTTAAATCATATTCGTTCCTTCCTCGGGAACTATATTGGACGATATAGCTTTAGTTACCTCCGGAGGCAGAGTGTGTCTTGGGAGACAGAGAGAACTCATTGAATGCTTTTGTTGAAGGTTCAACTGTGCAACCCTGTTCATTCGTATGTTCTGTGGTTCATATACATTGTCTTCCTCTTATCCTGTACTCAATAGTAGGTGAAATTGTTTAAAAAATCGTACAAATGCGAGCCAGATTGGAGGCTGTTTAATTCTACTACTGAGTCAACAAATTGCAACATCGTGAAGTTCGTTTACATTAGGATTTGGAATTGATTGCCTTAAACAAATAACTTCTTTGAAACTTTCACTTTTTAAAAGTGTTTAAATACGTGGTTTGGCTTGTCTTGTACATGGAGGTTAATTATTTATGGAAATCGAATCTGTTATTTTATTATCAATTTAGAAATTTTCATTGAAAAACTAAATTAAATACACATTTTGATTGTATTATTGCATGTTGTGACATCTCAATAACGTTATTTTTTTCTGATATTCAATTTGAAAATGAAAGGAAAGAAGGCTTTTGTGTTTACGAGTGTAGAAATTGATCTTAATTCATATCAAGCGAAGCTTTGCATGCAAAATGTCTTGCAAATAAAATATAAGCCGAATGATAATCTTTTCTCATATGATCTTATTTCTTGAAAAATAATGTTAAGACGTTTTGCGAAATCCTTGTACTCTTTTAGTTTACCGATTCATTAGTAGTATGAGATCATTTACATAAACAATGAGGTACCTCAAGAGGTACCTCAAGTGGCGAAAGCCACGAAAATGTTAACAACTGGAATTGCTGACATTGTTGCACTTCAAGTAACAAAGGATAATGCATTATAAGGACGAAATATAGAATAGTTCAACCAATCAATAAACAACAGATCAAACTTCCATAAAATAACGGGATTTGGGTTAATAAAATAGAAGACATTTTATTAGGTATTCGCATTGGACAACTAGGATGTACACAATATAAATGACGTCATTCGTAGAGAAGACAGTCGATTTTAGATGTCGGGGATATAACGTCAATACCTTTAGAACAGAAACTGGTTCATTTTCTAGTGTGCACATCCTCCACGTATGTTATGTGTATCGTATACATAATGTCCGAATTGTGTGTATCAATTTGAATTCAGGGTTATTAATGTTAAGATGGAACCTTTCAGGAGCATCGTTTCTCAAATGACGTTCTAGGATCAGCTATCTGTATTTAAGTTAATGTAAGTTTCAGGATGGAAGTCAAACGAAAACAATGATTCGAATCCATTAATACGTCGGTCGAGAAAGCAGAAATATATATGAGCACAATCACTAACGTGAACATACAGGTATGCTAGTCTTGTTACACCTATGTAATATTTCACCCAATCTGTTTTATTCAATTCGGTTCAACTCATTTTTCAAAAGCATTTAACTTGTAAATTATTATATTTCACGAAGAAAGCCCAAATGTTAATTGTGATTATACATCTGAATGAAATATGTCCAACATGTTATCATAGTTAGCATTCATTAAACATAACGTTTGATGTTATGAACACAATTTAACATGACCTTTTAGTACACAAAGGCTTTTCGTTCCTTAGCACAAAGCTAATATCTAACATATGATAACATGTGTCACACTCACGAGATGTAATAAGGGTCACCTGAAGACGTAAAACAAACAAGATGATTTCCTGCTTACGATGGACTTTGATGTAAAACAGGTTGATATCCTTCTCCATCTCCTACGCGGCTGGAGTTCATCAGATCCACGGAAAACATTTTCATTCCAAACAGACCACGTTTGCCAACTGGGACTATCATTTGTCTTGCAGTCGGGTTAAATCTTTGATTCAGGGTCAATATGATCTCGGCCTCCTTTCACAAAGCCCTTAGGTGGTCGTCACTGTAGGCACCTTAGTCATATGTTAAAGAATTGGAGGCTAAGTTAACTTTAGCAAAGTTTCCTTTTTGAAAGGAGAAACCCTTTCTTTTATACTTTGAGTAATGGAATGCGTAAGGTTAAAACATGTGTTGTTTTCGAGATGTTTCAAGAATTGTGTAGACTATGACATTGTTGATTTTTTTCTGAATTACTATATTCATATTCTAAAGATTTTTCCTTTAAATGAGGTCAGTAAAGGAGGAAATAGTGTATATATACAGTACTTTATAAAAACAACATACATTATATTCAATTACATTGAAAATATTTAATTTGATCTAAACCAAATTCATTAATCAAAGTCATTAACTCAACAACCAAGTAAAAAAACTTAAGTTTGTTTATCAGATACTAAAACAAGCAAAATTACTTTTCGAAACACTCAATCTTCTTCGGAAAGATAACTACGTCAATCATGTACCACAAAATATATCTCAAGCTGGAAGAACATCCATAAAGAGTTACAAAAAGGCGGGCCAGGGCAAACCAGTGACCATAAAATATATAGTAGTATGAATATAGTAGAACCACCAGATGAGTTATATAGAGTTCTAAGATAGTGACAGTTTCATTATCTGGTAATCTTCCGCAGAGATAAAGTAATTCACTGGTTCTCTTCAGCGATATTCTCATCATCAGTAATGGACTGACCTCTATTATGGTGTAATTGAAGAGGACATTGCTACTTACTCCTTGGAACGGTTATGCAATTTTCTCCCGCCAATTTAATAGCAGCGAGTTGATGGGTATTCATGGTTGAGACATGTTGAAGGAACCCAATGACGAGGTCTTTCTTGTAGAAGCTAAAGTTGAATGGCGTTTCTTTGTGTATTTAACACCCAAACCAAAGTACTGTTGATAATTTGGAAATATATTTTGATTACCTGCATCAATTGTATAAATGCGTAATCACAATTACTATATCAATCTTTGAGAAAGGCAATGCAAATCCTTTTTGATTTTTTAAAATTCTTTTATGATATAATAGATAAAAGTTAATTTATAAAGGGAGCTTTACATTGTAAAGTATTTTATTCGAAAGGCAATAGTGACATGATGGAAATGATGGAAATGATGTCAGTCAAATATCAATGTTTTGACGATTGTAACGACATTAACTGTCACTAATCTTGGTTTAGTTTGAGTTTGTACTTTGTAAATACTTATATTCATATGCTGTCTAGTTAGGCTTAGCAATTATACATTTGGTACCACATTCTCTCCCCACAGAGGTAGCTCCGTCATAAATTCCTATACAACCTCTGCCTGAATACGAAGGTTTCTCGGGCACGAATTGTACAACACTGATTGGATGTAATCAAAGTTAGTTGTGAAAACAGCGAAGCCGTTTCAAAAGCTATCATTCAAATCGCCTTAGTTTTTTCCGAAAGCTTTACAAAAGCTAAAGTTTGAATAAGTTTAAAGTTTCAATTTGAATATGCACCTTGCACTTGAATCGTCTTTACAGAACACATACGCCTCATATTGCGACTGCATCATTGCATAGACCTATGTGACAACACATATGTTTTTCATGCATTCGGTTTTCTCATTGGCTGAAATATTGCTAGGTAGTTTAAGTTGCAAAATTGTCCCGCTAGGGGAATCGGCCTGAAGCCCGAGAAACCTTCGTATTAAGACAGAGGTTGTATAGGAATTTATGATGGAATTACCTCTGTTTGGAGAGAATATAGGTACCATTGCCAGTCGGTTTGTAAAATTGAGAACCGTTTACTGGGGCACAACCAGCTGATACAATGAGAGTTCTCGGGAGACTCTGTGTCTTTAGAAAATCGATTTGAAGATCATTTTAATGACATCAATTTACTCTTAGTTTATTCCAGAACAAAGGTCTGGGGCTCAATAAAGAGATTCAGTTTAATTCGTAATATAATTGCATTTTAAATTTCAAATACATTTGTCTTGGATGTGAAGGTTCTATTAGTGAAGAAAGAACTCACATAGCCTAATTAATTTATTTGTGTAAGGTTTAAGAGTGAGCGAAAGTCGTAATAACTAACATATGAATTATTCATTACATAGCTATGAAAATATAATCAACAACTTATTATTTATCATAAAGATATGGATTTAGTTTAGAGGTTGTTCTAATTCAGGCGCTATTTACTTTCAAAGTCCAGCACTATTGAATGCATTTATAAAACCAGATTTATGAAAATAAAGTACAAACCCCCGGGCAATAGCTATGAAGTTGGGAAAAGAAAGCACATTCACAAAAGCAAATGTAATCGAGATGCAATTTTCTTAAAAATGTCTAAAACATTTCAATCTGAATACGTTTAAAGAGCTTTTAGAAAGGCGATTTAATTTCAAGATAATATTTGAGAATTTTCTTGTGTAATGTTCTAATACTCGCCTTTGGCAAAAGGGCGGCCATTGTTACAGAAATCTGGTGAGCTTGTGTTGCCTGTAAATGTCACCACATGTTGGTTAAATCTCGTGAATTCACGCAACTGACGTGACTTAAACAAGCATTATGTTCCCATGAAACGTCAGCATCGCTGCTTGTGAAAGGAAATGAGAGAAATGCCTTGGTGAATTACAAAACAGTCAATACGTCCGTTCCTGACACCTTGTTCTCATTGCGTTACTTTTCAACGCCTTAAAATTAAGTGCACTCACAAAAAGGTGATAAAAAGACCATGCTAAAACAAATTAGAAATCAAACGATTTATTTCTTTCAACTAATAACTTGCTTGTTTTATCTCTAATACACTTGATGTTTCAATGAATAGTCAAAGTTTAATTATGTTATCATCAAGCCTTATATTACGACATTCCGTTCCAACTCTGGGAAAAACCTTTAATACCTTTCTCTAGCATTGCGCTGAAAGCATTGACTTACTGAATTAACAGAATATTTATTACAATGGAATTGTATATATAGCTTGGATATCACTTTCAGAACTATATATATTCAAGGAAATACACTTTAAAGAGAGGTGAGGTGAGGTGACTCAAGAATACACTACACCCAGAAACAAAGTATACCCCCTTTCTAGAAATTTCTAGAACGTGTCTAGAACGTATCTAAAAGAAATTTCTAGAAAGGATCTAGAAAGTTTCTAGTGCGTATCTAGTGCGTTTCTAGTGTGTTTCTAGTGTGTTTCTAGGTACGGGGTATGCTTATTTATTACTGTACATGTATTTCACTTATATCAAGGCTGCTAGTATTATTACAGGGAGAAAGCCCGCAAAACCATCGTGGCTATGCATTGCGGTGAACTTTCAGGAGAACCAAGACAAGTTTTCAATTGTTATGTACGATTACATATGTATATCAAAGTATAGTCATTCACACCCTATGGCACAATATAAAAGAAGCCAACAAATTATTGGCTAGTCTAATTGGTTCAGTCTGAAACATTTACCCTGTTCTTCATAACATTCAAATAAACCTTCACTAAAACCAAACCAAAATCAATTTTTCAATAAAATGAAGTAAATATGCATGACCAGATGAAAGACAAATTACATAAAAACAGTATTATTGATACTGTTTGCCGATATTTTGTTTAGTGACATTTCGTAATCTAATAAACTGTTCGTACGCCTCAGGCGGATTTGTTCTTCATTCTCAATTACTAAACTTTGGAACGTTAGGTTGAAATGATCTAGAAAATTCAATTTTGGGTCTGCAATTACGATGAAATTGCTTGTTTTAAGTTGGAAACGTTGGAATTATTTTCAAACGTGAACAAGCTTCCTCGCGTTTATGGGCCAATACCGATAGAACCAGATTGTGATTAAATACTCTTCAACTATTTGAAGACACCAAAACAGAGTCTGAATGCCAATTCTGAAAATAAGATACATTTATAAAAATTGGCTCGTAAAAATTGACTCATTTCGCTACGAGGAAAAATCAATATTCTCATCAGGGAGTCATTATGATGCACGTTATGATTGGAAGTACATGTTTTCTCTTGAATTATTACTAAAATTTCTCATTCAGAATGTTAATTGTGCTTTAAGCGTTCGGATGCGCAAGTGCATTCTGATTTGGTCGTTTTTGCAGATTTGTTTCACAGTTAATAGGGACATCAGTTTCAGGAAACATGCTTAAATGGTTTGTTTACGGACACATTTGTCACAAGGGATCTTTTGTCTAATACCAACACAAATGATAATATTAAACGAAAAACAATAGCATCAACGACGAATGCAAATATTTTACATTAAATTCCCCTTATTCGCATTAACGTTTTTCATACATAGAGAAACATTAACATGATATCTTAATACAAAGAATCGTATAAAATCTCTCTTTACTTGACATGTTTATTTCATCGAATGAGTTAGACAATTGATATGTTAACGAGTGGCTCAATTTGAAATTTCTACCTCAAGGAATAAAATGGATAAGGTATTTTTACAAGTTAAAAGATAATCAAGTTCTAAATTATATTTAAGAAGAATATATATAGTGTCCTTTTCGTGTTTAGTGGTCGCCAAAGTAGCTATATGATGTAAGAACACGTAGGAATAAAAAACAACATTAAAACTAGCGTTTTGTTACCTCCAACTTCCAACAACGCCACTCAATGAAGTTCATGTGACACAAGACAATAGATTATGTCAGATCATTATATTGTGACGTCAAACCCCCAATCTGAACTTTGAGCAGTGATATGTTTGTTTCACTCACCAAGAGAAAAATAATATATTTCACTGGCAATCATATAACAAAAACGTATCGACAATCCTTCTATTTCCATAGCCTTTAACCATCTATATTGCTTTATGCAGAATAATAGTGCAAAGACAGTGTGTGTTCTATGTACGTAAATCTCACACTTTAAACAACAACTCAAAGTTCAACATTATTTCTCAGCTAATAATTCCTTAACATATTTTATCACCAATGGAAGCCAAAAAATTGAAGTGTGACACCATCTACTTAAGCTTCTAATCCAAACCTAATTCAGCACGTGAAAAGCGGATTAATCCATCCCATCAGCGCGTGCTTTCATTGCACGCATTCCTCGCTATAAGAACACTTTGTATGTTAGTGTATGCAGAAGCGATAGCATACCACACATATACAGAATAGTCCTGGATTTCAGCAAGGTGTTTATGTTACAACGTGTGCAAAGATTCTGACACGTGTTTGTGGTAATGCCCCACGCAACTGTGAAAATATAGTGTTTGTTTTGCATCGCTTTTATGATTACGTTTGTTATTGTATTCTCTTTTTGAACTTTTCTATACGTGTTCTAAAGAAAAACGTTGAGAATATGTGTACTGTTTAAAACTGTTACCATTGATCAATCTAGTCATTGACAGAATGATAAGATATGTACATAAAGATTACTTATTTATTGAAATTACTTATTTAGTCAAGTATATTTTCATAACCTAATAAAGATATTTTCATTGTTGTAAAAATGTGATATATGTGTTTTTATCTCGCTTGCATTTGGGTTAGATGTACTATTACCGAATGCTGCAATGAAGCATATATATTAATTGAGCTTGTAATCAATAGATTCATCCTTTGTTAAAAGATACGATTTCAATGGTTAAGCAGATGAAAAGTTATTCAGTCTAATTTTTAAGCTATTTTACGTCGTTAGGTTGCAAGTAAGTTCACATGACAGAATTTACCCTTTGGTTATAAGTTCAGAGGTAAGTAATGGTTTGGTTTGCTATCAGATATGTCAGGTGATAGTGTGTCACACATTAGTACTTAATTAGCCTTATAAACAAATCAAACACATTTTAAAAGAAACACCGGCGGGACCTCTATCTTAATAGCCTTAAAATTGCCATAAAGATTTTGACATTTCAAAAGTAAATCAAGGCAGATAGTTTAAGAGCTTAATAAGATAAACAATAGTTTCATATATCGAAATTATTCGATTCTTCTGACATTTCTAGTCCTTCGTTAATCTAAATGTGTGTCTTTGGCTATTTAGATTGAGGGAAAGGGCAAACAAAATTCAGTGATAGACTGTATGACTGACAAAATAATCGATGCCATTTACGCCACCTGTAGTCAGAGATGTTAAAGAGACGCACTTTCTCGGTAAATCAAAACATACTCTTTTCAAGAATATATAGACACTCGTCAGAGATTGATAGAAAAAAGTCTATGTTTTGCTATTTTGCATTTTGATGTTCCTATGGCAAATTCACCATGTTTTCTTTTGCTTTCTTTATGATAAATTAAAGACCTCACGACTGTCAATAACAGCAAACACATATTTTTAAAAAACTGTAAATCATGTCATGAAGAGAAAATTGACGGATGTCTGAAATATAAACCACCAATAATTAGCTATTACAGAAAGCACTAGTAAAACATATAGGAAAAGAAACACGTTGTTCAGTTGTAACATCGTGACAATTACTAATCTTTGCATTAAAAGCTTTGGCGTCTCATTTATATATTATTCATAATATTCAGATACAGAGGTAGAGAAGCCACCAAAACCGTGTAGTCAACAAATAATGTTTTTTGCTATTTTTGCCATAACCGAAGTCTACACAATACATTAACACATCCTACACCGAACAACGGCAAATACAATGACAAGCCAAACCTAATCTTGCAAACAATTACTCAAGTAAGGCACCTTATTATCCGTGGAATGTGAACCTTTTCGTCACGCACAGTCTTATTATCTAGATGGACTCGCCATCTATGTTGAAAGCCACCGAGAAAGGACAATTACAAGTAACCCGTTACGACTTACTTGATTGGCTGATAACAGCTTCCTTAAACCGGTGTTTAACAAGCCTGATCCTTCTAGAATTAGTATCTGCTTTTAAGACGTTGGTAACCTTTTTCTGAGATTTATGGTGAAGTAAAGTTACTTGATGGAGTAAAACCTGGTTTTGTATGATTTTATCTTGCAGTATCTGAAATAGTACAAGAAAAACACCAGATATTACTTGTAAGAATAGTTTTCAATATAATCAAAATATTTTGTTCGACAACCAAATAGGTACCTCACTTAATACCGTATGTTGTTAAGTTGGGTTTTTATAAAAACTATACTGCTACGTGTAGTATCGGCATTTAACAATTTGAATTTTAAGTTGAAAAGAAATCCTTATGTAAAATCTTTCATACATTTTAGATAATCATGTTGTTATTAAAATTTGGGACTAAAAAGTTCTTTAACCATGTTTAGAGAGTCAGGGGTAGGTGCGGTAAGTGTAATTGAAGGGTGTGTTTAATGTTTTACCATTCAAAGTATTTACACAAATGATATTGCCCAACTTTTTTGCGATCACTTGACTTAATACCTCATCGCTGTGTGGTGGTTTGCGTGCTTCAGAGACCCCGAGAACTATACGAGCCGGAGCTTATATGTTCTTGATGTACCCAAGCTGCACAGGTCGACGGATTGAAGCCAAACCAATATGAATCATTCTTAAACCTGCGCTTTATCTGTCATTATGCATTTATTTCTGTCTGATCCTTTCGATCCTTTTTCTTTCTATTCTGTCCACTGACTTTTGGATGTTTTTCATACACCTGTTGAAAGACTGAAATATTATTGAAACACGTTAAATCCCAACCCAGTCACTCACTAAGCTGTATTGCTTCAAGTGCTAGATGGCAGGATTGAAAAAGCCCAATGTTTAGTTTGTCCTCCACACCCAAGACGTAATGGCGTCAAGCCCAGGCTCTGTATGTCTGCTCGTCAGTTAATGAGGTCATTTTGTCGTAACGGATTATCATTTGAATTCTTAATGACTTTGCCTCCGAAGTATCTGTCCTTTAATCTAAAAATACAGCCAAGATCAAATCTAAACACATAAAACTTGAAACGACGGAAAATGCCTTCATGATGTGAACACCCTGCTTACGCCAAATCAACTCCAACGAAGTTGAATAAAAAACTCGATAAAAAATCTCTATTGTATTTATCAAGACATTGAAAGATATTCAAAGAAAAAAAAGATTGTGATCACGCACGAATGCTCTTATGAACGTCCATAGAAAAACCTGAAACATACGATTTTAGATACAAAAGACAGAAACAAAGTGGTGTGATGGAATCTAAGTTAATTGTATTTTCGGACGTTTATCGAAAATTAGAAGATATCATTTCGATTATCCTGCTACATCAACGAAGGAGCTGATGCAAATACGCTGAAATAGCATGATTGGCTTTGATTAGTTCACAGGAAATTAATCCTGAAGTCTTAAAAAATTTCTTCTACAAGACTGAATTTCCAAAAGTTAATAAAGAAATCAAAACATATGGCATTTGATATGTCATCTTTTGATGCAATGTTCTGTTATTCAAAATATCTGAAACATTTGTTAGATCATCGGAAAGGAAATTACTTTCGCTCCAATCGATTTCTGTCTAGATTGATGGGAATTGCGGCAATGGTAAGAATTGTTTAGGTCAGCAGTTTTTCAAAGCGTTATGTGTCGAATCCAGCAGAAATACGAAAAGCACTATTCTCCTGGAAATGGGTTCTTTTATTCATGCCAGTCATTCTGAAGATATTAAATTAAAATTGTTCCAAATGAGGAAACAGTCATACATGTGATAAGTTTCACTGAACCATGTCTCGCAACTTATCAACATATTATGCGACACATGGTTCAATTGCGAATATGGTACGTGTCACATTTGTTATATACCATTTAAACTCGTAAACGTAAACCTGTTTACGTACATGTATGAACCGATTGGTATTTTGAAACGGTTTCTTTCACGTTTCTAGTTACGATTGTTTTATGTTATATATATATATATATATATAAAATATATATAAAATATATATGTGTTAAGAGTAATAATAACTTTATCAAACGAACATTTCTTTCAGTGTGAACACATTGATATAGCACCAAGCACGTAAACCTATTACACACATATATGAAGTAACTGTATCAAATGAACATTCCTTGCAGTGTGGAAATTTCAATATCATATCACTTCCGCAAACCTATATACACTTTTAATATTACGTAATTTGAAGCCTTCGTAAAGGCAAGAGTGCTAAACTTCAAGAATATCTTATATATCTTTTCTCACGTGAAGGAAAGTTATATATAAAACAGAATAAACATCGGATGGTTCGGACTTGACCAATCTTCTTTATTAATTATATATTTATATCCCTATACATATGTCAATAGTCAAATTATGTTGGACTTTCCCTGAAAACCGATAACCTTAAAACTTCTCCTTTCAAACAAACATAAAAACGTTCAAAGATAAACATTGGTATTGTAAACCGGAAGTGTAAAAGCGTTAACCGGATATTACCCAGTATTTGGCCGACATGCTTCCGATATTGTTTACATAGGGCTACGTCATTAGCATACCAATGGAATGAACTTGACTATTTTAGAAGTTATCAACAGGAAATGCCATTTTCACGAAGGCAGTTTCGACACGCCTTTACATAAGAACATTCTAAAGAGTTACAGAAAGATGCATAACTGGTTGCTTCCTAATGGTAGAGTGGTTTGCCATATAAAAACACATAGTATATTTCATGTTTTTGAATAACATCAGTAGAAAGAATTTGAATGGCATTGAGTATTTTCAAGGAAAAGGATGTTTTATTTGTTTTCCTTCCTGTAAGACCAGACTTTTAAAACATATGACCTTAAACTTAAATTATTGTTCCCGACATAAGAAGATCTCCATTATAAAGCAGTTAATTGTTACACAAATAATGACAACAGTTTCAACATAAAAAAATATGTTTATTCCAAGCTCTTTGATAAAAAAAAAGCCAGCATTGTCAAATAATTTCATTGTGCGGAATATATCTCGCCAATGTCACTTTAAATGTAACATTTTTAATGTTCTGCACTTCAGTATAGATCTCAGTCCGTCCCTTGTCGATATGTTACATACTTACAACGACTTGAGACAGACATCTTGCCGTCATCTGTTTCTCTTTACTTGCCCTTTTGATATATTTGCAACTGCAGTTGGCAACATTTGTGCAATGTTTGTAATGGAATAAGCTTAAGAGGCTGTTTGTGAAGCCAAGAAGAATTTCACATTCATCTGTAAATATGTGACATGTATAGAATGCCTACGTAATCGTGCATGACTGAATCGGTATTCCTGTGGCGCTAAAATTTTCGATCTTCGTCGCACTTGACTAAGCATGCATCTATGTGACATTCTTGAAAGTACCGAATCAATAAATAATGAAGCATAGGAATTGGCTCTCAAGTCTTTCAATGCAAAGTTTTATTTTATGATCTTTTTACAGACGGCTCCAGTTAACACATAAAAGATGCATTCTGGATATAGATTTCTTTGGGAGATTTGCAATGGGACAGTTTTTTAAACTCTATCAAAATGAAGACCATTAGGAGTCTTTCAGATAGACAAACTGTATAACCTTTGAATCTAGCTATCTATCTTAAGACATTGTAGTATTTTGGGTTCAGAGAATTGAAGACATATCACTTCATTAGACTTTACCTTTGCCATTTACAAGACATCTTTGTGAAATTAAATGATTAAAAGTTGAAATTAAAGGAACATACCATGTTCGGTAATGCTACGCGAAACCACTCCTCTACCCTATGTGTTCACACAAATATGGCCGCATGCAGGTTTTACGTGATATTTGACAATCTTATTCAAAGAGTGCGTTGAGAAATGCATATTTTACCTTGAGAATGAATATAATTTTCAATACTAGTATTCATTGGGAAAAAGTTAATAAATAAAAACTCCAAAAAAGTTAACTTAATAGGGCGCCTTTAAGGTAATTAATAAATATATAACAAAACATCTCCTTTTACTTCTAATCATCGGAGTCATCTCACGTTTGTTTCTAGCTGATTAAACAAAATAACTCTTAGAAAAAATATTTATACTTTATCAATATATCGTGTAATATATACATTCTTCTCAATAGTGATTTCCACTGCCTGATGCCCTAATAACCTAATCAATTAATTACTAAAACAAATGTTGCATAGGCTGATACAGTTACTGATGAGATCAACACAAATTACATTTTTTGATCAATACAATCAAATTTCTTGGCGCCAGAAAACCAACGAAAATAGATTTATGAACGTCATAAATTTGACTCGATAATACAATGTGGCACATTCTTTAGTTAACTTCATTAATGTAATGCAGATGGTTCGTTTTAACCGCCCAAACTTTTAACATTATGAACGGAAGATCAGTTTTCTTGAAGTTCGAGTCAACTTCATTAGTTTGCATTTGAACTATGCCCTAACCGTTAGAGTATTGGCAAAAGAGAAATAATGAAGTGCTCGAGTTAACAAACTAAGTTCTGAAATTTGAGAATGTAAGTAAATGGAATAAATCTTTTAATTGAGAAAAGATTATTCATCGTTCAAAGCTCCAAATCTAATGAATTTACTCAAGGCATATAAACCAGGCCTTCAAGATGCTTAATTTTCGTACTAAAATGCAATTTGATATTTACTTTGACCTATCTTTGACTCTTTCGGTGTAGATCCTTACACCGTTACAAGGTTTCGCCGTTATCAAGCAGATTTTGTAACCATATTATAGATCTATGTATCAAGTTTAACCTTTGACAAGACGAATACCGCTTGGAAGCTAAACCATTATCTAGATCTTTCGTTAAGATCATTTCCTCGTTATGAAACGGATCCGTTATCCAGACGTTTTGTTATAGATTGATCGATATTAGGCATTGCTTTTTTCGGGGCTTTTTGTAAAGATCACAATAGGACCAAGAGTCTATATCGCAAATTTTACCCACGATATACTGCAGTTGAATACTCAAGCACTATAAATGTATACAACAAACTGTTATGTAATATCACTGAAGATAGCTGTTTCCAACTTACCTCTAATATCTACCGAAGGATACAAATGTGTCAAATGAATTATTCAAAATCTGAAGTACAACTGCGTACAGAAAGTTCGTTCATTTACCACTGTTTCGTATCGCATATGTTATATGGGTTTCGTCAAAAAATAACTGACAAGGATCCCCCATTCATTATGTGTAAATTAGCCACTTATACATAGCCAATTTATTTTCAGATCCTGTACAAAAAGTAGAAATTTTGGCATGGGGAAATAGACAAAAGGGGTCATATTTTCGAAATTCAGATTTTCTATGATTTCGTTTAAAATATTCCATATTGATTTTCATAGAAATAAAATCAGCGCAATTACATTGGATTTGTGCAAAGGAACGAACATGGTTTGTGGTCAAAGCTGTTGATCACTTATAAAAGATTTTATAGAGAAAAATACAAAAAAGTGTTTAAGAAATGTTTACCACTGGTCATGACAATGACCAGCCAAAACTGTTTACGATTAATTGGTACAATGGTTAAGGTACAATGGTTCTCCACTTCTGTAATGAAATTCGACATTACCCATTTTTTGTCGCAATACTACGATGTCTCAAAGACATCCAAAATCACATGATACTAGGAAACGCATGTATGTGAACATACTATTGGTTTGCAGCTGTTCATCAGATGGTAAAAAAATACCACGTTCTATTATCGTATGGGAGTTAAGTACTCCCGTATCCATTGTTTAGTTTAGAAAGTTATTTCAAATGTTTTATTCGTGGTAATGGCAAACCATATACTATTGAGATAACGAATCACGTCTATGTAAATGTCATTTTGACAATTCAACTCACACAAAAAACATAGGTAAAACATATTGATTTACCAGTCAAGAGATAAATAATTGAGGACAAACTATCGGGCAATCATTTGCTTACAGTAGCAACATGCTCGGGAAGAGATTTGTCAAATGTCAACGGAATTTATCTAACGGCAAGTAATCAAATAAACAATGAATAATTACTAGCTAGATAAACGACACAGTAGTGAAATCAATAACCATGAACTGTGTTAGCGAAAACAGAACCTATTATTTATCACATCTGTCACTGTTGTAGAAACTAAGAGTTTGAGATCTATCAATACAAAGCTACGTGTTATATTCCTCTAAGCTTTGAATGAAATAAAAGATTTTATTACTCGCCCGTGTAAGATACTGCAGTGTAATATTTATACGGCGATATGAAACTAGTGTAATACCGCTGCGCGTATGACGTCATAATATTGTGTGGTTGTGACGTCACAATGTTGGCACTGCCGTCACAATTGCGGCCAAGTTCGCGAAAATGTTTCGTTCAGTGCACTATAGGCAATCATGCTTGATTACCGAGGTCAAATAACAAACAGAATACTAAACTTCCTTCCATTTAATACTATTTTATTACACTCGTTAATTATTTGGTATCAAACTCGCTTTCGCTCGTATTATACTTAATCATTAACTCGTTTAATAAAAATAGTATTAAATGGAAGGTCGTTTAGTATCCTCTATTTGTTTTCAATTTTAGATTTACAAAACATGACGCAAATATATATCACTGGAGTATAGGTTTATTTAGCGGAGGATCGTATAACTCCCAGGGGGTTGAGAAGAGGAATCGTATTAGTGTTTGGTGATCCGTTGGCCTGCGTTGCACTATGGAACTGCACTAAGGGAATCAAAACATCTTGAGGACGAGGAGGTTGATAACATTGCATAAAAAGCCAATAATTCAAAAACCGAGGCCAAGATTTGTAGAGGTTTCTTAGCATTAAGCTAGCTGTGAGCCAAGTTTATGTATGAGCTTAACTGGTTAACGATTGTATTTTGTTAGAGAAATGTGTAACATCAATACACTAATATTGGCTAATGAAAGTCTTGATTCAAAGTTTCGGAAATATGAGCCCAGTCTGTCTGAAGTGTCGGTAATGACAAATTAGATTTGTTGAATATAGCTGTCACTCTGTCCGGCAAAGTTAAAGTACACTTGTATACACTGTAGTACAGCTGTTCGCTGGTAAAATGACTCTGCCCTGAACATTTGTAATTTATTATCCGTATGTATATATGTGTACACTATCTGCACAGTCCTTTGGATGGTGAGAGGGCTATTGGAAGCATCTTTAATGTTCTACAATCATGTGTTTGTTCAAAAAGTAATATGTATTCCCCAATGGGGTAAGCAAGATGAATACATGTCATCCCCGTTTTTTTTCATTAATTTCAGTCGCAGCAATCGTGTGTCATATTATAGGGGTGAATTCGTACAGAAATCTTGAACGTATTCTTCTCATATACATTATCCCTAGGATACTGATAAAGATAGATATATCTTTTTTATTGTTTATCATGTCTGTTATGTCATTGTGTACAGCGAAATCCCAAACTTTGGTTTTGATGAATATCATAAAGATACTTACCAGCAATCGCCTGCATGTACCCGGATACCAGCGCCACCCTGCGTGTATTGTCCTTCACCATACTGGTGTTACACAGGGCCAGGAATGCTGACAGACACATTAGGACACATCCCGTCCCATACAGAACACATGATGCCTGCCACGCCCCTGAGGGTATGTTCCCCAGGTGGTAATATCCGCCGTAGGCAGTGCATACATCCCTGTCATTCTCGTACCGGGAGTCCATGAAACAATACGTTACCATTCCAAACGAATGACTGAAGTCTAAATGCAGAATCCAGAATGGTTGTAGGAAGGTAAATGTGCACGCTCCGGCCACTAGCACAGAGAGCACTGTCCACAAGACCAGTATAGGGGATACCATCGTTCACATAGTACAATATCTGACAGCAGGGAATTCTGTTACCTACGTGTTCTCGATTCCATCACTTTGGTAAAAATGCTTACGTCGTCTTTTGAGTTGTTTTTCTGTACCACTGTAACAATGGACTCTCCAGATGCAGTGGATGCTGTGTCTAGTAAAGATTAAAATAAATCTTCTTCTGCTGTACTCATCAAATCCTTTTTCACTGTACGCATTGATTAAACGTAGTCAAACAAAACACACTTCCACAAAATATATATTTCAAGTAAGGCACTTTTGAGAAAGACCAGCTTTTATCTTCTTCACATGAACACAGGCAAGGTGTAACGTTGAATTGATTTAATTAACGCAACCAGGTATCCTTTTGATTATCCCAGCAGGAATATACATTACAAGGTGTTGCATATTAACGTTGGATCAAAATCTCAAGCTATTTCAGTGTTAATTGTACTCAGCGGTTGCGGAAAGGCTTGTATTGAAGCACGCAAAAAGTGGTAGGTACTTAAATACACTCCAGAGAATGCCTCAAGCCTTCGTTGCACACAAGCTGATTTCAAGTGCATTTGGCAGATGGTCGTTAGAACCCCAACATGGAACAATCAACTTCCTTTTACTCCAGTGACATAAATTTCCTTTTTTCTTGCTACAAGTCGTTGTCGGTATTACAGAAAGTCAATTCAATTCTATCGATTAGTAATCCTCTTCATTCCGTGACCTTTCTGGGCTTGAAGGTAGATCTCTTCAACATTAACACATCCACTCTCGTCGGTAAACAAAACCGTCGAGTATTGTAAATTAAGGATGTATTATCATCATGTGTTTAGTAAATGGAGTAATGTATCCAAGTATTACATCTCTTTTTGAGGGTGGTTCACACTTCTTCTATCAGCGACTTCCTATCGTCTGGAAGGAAAACGTATGTAAATGATCACAGATAAGGGTAAGAGATACAAGTTGACATGGTGAAACATCTTTAGGGAGCGTGTAAGAGTGTGTATATGAAATATGGTAGATAAAAAATGAACTCTATATCTTTATCAATACCAGGTAATGCAACATACAATCCAATGTTTATCTATAGCCAGTGCGTCATTTTGGGACTAATTCTATCTGTAGTGAGAGAATTAGCATATTCTCGAAAGTGTCAATGAACCTCAATCACTTCCCTCAAATTTTCACCTTTATGACCTCATTCCATTGTTATTTGTTTCCAGGTGAGCCTAGACAATGAATACCTTAGATAATTGCCTATTGTTGTACACTTTACGATCGGCCATTTAGGACATCATTATAACAGCAGTGTTGATCTAGCATTGTAGTGTCATCTTTTAAACGTGATCCTGAATATAAGTATTGACAAACCTGGAAAATGGAGTAAACCAACCATCATTAATGAATAAATCAAATCGCCGACTAAATCTGATAGCCACAGGTAGTAAGTGCGCTTAACATGTTGGTACCATGGTGCGCTTAACATGTTGGTATCATTTCCAAGGTAAAACATAATATGAAATGTAGACTTTGAAATTCCATTCCTCTGAGGTTTTACGGAAATATACGTAATAAGATTCTTATTTATATACACCTTAAACCCTATGGGATTTCATGTAGCAAAGCAGGCCAAAGCAAGAATGATACAAATAATGGTTTGTAAAAAAGTGTTTCTAGATTTTAAACCTAATAGATGTTTTGAGTATTTGAAGGGCATTTTGGTGATTTGATAGATGTGTTATTTGAAACTATCCTTTTAGCCAGTGCCGTGAAGTTGTTACCCTATCGCGAAGACTTCCTAGTCGTGGTAATGAGAGTTTAATCTACTAAGAAGTAGGTTGACTAGAAATGAGAGTTATTTTCCAGCTGGTTACCTTTTGCGTTTACGAGGTTGGGGGTATAATTAATTGACGCGAAAGATTTAACAATATATCAGTTGGCGGGAGGGCAACGGAGTAATTGAGAGGAAATAATTGCTAGTTCTAGCGGGGACACAATTTGCAACATCCATCTCCACACAACGCTTTCATCTCGTAGTGAACGAGATCTCGCGAGAATTTCTCAGGTGTCCTCGTCACAGACCAAACCGTAATGCCAATCTCATCAGATTATCAGACAGTCGGGGGAAGGTGATTTGTTATACTTTCGATTATCTTTCCTAACATGACAAAGGAAGGAGACAACGTCTTCATCTATTAATCCAATTCTAATTTGTCTTTGACATATTCGAGATTGACTAAGGGATTCCTTTGTTGTTGTGCAGCATCATTTATATTCTCGTTATTTTCCATGGAAGATAAGTATAACTAATTTCCATTCTAAGAGGCAGGTGATTTCATGATTCACTGGCATTCAATTTCCAATAATACGTTCATTGTTTTCAAATTTCTCATGAAGACAACCATTTCTCAGTAAGGACCAAATATTATTAGGTTTTGTCATATATCATAACTATAATTCAATGTTTCAACCAACTTTACCATTCAGGATTTCACTTTCATGTGATCTTTATCAAGTGTCATACAATGTCTCATCTAAACTTTCATCCAAAATATTATTTCCTCGGTGTCGATCCTGGTATTTCTCAGTATAAGTGTAATTCATTTCCTCACTGACGGTGTATAGACTCGTAAATGACTTTCCTGGTGTTCTGTTAGCATGGCTTCGTGCTACACTATTTGTCACAACCTGGCCCGCAGTTACCTCCTGTAGTGTTTAAGGTGTTATCGCTATAGATAACTGATACGCCTTTGTTAAATTGAAAAAGGATTTACGAATGTGATACACTAGTGCATGTACATGTACATACATGTGGCAACACATATGAAGCCACTTTAACATTAGGATTGACAAATGGTTGATCTTCTACGTTAATACTGATCTATTACAGCTAAGCTTATTCAGAAATCAACAAAGACGTTACGCTCTGAAAGGAGTCCCATTAAATTTCAAAGATTATGTCATAGACAGTTTTTCTTTACTGCTTGATTCCTATTCAAAATGTTGCTTAATGGGGACTCTTGGGTTGACTAGAATTTGAATCTAAAATACCATCACTAAAATATAAAACCTTAAAATTGAAAATCGAATTGACAATTGCTTAAAATTATGTCTTTTGAAACCTTTTCTTAACAGAACTACATTTTTGATGATTATTTACGTGGATGAGAGAAATTAAAAAAATATTACAAAAGTATCTTATTAAAGCCACTATCGATTCAATGTGGTTATCGTTATGTAAACACACTTAATGTCTATTGGTATTAATGACAAATTGACAAACCTTTTTGGCGAAGTTCTTTTCCAAACTCATCTGACTTGGCAAATAATTGAAAAAACTGTCACAATACATCCATTGGGAAATCGAATTAAGCGATCCACTCAATAAAAAAAATCACCACTATCTTGTTGTATAAACTTGGGTCAAAGAACTTTGGGAAATCCAAGTTCAAGTTCTTACTGTCAATTGGAATGATACTCACAGTTGCTCCATCGATTTCATCTGGAAACTTTATACCGTTATCCAGGGTCGCATAAAGAAATCTTCAAAGTAAATACCGCTTTTAAGCAAAGATATCGCTTTATACTTCAATGGCAAGTTCTTCTGTAATAATCTTGTACTACTTGACTATTGAAAAATCAATAGTAATTTTACATCACATAGAAAGGGAATTCTAAAAACCATTTCCCTCAATGTGCCTTATATGGTGTAATATTCCTCACATGTTTTTACACATTCACAGAGATTCCTGATATATGTTCCAAAGATTTTATTTCCTTGACATCATTAACTCAATTAATGATATCAAACCTGCTTGTGTGTTTATAAACTTAACGAAGCTTCCAGATATACGATCAAGAAATGTCATTTATATGACACCATAAACTCAAGTAACTGCAGTCACCCACTTCACAATCCACATATCAAAAGTCAATAAGTCACAAGTGAACGACACTATAATTCCATGTCAACACTCCACACTTTAAATGACAGTCAACAAAAACTCTATCAACACTCCGCATAGACCTCTGGTCCTCTGTGCCTCAATTCCTAAAGGTGCGCTTGTATATTCTCACCTCAGTGCTGTTTGGGTAAGACCTCCTTCCCCGAGGCACCTCTCACAGAAAAGAGGTAAGAATAATCTAGGAAGCGTCCCTCAGTGAGAGGAGTCTTGTTGTTAGACGCTACCTAGAACAGACCACGTGTGTTATACATCCACAGCTGCTGTATGTGCTAGTCGAAGTCAGGCAGCAGCCCCGTATCTAACCACGTATGTTTATGTGATGTAAGTGCCGTTAATGATATATGGTGTAAGAGGGTTTTAGCTGAAAGGTTACATTTGCTTTTTGGAACTTAATCCATTGTGTTCATCCAGCGGGATATACAATTCACTGTTTGTGGTTTCAGTGTTAATTTGAATATAATGTTGCTAAAGGCAAAATCTGGGTAGATGCAATCTACTGTACATGTTCATTGGAAGTCATATTTATTGATTTTATCATTACTTAATCACAGGGAGTTATGACACAGTGTCAGATGTCAATTTATAACCTACGAGGGCAATCACTTTTACATTGTGACGTCACGTTATAAACAAGGCTTTGACGTCACAGTTCGACTATGACGTTGTGTTCCAAATTCGTTAATGTCTATGATTTAATGTTGATTTGATTAGTTTCTTTGATTTCTCGACTTCGATAATAAACAGAATATCATATTCGTGTCCATGACATACTATGTTTACGACACTCGTGCCTTAATATCAGTACCTTCTTCGCTCTCTCTCGGGAAATACTAATATTAAGCACTCGTGTCGTAAACATAGTCAAGAACACTCATATAATATCCACCATGTAACGGGAAAAACACGTTACACTCAATCTATTTAACAGAATATTTATATGTCTGTGCAAAGTAAATGCTGTTAAATTGAAACGACGTGAAACACGAGACAATTATACTTTAAGATATATTTAGCGATTATTACAAAATCTATATGAATAACGTATCTGCGTTATTAAATTGCTGCATTTTATACATTGCACTAAGTGTTAAATAACGCAAAGAATTTTTTGAACTAGGTATTGATATTCTAACTGTTAACATCTTTCGCATCTGGAGACCTACTTATGTGATCTAAGTATTATAAATTATGCATATTACAAAACATTTTACCACTAAGTGACCAGACACATTTATACGTTTACGAGCCTGATTTCAGGGAAATTTCCGTTCTTAAGATAAGCATTTTATAGAAATATCCATTTCTATCTTCAAATAATTTCCCAAATGAAATGATTACCTGTTATCGTATACAAATATCTAAACACTTGTTATTAAAGTGTGGCTTTATCTTTTTCATCACTTCAACTGTAGTGCATTTTCATTATCGTTATATTTTGTTTACATGAGATCTGAATTTCAAAAGGGGCGATATACATTGTTGTCATTGTTATTGACAATAGAACATCCGTCAAACAAGTGAAAGTTGTTATTGTTAGTGAATACAAATCAAGGGTCAACTAAAACGTCAATTTTGAGGTAAATTGTTGATGATTGAAACAAATTATTTTGAAAACACCATGGAAACAACTCTGATAATGTGGAAAAGCTTTAACATCTTTCATGATTTCGAAAACACAATAAATCTATATCACAATACCACAAATTTCTTGAACATGTCAAATCAAATATGAACCTCAAAGAACAAAAGGATGTATTTCATGATTTTACTAATACCAACAATACGGACAACCAAAGTCTGTTTTCTTGACGTAAAACGTTAATAATTGAGAGGAAGCTTAACCAGTACATCACGTGTGAAAGATAAGTCCTAATTAGAATGAAGTTAATAGGATCATACACGTGCAGTGGAGGGCAAACAAAACAGAAGGGCAAACAAAACAGAATTACCTGTGGAAGAATTCGGTGACCTTTGTACATAATCTGTAGTTCACTTCTTTATCCCTCACGTGTTAAACCTCTGTTGACATTAATGTTAGCATTTGTTTTGCTTGAGGAATTTTTATTAGGGTAAGCTGACCGAGACAATAATGCTATAACCTGCATCTAGCTTTAAGTTAACAACTCTCTATTCAATTTCTTTTCATTATTTTTAAAATATAAATTAATCTGGAAGTAACCAATACGATTTTCTATTTATAACAAAATGACCTTGCTTCGGACAATTTTGACCATGGTTCGGACACCTGATTCCTTTCTTTATGATGGCTTTTCATGTCCTGATAAAAAGAAAATTAAAACAAGTTATGAGAAACAATTACAAATAAAACATTCATGTTTGCGCCTACATCGTATTTTCGTAATTGCCTGTGAATATGATTGGCACTGAGGGTATGAAAGACAAATCAGTTCATGTTTGCGAAATACTGTCATACTGTTGCACATGAACTCATTACCTCTTGCTTGGACTTACAAGTAAACATTTGGATAAATATCTCAAACCGGGGATGCGTTCGACAACATTGAATGATACCAATAAGAGATATTTCTACTTCTTTGTTTCTTGCCCATTAAGCCTTTTCTCTACTGACACCCATTGGTTCTCTAATTTTTCTATGGAAAAAGGTATAATTAGGTGATACTAAATTCAGTTAGGCCATTCTGTCAGTACGGGACGACTTGATGTCAGATACTATACCGTTATTTTGGTCAGTTTACCAACTTTTGCATTTTAGCAAAAAAAATAATAAACTTCTTTGTTAAATGTTTTTTAAATGGTAATTTATTAAATAATTATCTATTATACAGTCTCTCAAAATATTTGAGACGAAACATTGTTCGAACCTACATGTATATATTACTAAATGCTGTCTTCTTTTGGATTTGAGAGAAACATAATCATCTATATGTATTAAAACATATCAGTAATATATATAGATTGAAAATCTCGTTATGATCGAACATCTACAGTAATTAATTCTTAAATTACTTTAGTTGTGATCCTAAACTCGTAAATCACATTAAGGAAGTGGATATGAATCTGACATATATTAAGACAAGAACACTTATAACATAATAAGAAAAAGAGAATATCAGAAAAGCAATAAAAGAACTCATTTACAGTAAAGCAACTCTACGATTTACAACATGATAGACTATCCATTAGGCGTTATTAATAAAACAGCAAAGAGGTCAGAAGCAATTTCTGCATGAAACAAAAGAATATTATAACAGCGACTTCTTCTTAAAAACAGTGAGACACCTAAAACGTGTAATTTATAGCATTCTTTCAAATACCTTCGAAGACTTGATTAACATGAAACTTCAGAATTCTTATTCATTGATCGTATGAAATTATGTAATCATTCAATCAAACGATTTAGTACATCGATTCCTATCGTATTCATGGTTTTATATTTCATTCAACAGGTATGATTGGAGTCTACTTCTTTAGATTCCCATGATCTAATTCTGTCAAATCAAGATGAAGACGTTAAGATAAGTAGGATGCTTTCATTACATGGAGTGGTTGGATGAAATTGAAAAGTAAGTCATGAATTATTCTACATGGTTGGTTGTAGTTCAAATACTGTTAAACACTTCTAGAAATCCCATACATGTACATGTACTTGAGGAATAAAAGTGGTTGATGAATTGTGGCGTCTGTTTAAGAAAATCGGAGAACGACAATATATAATTATATATTGCTAATCTTTATTATCAATTACTACGTACTTGAACCTTCATATATAATTTTGTTTTCTATTTAAGTTATATTGCTCGAACATTAATTGAACATTAATATTTTCTGCTTTTCTATTTCTTATATTGCAATTTGATTTTCGTATGTTTTGGCTTGTTTACTAACCAAGATCTATACCACAGCTTAGACGCGGTTTAGAATATAGTCAACGGTATGACACATTGTTATTCTTGACATAAAATGCGTGTGTTGGCTCTTCATTGTTATATAAAGAAACATGTTTTTATACATGCTGCTAAGATATTGACAGGATTCAAGAAAGGAGGAAGATATTTGCTGATATAAATACCCATCAATCTGCTAACATATTAAAAAAGGAAACAGCTTAAAGCTGACTTTATTGAAGTTTCAACAAGAATTTTCAAATAATCTATGCACAAGTCTTTCCATGATATAGAATTAACAAAAGTCCTTTGCAATCTTTCACATATGCAATTAAAGTGGATATGGCTTTATAACTTTGTGAAAGTACATCAACAACAAATGAAATGTCTCCACATGAAATACAAGACAGCTTAATCCATTAGGAATGAAAGCAACTAACATATAGTTACATCATGCCTTCAGAAGCCAACTATCGTAATTTTTACATTTTGCAACATTATTCGTTCATGTTTCTAAAAAACAAATTATTGTCGTCCTGGAATTCTGAAATCCCCTTAACTCGCCGAGATAGGAGAGAAAAATAAGACATTTTGGTTTGGTTCAGGAGCTTCTACGTCTACGATGCGCCAACAATCAAATTACAAAAAGTGCATTATATCAACAACATCTGGTTTATTTTTACTTAATATATATATCTTTTTTTTATCATGAATACCAAACAATCTGTTGAAAAAATCACCTTTAAAAGGCGATGTTAGGTATATTAGTCAATATCCTGTTGACTTAACTTGTGCATTCCTATTTTCGAAAAAGCATAGGTCTATCAATGAGATTAAAATATCAACTTTATCTGGCAGCCCTATTTTTTGTTTAAGCCTTTCACGAAAATTAGGTGACGTATCATTTGCCGTTGAGTGTAGATTTTCTGGATTTGGAAGTATTCAAGTATAAAAGAGAAAGAATCATGGGAACGGGGTCATGTTCACACGTCGTAACAACTGGTTTGTTTTCCGAAAGGAGTGCAATAAATTATGCATGAAACACTAAGTTTAAGCCCCTTGTGACGAACAGGAAAAGCAAATTATTTTGCTGGTAATTTTGTATAATCATGAAACGTAAATGGCATTTTGAAGACATCAATAATGCACAGTGGTATGTCATGCGACTGAATGTCTTCCTTATTTGCATGACTATAAATATACATATTCATTATTATACACTACACCATGCTAAATGGCATTGATTTCATTTGATCATTTTACAGTTATTAGCTCTCTCGTCTACTTGAAGATATAAACTTTGATAAAAATGAAAATTTGAATCATCTTATGTAGTATCATTGATTTCACAGAATTCAAAGAAAATTTACATTTTTCACGAAAGAGAATATTCCTATTGATTTACATTCAATAATAGGCCTTTCCGTTTTGTAGTGAATATACTTTATGGGGTTGCCATGACGCTCAAAGGTTGGGATTGATAAAAATGTTCATGTTATATTCTCGATCAGTTGTGAAATGATTGGTATATTGGTATGTCAAAGGAAACAATCTTCTTACAAAAAAATGTCATCATGAAATGTCCTTCACGTTTGCCTTTGTAAATCGATACATGATAATACACGAACATTATAAGTATACCGAGGCGGAGCTAAACAATAAAAAAACCTTTAAATTCAATACCAATCTCCCTCGTGTTCCATGTGTCTAAAATACATTTCAATTGACAAAAAAGCATTAAAGCACTTGAAAGCCCAATTGTAATTAAGAATTTAAAGTGTAACAGTTGATAATTTTCTTCCACAATGAAACAAAATCAGCGTTTACGTAAGTGCTTTACCTCCATAATTTCATAAGTTTTAAAACGTTAAAGGTAATAACAGATTAGATAAACTACTTTTGCAGTTCTCTGAATATATATTAAGCACCAAAACCAAATTTTGAAATTACGTTACGAATTAATAATTTTTTTTATTTCGATCAAATGAAGTACCCTGAGTCAGCGTTAAGTTGACGTGTATCAGATATTCAGTGAAAAAAATCACATTGATTAAGTCGAGTCAGTGCAAACCAGTTATTTAGAAGTTATCTAATCTTAAAAAACATTCAATTAATCTTAAACAGTTTTACCTACTTGACCTACCCTATACTACCTTTTTGATTATAGGACATTTGATTTCAAAGGACAACTGTCATATTTTAAAACGTTTGCGTTTAGAGCATAATGAAAATAACGCAATTTGAATCGTTTATCCATGCAAGAAAAATAATTGGGAGGAAAAGCATATAATTTCTTAAAATAATTGGTTTGATTGAAATTGCGTGACGTTCAATCTTTATATGATTTCAAGAACACAAAACCAACAAACATTGACAAGAGAATAATTGATATCATCATGTTACAAAGTGCAAGGATTGCACATGCAGTGAGCGTGTTTTGTCGGTGAGTTGTTTATGAGTAGAACTATTGATATCCCTTGTCTGTTTTCATTCACCAATCGACAATGCTACTAACACTTGACTGTTAAAAACACTACAAAATATATACATGGTTTCATAAAGTGCAGAAAATAGTTTTTGTATAAAGATTACAAATCTTAATGCCATATTAAATACTTTTAACTTGGCAGGATAGTGCATTAAGATAGACTAAAAACAAGGCAATGAATTAAAGATAAAGTCTGCATAAGGATGAACATTACAATAGATTCAAAGAAACCTTACCTTAAATTAGATGAAGGAGTTAATATGTGGTATGATTTCACATGTAAGGAAGAAGTCAAAGTCGCTCTATTCGTTGTAAAATGCTTGCTATACGGCTGCTAAAGGCGGTTGAGTTTGTGAAAGGAGTGGTTAACAAAAAGGTATTGTGTATGTGAGCATTGAATTGACTTGTGAACCTTCGACCAACGTATGAAACATGCACGCAATATTTCATTTTTCAAACCAGACGAAAACAAGAATGTTGTGCTTTGTAGTCTGCTATTCAAAATTAAAAATACTATTTTCTATTATTCGATGTGAATAGAATTTGAATTTTTAAGCCTATGATATTAGGCCATGTGGAAAGGTTAAACATAGAAAAATATGATAAGGTGACATAGGGAAAGGAGATAAGTAAAATGATATGATTGAGTGATGTTGAAACTGAATAGTATGTACGGTGATGTGGATAGGTGATGTGGTAAGGTGCAATGCAAAAGGATAACATGTGGAAAGATGACATTGGGTATCCCTGTATGAGATAAACATTTAGTTATTCGTGTTAAATTTAACATTCCACGTCATTGTTCAAAGACAACTGTAACAAAAGGCTATGTTGTGGGAATTCATTCCTAAATAAAATTGTGGCAAGTTTTTAGCTGATTGTTTTCATGCATTGAATAGTAACTGGAATCAGTAAATTCACATTTGCTTGAATATTCAAACTTTCACTTTCAGCCAACCAGATACAGTGAGAAACTCTGAAATAGTTTTATGATATTGGCAGAGACTATTATTGTAGTTCTTTTGTATTTACATGGCACATTTAACAACCATGGATTGCTACTAATGCTAGGATCAGGAGACACTTCCTGAGGTAAGCACACTAAACCGATCCGAAGTGCAAGCAAAGCCGTACGCTTATATTGGTGTCATACAAAAGGCTCTTACTTCCCTCATACCGTGAAAAAGCCCACAACGATGTATTTGGAACTCACGTTAAGTTTATAAATCAGTTGCTGATATTCGATACTACCAGAAGGCAACACCCTGATGAGAATGTAAGTCATAATGTACAGTACATCATTTTCATGTGAACTTTAAAGATTCCAATTCAACAAATTTAATACTGTGGATACGAAAATGAAATGTTGGTATATCATTCTTGTGACTTTTGAATTTGTGTGTGTATCTTTTAGATGTGCTCCATTTGCTAACAACATTTTTATAATGGCAAAATGTGAAAGTATATTTATTATGTATAAAATCATTTCTTTTGTTAGAACACAAGGAACCTTTCAATGCCTTCAAAAATAATGTTATGGAAAATGTAACATCATCTGCGTGGAAAACTATTTTTGCCTTCCTCAAAAACGTTAGGGTTTAAACTACTCGCTCATCCTGACATTTTTATGCTCACTATTGTAAGTAATACTCATTTTAGTAATTGTCCAAATATTTGGAATTTTCTTAGTGCGCTGCAAACACAGGTAGATCAAATATGAAAAAATACTTAAAACTCAAGAAATTGTAAGACCATAAACAGGCTTAAGGTTTAAGTAAAGTCTTCTAAAGTAACATGCAAGTACAATAGAAACATTTCAATCATTTACAGTTGAATTTTATATGTAAATATGTAGTTTCTGTTTAACGAATTGAGATAAACATCGTATTTAACTAGAACTATCAACTGTTCCGTTTAAAGTTTTGCCGAAACGTCAAAAATGAAGTTAATCTTATGAATGGAATAGTCGTGACTGTGATAAGGTCATATATATAACTAAATGAATATCATCGTTAAAGATAACCGATAAAGTGTAATCATCAAACCATAAATCCTACTATAAGAAAAGAAAGATGTTCGGCCATAGTAATCTTGATTACCTCGGCTTCTATACAACAAAGTCCTCCAGAAATCAAGCACTTCCTGAATGTCTTTCCAAACCTTCATAAATTTGATTAGAATAAAAATGCTCAATTATGTAATCAAGTTATGTAATCATGCAATCAAACGATTTAGTTCATCGATTCTTATCATTCTGATGGTTTCCTATTTCATTTCAAAAGAGATAATTGGACTCTGCTTATTTGGATTCCCAAAGTCTAATCCTGTCAAAGCAAAATGAAGACGTGAATATAAGTGGGACGGTTTAATCACATGGAGAAGTTTGGTGAAATTGAGCTAGTCATGAATTATTATTTCTCCATGTCCGTTTGTAGTGCAATTACTCTATAGCACTTCTGGACATACAACTTCGACAAACATTTTATGATATATCTTTTATGTATTTGGAGAACGACGTAGTCATATATAAAATTGGTAATATTCACCATTAGAAAAACTGTACTGTCCAAAGAACTATAAATCATATCCATCAGATAAACGTATATTTGTTCAATTCTATTTCAAAGATAAATTTTCCTTGAATTCAATCTTCTCATATATATTGATTTGCTTACATATCGACTGCAAAGTAAAAACCCAGGCTGGGTGAGGGATCATTGATGTTGTTAAACAAATTATGTTTCATCATATTCAAAGCAATAAAATAAAGGATTGCACATCAAAAATAGAAATTAGCTTGAAATGATATTTGCCAAAATCAACCAAAGAGGCTCCATGCTTACAAGGATATAAATCACTATTTCTTTTTATTAGATATCATATGATAGCAGATGTATAATGGTGCTATAAAAGACAGTAAAAGAAAATACGTTGAAGTAAGTTCATGCTCTGAGTCTTTGCAATAGATGAAATCAAATTAAGGATGTTTGTTTATAACATCCAAAGGGTTGAAGGTCAAATGGTTTGGATGTATTGTAGGATTACTGGAAAAGGATTCACATAAACAGTAAAAAAGAAGTGGTTTGTATCTTAAAACTATTCCAATGCATTATGCATGAATCCATTTGCTTGCATTTCCCTTGTGGCGAACTGGAATAGGAAATAGTTTTTGTTACCTTTGTATGTATTATGTATTCATGAAACCACAAATGGTATTTTTAAGACATCAGTTATGCACATTAATATTTGGATGAACGTAAATACTCACGTTCGTTATTCTACGCCACAACAGCTTTTATTTTTCTTCATCTTTTTAAAGTTTTTGGTCCTGTCATTTAGAATGAACAGTCAATGTTGATATGGTTACATGCTCTGGTTACATAACATGCATCAGACTATGTAGTTATAATTGATACCACAGAGTAACACTAAGTTTTCCCTTTTGAAAAAAATGATATATACTATTTTGATTTTATACATCCTTTGCTTTAATCGCTTTTGGATTTAACAGTCGACTCTTTTTGCTGACATTGAAAGCTGCGACGACTTCGTTAGTTTAATTAATAATATTAACAAAGGTGTGGCCTTCAAGGGACAAGGTCATGGTAAACTTTAAAACCATAACTTAGTTGCAAATCTATTGTTATTATGTTGTCATCAAAATACATATTATTGGTCAAAGAATTAATCAACATGAAACACATCTGCAATTCGATAAGAGTAGAAGCAATATTTTTTTAAGGTTTATATTAGATTTAATGTTGTATTTACTATACATAAATACAGAGATCCATCTACATAATGGAACAAAGAAATTTGAATGAAATGATAACAAATAATAATAAATGAAAATTCATTTCTGTAATTAAAACAATTTAAACAAGTTATGGTCAATTAAAAAATTAGAATACTTTTACAAAGCAGTTAATTGATATCAGGGATTCATCATTATTGATATTGACACGAACCAGATATTCCTTTATGGATTTCTCGGCCGCTTAAAATAAATCCGCTGGCCATCAACACGTTGATGTGTTCCAGAAGTAAGTAGTAATCAACATTGATTACTTTAGGTTAGCCAGTGCAAGCAAGTAAGTTTTCTTATCTTGAATGACATCTGATGAAATTATTAAAGATTTACCTTCAAGGCACAATCTTTGTCGTCTTTTTGACTTTTTAAAAGGTTATTAGGTTTTGTGTTATGTTGACTATTAACGCTATATAAATCATGGAACATACGACATTGAGAATGAATTGTTTTAGGAGACTGTTACATATAGCATTCCATGAAGTAGAACATTTCTGTGTAGCAGTTCCATTATCAACCAAGAATTCCTTGACGTTTAGTTAGCAACACATTAACATGTTAATCATATATGATTGAATGTCTTCAACCATTGACACGAGAATACTTGCCATGGCAATGACAATGCTACAAAGTGTAATGACTGTTATAGCACATGTATTTTAGTGTATATTGTCATGTAAGAGGTTAAAGTGTGTTCGTTTTCTTTAATGGTGGAGTTAATTATTCCATCGAGTTAGCGAAAACGCAATTGACACTTGTTTGTTTAACGAGCAAATACAATAAATATTTCTAAAAGCCTGCCACGGTGAAACATGTGAACACAATATCATAACACCAAAAAAAGATTTATAAATCTGATTTTGAAAAGTTACTAAATGTCGATTACGCATTCCAATGTCATTTTGATTCTGTGGGACGATAGCACACAAATGATAAATTACAAAAATGGGTGATGATAAAAGAAAAAAACCCAATATATTCAGCAAACCCTTACCTTGGTCAAGGAGGTATTCTTCAAGGGAATCAATAATTTCATGGGAAGGAGCAGGTCGAAGTTACGTTAATAGCCGACTACAAGGCTTGCAAACGAAGTTCAGTTTGTGAAAGCAGTGTTCTGTGAAAAGGCATTGTGTAAGTGAGCTTTGATTTGGAACCTTAGTGCACCTTATGATCCATGCACGCAATGGGACATTGTTAATGATTAGCAAATCCAAGCAATCTACACTTTTGCTGACTGCCATTCAAAATCCATGAACACCTTTCAAATCTCAGAGACAAAGATTTCTTTCGTGGAAATATCTTACATGGAGGATTATATATTGAAAGATGTGTGATATATGTATGTGGAAAGTATTTTATGTAGTAGGATGTGATAATTTAAGGTGACATGTTGAATAATGAAAGGTAGAAGATTTGCATACGGGGTGTGCATTATCAAATATTACGCATGGGTTTCTACTAACTGAAGAAACGTTAGACATTTACTGAGGATAAAGTAATTTCTATTTAACATTTAACTAACATAAACATAAAATGTAAAATACCACCAAACTGCAACCGAAGTCGTACTAATAGCTATAGTTTGGTATCATACCAAAAGATTATTATATGTTCCTCAAACAAATGTTAATTTTACTTGTCCAAGAACTCATGTTAACTATCTAAGTCAGTTACATATAGTTTGGTTCTACAAGAAGTAATATCTTGCTGAGAATTTTAGCACGACAGAAGAAATCTTCGTATCATTACACCACAGAATTCCAGCATCTCCCTTAGTGCAATGAGAGAACATTTTCTTTATCTTATCTCTTTTTGATCAACTGTATTGTATATGAAGTTTGGTTAAAGGCAGATTTATACACAAGTTACTCGATATTTTGGACATCTTTGTGTCCAATAATGTAACAACAATCGTTTCGGTGATGTAATTCGGACAGTTTTAGCTGATAACTGGATGATAACAGTTGAACAAACAGAAAATAACCATATAATCAGCTAAGAAGGATACTTAGAATTTATAAAATTTATTTAAACATCAGTATCATAACTACTCTTAGCTTATATAAATAAAATAGCTCCATGCTGGTATACATTGTTTAATTCAATTTGAATATAGTTTTTAAAAGTCGCTGTTAAGAGAAAGAAACACTCGTGAAAATCAATAGGCTCCTATACTGTCAATGCTGTGAGATCGTTTTGCAAAACACTTCTTATTTTCAGTTTTCAGAAACACTTCCTGGTCGGTACGAAGTGAACAGTAACATACATGCACTGAACAAAACTAGAGAAATAAAACTTAACGTACATTTAATGTTAAAAGCTTTTAAAACTAAATAGATATCAGACAGACCATGATTGTACCGGATAATACCCATTTTAACAGCTAAGAATAATTCTTAGAATCTATGGAATGGAATTTAGTTGAACATCCCTGTCAAAACTACTCATAGCTCATGTCAATAACATACATGAAGCAGCATGCTGAGAGACACTGTGTTTATTTCTAATTACATATATTTTCAAAAAGCCACTGTCATGAGATTATACATTTTAAAAGCTTTTGAATTATATATCATTTTATATATTTTAGACAGACCAGGAATGTTTTTACAATTACATTATTTTAAGAAAGGTTTTTAGATCTATCGAATCTGATGAAACATAACTGTCAAAACATGTCTTAATTTGTCGGTATGCATAACATAATAGCTTGCTGTCATTGTGAACAGATTTCTTTCTCCTTTCATTCTGTGTAAATAATGTATACATGTCTGCTGCATTTGACATGCGCTTTGCACGTGGATGTGTGCGGGGTAAAAGTATCTTTATCATTATTATTATAAATGATATTTTGATTAATTTGTTGAATTCATCAATATTTGACAAAATGATAATATCGATAAGATTTGTGTATAGTATACATGATGAAGTTTCCAATTCAGATATTTGATACCACACACTATATAATAATCCCACATTCGCTTTGACTGGTTTAAGGCAATGGCATTTGTATTCATGGACTACGAAACCCTTCTACAAAAGAGCGCGATATACTGCCTGTGTAGAAAATAAAGTTAAGGCGTTTTCCATCAAATTAAATGTCAACATTCTTATTTTGAGTTATGTGATGTTAAACATTATCACAAAATAATTTAGTTATGTAACGCACACTTCTGTGTTAAAATGGGTAATAATTGCTGTTAAAATTGATCGCTGTACGATATAATTTGATTACCTATGGATAGTTCTTTGTGCATCTACAATGATATCCAAAAGTCTGACCTAAATGGCTGAATACGTTTTTTCGTATATTTGCATAAATGAATACCTATAACGACTTGAGTAGGATCAAATTGCTCAAACCTTATTTATTGATTGTTTGTTATTATCTAATCATGCAATCAAACAATTTAGTACATTGTGTTCATGGCTTCCTTTACATATCAAAAGAAATAATTGGCGTCTATATACCTCTTCATTACCATGGTCTAATTCTCTCAAAGCAAAAAGAAGACGTCAGTATAACAAGGATACTTTCATCACGTAAGAGGATGGATGAAATTAAAAGCAAATCAGGAATTATTTCTACAAGGCCGGTTGTATTTCAATTACTATAAAGCACTTCCAGACCTCCCTAACATGGAATTGTTGATGGTTTGCAGACTCTATCTAAGATAATTTGAGGGACGAGACTATATAGATGAAAAATAAATGTAATAAGATGCTACAAATTAGCAAAATGCAGCAATTAATGTATGTCCATAGTTATTGATTTACATGAAATCAACATATCAAGTCCTCAATATAACAAGATACTAACTGTAATGATCCTAGGATGATGGGAAAAGAAGCATAATGGCAGAAAGCGGGTTCAAACATCGAAATGAACCGTTTTGCTTTTCAAAGCTATAGCAATAAATTATGCATGACTCTAGTTGAGTGAATTCCCCTTGTGACGAACTGGAATAGAAATAATTTGGTTTTCCAGTACATGTTTTGTGTATTGACTAAACCACAGATAGCAATTTGAAGATATCAATAATACACATGGGTATGTTATGGAGACTGAATGTCTTCCTCATATGCATAAATAAAAGTATACATATTCATTATTCTATACCAAAATATAATTCTTTGATTTAATTGATTTTTTCAAAAGTTTCAATCTCATTCTTCTAAGCTGAAAATAATCTGAATTAGATTGTATAGTTATTATTGATCCGTCAGAGTATAGTAAAGATTTCCTTTTGCAAAGTAAACCCACGGGCAAAAGAAACGCTACCACTCTAGATTTGAAATTACGAAAAAAAACTCATATTCAAACCCAATCGCATGAAAACACATTTCCCAAATACAACAATAATTGTTTCATATTGAACTGTGTTGTCAAACGCATGCTTTTCCCAAAGTCTGTCAAATTATGGGTTTCACCTTCTGCATGCAAAGCAAAATAGCCCAATGTCCGACGGGTATAAAACAATGCGAATTGGTTGTCAGACACCCACTTTGTAAAATAATTGAAGAATGACAAGATTGACTTTACACCAACGTGGTCGAGCAATCGGGATGATTGAAATGGGAGCCACCCACACCCATGTGGCAAGAACGCTTGGCTGTCACCGTACAACTGTCTCAAGACTAATGCAACGTTATCGTCATTCGGGACAGATTTCAGAACGACTAAGATCAGGCCGACCGAGAGTCAGAACCAACCAAGACGTTTTGCCACAACATCATAGCAGGAACTGGCGTGTGATTTATCAATAAATCTGTGGTTCGTAAAGGCTATTTCAGGGCATATGAGGACATCTGCACTCACAGGCTATCCAACGACGCAGTAAAACAGTTATCATTCTTTAAAAAGGACCTGCATCTTCAGAAGGCTGGAGTCTCGAAATGATGTAAATAATCATCATCGTTGATAATGTTCAAAATTGAAACGGCTCAAACACGCCCAGGAACTAATTACGATTTCGAATACACAATAATCTCTTAACAGGGGGAACTGGATAAAATTAATCATTATTAAGGCGTATCCGGGAGGTTATTACCATTTTTGTCATATTTTAAGTATTGCTGCTGCGTTAACAATAAGGGCTGTCATGTGTTGGTCCTCAGCTTGTATGCAAGATTTATAGATATTTCATACTGCAAGTATTTACTTTGCGGATGTGATGCAACTATGCAGCAATACTTTTGAAAATAGTCAACATCATACATATTATCATCAATTAGTAGCGGAGGTACATTATTGAATTAATACTAAGCCACTTTGTTGAGAATACAATTTTCGCTAGAATAATCTTTAAGGTCAACTTAAGTCTATCAACTTTGACCACATTTTTATTTACCTAAGTTAACAGTTTTAACCTTGCCACTTGATTATAACGTGACGTATTGAGCTGTTTCTGTAACTGTAAGAGTCCCTCTCTTTTGATGAAATGCGATAACATAAATGCATTCTTTACAGTTCAAAAGTAGTTTCTTGACCACGAGTCACAAGAACTTCACTGATTGACGGAACATACAACTGAAATAATGTTGGATCATAAAATAAGTAAAATAAACCTACATTAATGTAATTATTGAAAATGTGGTCCACAGGATCATCAGTTTCTGCACATGAAAGATTGACAAATTTGTCTAGACCTCTCAGTGTCCAGATGTCGTAAAATAATTAACCAACACACCAAACCATAAAAGCGTACTGACCAATTATTCAAGTCAGATAAGCAAAGGAATAAATGGCACTATTGGCGCCAGTCTATCAGAGATTACTGGAAGTATTTCGACGTCAAGTTCCCCTTAAATCATCCTAGGTCATTACCTTAAATGGAGAAAACATTTTGTGAAACCTACAATAACATTATATGTTTAATTAAGGAATCATTGACTACATGACATATGCATTGCTATATGTTTTTTGAATTATTAGTAAAACTAATCATTCATCTTATCTACACTTGTTTTTTGTCTTTTTTGTAACAATTTATGAAAATGTCCATAATGGAGACTAAATCCTGTTCTAGCTTTTACTCTCCCTTTGTTTATTATATACGATTGTCTTACAATAATGTATTTATATGATTGTATCACAATAAGTGAGTTCTTGTTTAAATATCAGTAAAAACAAAGATGATATCAGACAATTGCTCCTTTTTCAGCTGAGATTGATACCAAATAATCATAACTGTCGAAAATATTCTTAGCTTGTCTGTAAAAAACAATTATGGGTTGTTGATAGATAGTGTTTATTTTCCACGTAAGCAGATTTCAAAATAACGGCTTTTATACGTGGTTATAGACCACAACTAAGAATATAATTTCTTTCTGAGCACATTGGGTCATTTAGTGTCACTCTGGGACATTTTTTCTAAGCACAGTTTAAAGATATCACCTTTTTGTGAACGATTATATGGGGTTTACTCAGTCCGATCATACTAAAATGAGAATGATCTCTGAAAATATGAAAAACAAAGTTTGATTTGGCCTGAATTCATTGCGGCAAAAACAGGTTGTAGGTTTATTTTTAATATCTGCTTTATCATGGACGTCTCAACCATACACTAGAGAAAGATAAATGGTATTCAAATAGTAATATAAATAATATAGATTATTATTTGTGTAAACATGAGCTGGTAATTTTTAGACTACCAGGGAAATCAAAACGCCAAAGGGACAATGCACATGCACATTCACGATGATAATGACAATTTACTGTCCTTCACGTTGAAACATTCATGTTAGAGTGTGTGTCTTGGTAGAGAATGCAATGATTTGAATTCATGAGGGAAAGGAGACGTTTATGTTGAACTATTTTTACCGCGTATGCATTGAATTGTTATAGTGTCTGGGTCTTTTAAAGCATTACTTACTAAAGTAGTCAGATAAAAATATCATCATGATCAATAATGAAAATCTACACTAGAAGAGTTTCTTTTGTGCTAAGATTATATATACAAACGTTATGATGATAATAATAATAATAATAATAATAATAATAATAATAATAATAATGATGATGATGATGATGATGATGATGATGATAATGATGATAATAATAATAATAATAATAATAATAATAATAATAATGATAATAATGATAATGATAATGATGATGATGATGATGATAATAATAATAATAATAATAATAATAATAATAATAATAATAATAATAATAATAATAATAATAATAATAATAAAAAATAAAAAAAGACGATAATAATAATGATAATACATATATATATATAGCGCCTTTCTTCCAACTAATCCTGCTCAGTGGCGCTTATGAGTTCGAAAGGAATGGATTTTTAGTTTAAAGGGGTTGTAGGCTTCATTTGAGAGAAAAGTTTTCAGTAGACTGCAAAATGCAGATTAGTTTGCTGCAGATTGTATCTGTCGTTGCAGTTCATTCCATAAGATAATAGCTTTCACCGAGAATATTCTATCACCCATTTTGCTGTTTGTGTGTGGGACAATTACAGAAGGTCAGTTGATACAAACGCGTTAACGTTGTAATTTCTGTCAGCAAATGAACTTAAGTAATGTTGTTTTTGACTACAAGAAAGTCATTTGCTTTAAAGATAAATACAAAAAAAATTTGAGATTGTACACAAACCCCCAAAAATGATAAAACTCCACTTGCTTTGGTTGTCAAAACATGTTATGCGTTACGGTGATATTTATTCTGGAAGTACATTTCAACTAAGCCGCTATATTTAATTATGTTTTGAAAATTTCAGACGGCGAGCTTTAATTGATTGAGTTATGTTTCAGTTTCTCATAAGATGTTGTGTACGAGACAAACTGACAATATAATTATGTCTTTTTTATGTTTACAGTTGTTGCGTTAATCATACAGCGTGAACTATGTGTTCAGAAATGCAGCAGATGTATTATCAAAGCTTAGAATAATAATGTTTTTGTACTGTTTGAATTGTTCACTGGTTCAATGAAGAGATTTTGATCACTTTGAAGATATAATAATGTTACAATTCACTGTATTCTGTGTTCTGTTGCTTTCTGTAAAACTATTTATTATGAGGGAAGAGCTTCCCTTCAGATTAAGCTGAGCATCCAATAAGACAAAAGAATGCAATATGAAGATAAAGGTAAACTAGCCCTGTAAACATGCCATTTCAGAAATGAAATTAAATTCGAATTAAGATAAGAATATTTACAAAATTTCAATTTGACTTACATCTCCAAAACAATTTGGAACATGAGCAATTTACAAATAGGTAAAACCAAAACACATACAAATAGTACAAACTATGATAAATGAAATCACGTTCTCTATGATACAATCGAGCTTGAATCAAAGTTGGCCTTGCAAAGATCAAATCTCATCTAATTAATGATAGGTCACTCACCTTTTTAGGTATTTAAGCCATTTTAGAACAAGATTAGAGAGCTAACTGCTCTTTTTCCTGCTCTCTCCATCAATAGCCACATATTTAAAATATCCTTGTCAATAATAAAAGCTTCACTATACTGATGGTCAAACAAGGATATTGTCTATAAAATGACATATTTAGACAGCTGTTTCTACGGGTGTGGAGTACCCCTTGTAGAGTGATTCGAACTGACAGAACAAATTATGTGGTATTATATGGTCAGGGAACCAGCAAATCTCCTTAAGGGTAATGGAACACGGAAGCATATTTGTTACACGCTAAATCATGCTTTACCAAGAGTTTCAATGAGTTGTTGTCATGTGTCTGAGTTGTCATTCGGTTTGGTCGTTTAACATGGATACCAAAAGTACTGAGACAAATAGTTCACCATGCAAAATAAGTAACCCTAACCCACACTGGAAGTTAGTGATTCGATGTTATGTTAACCCTTATTATTTCAAAGGTTAATTGAGAATTATTAGGTTATATTAGAATATAAATGGATGCAGTCTCCCTTATAGTATAATCTATGAGTAACTCCATAACCAAACTTAGACTAAAAAGTAATCAATGATTAGTGTTTTTCTTTTAATTCTATTCACAATTACGACCCCCAAACTGTTCCGAAAAACGTTCTTCTTCTTCAGTATAGCATGTGCATTCAGATCTCTGTCTTTATTCTTTTTATATTGAAATAGCCCTAGGAAGAACAAGATGAAGTGACTTTTGGACAAGTGGTTATAGAACCTTCATAGTGAATTGCAAGAGAGAAAACATGTAGCAATTTTAAGTGTTTTAAATCAAAGGCACGTGTCAGGTACCAAATAAAATATCATATTATGTACATTGAGGTTATGGAAAATATTATGTTTATAGCGTATCGGTAACAAACCTGAAGTCTGTATTGCAATTTTAAGTTAACCAGGCTCGGCAGGATGCAAGGGTCTATACACAGGACCTGTCTGCTAAGAATTATTTATCTGAAATGTTATTACTTAGGTTACTACCTCAGCACGGCATTGACCAAGACTGACCAGAAGGATCAAGTCATATTAGTCATGAAGATTGTACAAATTGAATCTGTATTAGTTTAAGGTTTACGTACATTTATAAATCTTGTAAACGTATCATAAACGAAATAATTAGTCATCACCAATGATTAGCCACTTTCCACAATAGAAGAGGTGACTTGGTGTCAAAAGGATATGGAGATAATTTAAGGATGCAATCTCATCATATATCATAAAATGTAAACAAATGTCTTAATACAAAGAAGTTTACGTTTTAACTTATATCATGTTTAATTATTACCATTTTAATATTATCAAGTACCTTTCCACGTATCGTATCGCATCGTTGTAGAAACCCAAATAATTCATTTTTTAAATAAAACTCCTTTTCCTTTGTCAAAAGTGTAATCTGCTCCTCATATTGTGACTACAACATGATAAAAACGTAATGTTGTGATTTTTTTAACAAAGTTGTAAGTTTTGCCTACAACAACATTTTTGGTTGACGTCTGAATATACTTCTAAGAAGGAATACAAACAGCCAAAATATCAGACCTTTACTTAGTTCGTCTGTCAAAACAAAGTTGTCTGTTACAATTATATTTTTTCAGGGAGCACTTTTCAGAAATAGTTGTCGTATATCATAAAAATACTTTACTTGACAACATAAAGAGAAAGTTGTCCTGGGTATTCAGGTGCTTTTGATAATATCTATTATTATTATTACACGTTTTGAGCAAGTAAGCCTCGTAAGACTCGTCGTTGTAATTGTTTGCTTATGTTTCAGTTTCTCAAAAGTTATTTTCTACGAGACACACTGACAAAAACGAGTATCTTGCTTACATGTTATTGGGAAACTTTTATGAGTAATGCGACAGTTATAGCTTGAACATTCTGCTCAGATTGTATTATCTAAGTTTGAAAATAAAGATAAACATTGTAAACATGCAACTCTGGTTCAATGAAATTTGTGAAAGTTTTTCACATTTAATGTTTTAAGATTTCTGTAAAAGTCAATGCCAACTACGAGCAAATAATAAAATAAACCCATAAAGGAGATAAGAGTTAAAGCAGTTAACATATTAAGTAATTGAAACATTGATAGTTTAACTAATAAAACCGGACAAATAATCAAATCAGACTAGCGTAAAAAAATGGACAAGTGAACATCGATGTACCGTTCACCAAAATTCACAACAACAAAAAAGGCCAATATAAGAATTGTGCATAGTTTCTCTACATACATTGATATAAGCAAAATATTCTCGTTCCTTTTAGTTAGCTTATCAGAATTTTAAAAAAAACTTCTCTATTAAGACACATCATACTTACTTTCACATTTTTTTCTTTCTGGGACATCAAAATGTCTGGGTCTATTCATAATATATTTATGTTTATCCGTCTGGGATTTGTTGAAGATAAAACAACAGTTGTGTTGATTGGGATTCAAACTCTTAAGTCTTCAAAGATACGAATATACATTTTTGCTTTTTCTATTTAAGACGATGGAGAAGAATATATTAAGAGGGAGAATAGATATAATGTTGGAAATGTCAGAAAACTTTGCTTATCAACGATCAGATAACTGTATTATTTCAACTTTGTTCAGCACTAAAGCAAATTGATTTAACATTCATTGAAGCAGTCTTTTGACTTCGGAGTATCATGCATTGTGACCGTTATTCTTTGACCATAATGGTGCAATTTTCACTTTGCAAATTCTAGGAAAGGGGGAATTTAGGTCTTCTTTCTTACATTATCTAACCTAGTCATGTCAATTCTAGATGATGGTACTGTGGTGAGGGTGTACTAATCAAATGGTGACGTTCGATGAAGTTTGTAGATTATAAAAATCCTTCATCCATAATTTCTTCATTACCTGCTTATAAACAATAGCATATAAACATCATGGGTAATACTTTTATCATTTCTGTAGTAAAACAACAATTTAAAAGGGAATTTGAGGGGTACATTTTTTGTAAAACGAGACCCTTATTTTCCCTTTTAATAACTGCGTATCGTCAATAGAAAAATATTACTAGTTCTATAATGGTTAGTTCAAGTAATTAAGAATATAACCTTTATTAAGTTTTCTATTCAATTTAAAAAAACCGTATTGAATTACAATGTATCATATCGTTTTCTTAAACCTTATAGTCTTTAGAGCAATTATCTAAATTTGAGTATAGAAAAAGATGAGTGTATAATTTTATTTTACTTAAGCATCAGCGTTTCATGATTACAGTTAAAACGTTATTAACATTAATGGAGTGAAAAAGGTATTAATATAAATGTCAAGATAATACAAATTGATTTGCTTTAAGAAGCCATGTAAACCCGCTCGAATATTAACTCAAAAGGATATATAGTGAAAATGGGAAGTCAGAATTATTTTTGAAAGATAAATATATTCATTCAATCATTTGAAAGGACAATATTTATGATCTGTGTTCTATGATTTCAACAACACAGTGTTTGGACTCCTTTGATAGGCATTTTAGAAGTCGACATGATACATGAGCACAACGTACATCACATAGGAAGCACAACGTACATCACATAGGAAGCACAACGTACATCACATAGGTAGCTTATATGTGTCAAAATCAAAATGGGTTTTGATAATAACCAGATGTTATGTTTTCATGTATATAAACCATAAACTTAAGCACAGACTGCCTTCATCTTGATGTATATCATGATCTAATTGAAATTAATAACATCATGATGTTAACATGGTAACTGGGTATGTCATGAATTAATTGAAATTGATTATTTCCTGTTGTTAACATAGTTATATGAGATTTTATCATATTAATAGTAATGTTTTATGTTATTATTCACTCGCGCAAGATACTGCAGTGAAATATTTATACAGCGATATTACCTGATATACCTGTAGAATTCTTCATAAACTATTCTGTCTGTGGGGCGATATAATATTTCTCTCATTGATATAGAATCTGGAATCACATTACAAAGTATTTCCTTTCTTTCCTAACCATACCTGAACCCATTGTTGTTAGTGTTGTTTTAATCATCTCATTTACCATCTTGGTATACGTTATACACCAAAGTCTAGGACAGATGATTAAAAGGATTGTGTTAAACTGAAATCTGAAAATGGAAATATACACCATAATCATAGCTAGCTGAAAATCTGCTCCCTGAAGTTATCTAAAATTTCAAACAGAAAATAACGATCTTGGAGTGTTGAAATGACACGTAGACTTTACGTGCTTAAAAATTTCCTTAAGTACTTTTCAGTCCATGGTGTTAATGGGTGGAAAACTGTTACATGATGCATTTAAAGGTACAAAACACAGGTTTACTTACACAGGATGACAGAATTTGATATGCATGACAGGAATTTCAGGTATATCTGAACTATATGATATTGTAACATTATTTCTCTTTATATTCCTAACAAATTTATGAGGAAATGTTGTCACATGAAAAGAGCATTTCGTCTTAAAGACCACGAGGTGCAGGAGTTAAGGAAACCTTAGCATGAACGTTTTACTATTTGATTGTATGTTAAGGTTTAATTGGATTCTATTCGAAATGAAAACTCATGCTGTTTCTTATGATATCACTAACTTTCGGTCCGTAACTTCTGGCATATTTATGTTTTAAGTTGTAACACTAGTCAAGTAAAGTAGAAAGAAATAAAGCAAATCTAAGAACCTTATATCATTAGTTGTGATAAACATAAAGACAAAGAGAAAGAGAATATAACTCCTTATAAATCCTTTGTATAGACGAGCTTGTCATACTGTATAATGCTTGTGAGAAATCAGATCTTTAATATAATTGATTTAAGTATCTTGTTAATTTACCAATAAAGTTTTTCTTAGACTTTGTGTATCTACAAAGTTTGATTTCAAACGAATAACTGTCCCGACATAACCCACTGCCCATTTTGAAACGGTTATACCTCATTTAAACGGGTTTAAGGATTGTACTTGCTAAACAGTAGCTTGTCAGGCGATTCAGTGTTTAACACAAATCCAAATGTCCCGTATATTCTGCTTGGTTTCGAATAAAGCTGTTTCCTAAATCCACAATCTTAACACCTGGGAAAGGAATGTCATAGACCACTAAACTTCCAGCTGCGTGTACAAGGGCTTTTAAAGACTCAATGGTTTAAATGAACTTTAAACTTAGATGATTTGTGAAACCTAAAAAATATAGGAAAGGAAACATTGTGTGAGAATGTTTGCTCTTAGGGGATGTTTGGATATTTTTGATAATATTAAATAACGTTTTTTCAGATTTCGGATTATTATGCAATGCAAATAACTTGTCTTTTCACTCTTTTCATAAGGTTTATGTACTCTTTTGGTTTCAAATTTCAGCTTATTGAAATACACTCTTCCACTAAATGTTTCACATTTTAAATGATATTTTTAAGTTAAATGGAAGTGACCTTTTGTTGGCTTTTCTCCCTGATGGAGTGTCTTACATCACGTGTTAAAGAACTGAATTATTGTAGAAGATACATTTAACCGCATTACTCATTTGATGAAAGTGATTACCAGATGATATGATATCACGATATGAGTAGTAATTAAAACGTTATATTGTTGTTATTATATAGTTTCAATAAATAGAATGTAGAAAATCGATCTAAAAACACCTTTGCATTACAATTTATGAATTGATATAAGCGGCTAGGTAACTATTCTGATTTCGTTGGGTTTCAGTTTCTCATTATTTGATCCTGTCCAGTCAAGATAGTGACATTTTCAAAAATAACACATTTGTACATGCACAACATGAAATATACGTAAAAATTGAAATTCGCTAGTGAATTTTTATTCTTATGATACTAGATGTTATGTGATTAAAAAAAAGGTAAATTGACTTTCCTATACGCACATACATCTTATGATTTTTAGTAAAAAATATATAAGAATACAAAACATACTGATGAACTATTTAAAGCATATAGATTTTGCTTGTCCCACTTATTTCAATGCATTATACATGAATTCACTTAATTGAAACCCCCTTGTGACTTAATATGAGGCAATTTGCTTTACTGTACATTAATGTTGTATTTAGCAACGAATGTTTTCATCATTTTTATAAAGCTTTATACATGCATTTCCTAAAATATTGAAAACAAGTCACTGCACATGTATTATATAATTGTGAAATTAATTCGTCTTCCTCATGTGAGACTTAAATGCCAGATTTGATACTTATCCCAAATTTAATAATTTGAAATGAAGCATTTATGTAATACCTTTACATAGTTTTTAATGCAAAAGAAACACGGGGAGATATTGAGACGAAATGGATGTAATTTGTTTTGACATTTTCTAGAAAATCTGAAGATCAAATCCCTTATATTCAGACATCTGAAACTTCTTAAAAGAAAAATGTCATTTTGATCAAAAACAAAGTGTAAATTAAGAAACTGATATCTTAATTAGTTTTTGGAAGAAATGTTTATCTGGCCCGAGGCTAAGTGGGACATTTTACAGGTTGAAACACTGGTTTGACAAGCACGTTATCAACAGTACAATATGTGTAATTGCCATTAATTAGTTAATCATGCACTTATTGTTGTTTCTTTCTAAATGGAAAAAAATTAAAATCATTACTCACTTAAATTAAGAACATATCCTTGCCTCTATGTTGTAATGAGAGTATAAGTACATTTGATTAGTGTCAAGAACATCATTAATTACTTTTGATAAAACCATATGCTTAAAGCTGGTTGGACAAAACTTAGATTTAAACTTCATGTAGATTTATCTCTGACAGTGGACTAAGTGAAACTAATTGGTATTTGATTAAGCCATTCTTGACATTTTAATATGGTAGCAGATGACAGAGCAATATTTCTGTTCAATTAAGCAATTGAAACAATGAGACACAATAGAGCTAACGGTGTTAGTATCTACACCGAAGCGTCGCAATCCTGCAATAAAGAAGTTGTAAATCCATATAACTTGTTCTCTATTCATCTCACCAACTTCTAAATGTCTCTCAAAGAATTAATGAGACACAATTCAACGTTTACATTAAAATTTCAAACCTTACTTACAAGGTCGACAATATAATGTTTTAGCAAACTCAGCGAGAGTACATTTAATCATCCCTGTCTGTATTTCATTGTAATATTGCGCACACTGAAGCATTGATAATGATCTCAAAGGGCATCCTTCAAATACTTAAGTATAATCAATATGGGATAAATTAGGTATATTTATAGATAACAGTAGTTCAATAGTAATAGTGGGATTTTTTTTTTATGTAAAACAACATGTGTTTTACTTTTTGTATGGCATTTAAGAAACGTTGAGAAAGGTGAACAAGTTATCTGGATAGCCTACCTGTTATTGCCACAATAAGTTGACTATCGATAGAATTTAGTGTCAATTTTCTCATAGCTAATCACGAAAAAATAATGTGATTCATAGTTAGAAGTTAGAAGTCTAAAAGTAAGTAGCTTTCTTACCAGCAGAGTCCTGGTACTATGTAAATCCCGTTTTACACATACGATCAGATAATTTACAAAGTGTTAAGGACATTAACAAAATACTCCTCTCAATATCAAACATACTCCATCAGTCTTATATATGAATCTTTTTCCACTTGAATTTCAACAAATATAAAGATGCACTGACAGTTTCTGAGGATGAAGTAATTAATTTTTCTTATTTCAATGATTACTAGAACAAATATCTTGCTAAATGGGCACTTCTACCTCATTTGTAATTGCCTCTCTAGTTGAAAGCGAATATCGTAATCAAATTTTAGTGGGTGAATTATTGTAACAGATAGGCATTATCATTTCTATTCCAATCTACCTGTCAGTTCCGCCAACATATGAAGGTGATGTAATTCTTTGTACTCGGATGATCAATGGAAAAATGTTAAGCAGGAAGAATTAATGGTATCTTATTATGGAGTAAAATATTCCTGAGAATATTCTGAGAGTTTATAAGAATGGATAACATAATTGCAGGAATATTCCTTGGAAAGTATTGAATATATAACATTTTATCACGCGCAGTGAATTCATACCACTACCAGCAACTACAAAAACAAAGCTGACAAAAAATCAATTCCTCTTTGTCGTCATAGAATCTTAGAAAGAATTTCTAATGAAATTAATTTTCCTTGGAGGTCTTCTTTAATTGAGTTTTCCAACATACGAACATAAAATAAAGGACTTGCTTATTGATTTCAAACTGTCTCCATGGTTTATTTCATGATCTTATATTTCCTCTAATGTTATATTGCCATATATGTTTTTGGCATAATTCAAAATGATGAAGCTAAAATTTCAAACATGAACTAGTTATTAACTTAGCTTAATATCAATATCTAAGTATAATATCTAAATTTGCAACCAGCAGATAATGTTCTTGCATTCTGGGAGTGACTGATGCTACATTCCCTCAAGTGCAAGCCAAATGACAATATAATAGATTTCATAAAACTTAACATATGCCCGTTACGTTTTGTATTTATATGTATATATTTTGTAAATACGTTGACAAAACTCGGTTCGATAAGAAATAAACGGATGTAATGAACTGTACCAAAGTGAAAGGGAGATGTGTTGTTGCACTTCTATCATATGGTACCTATTATGAAAGCGGATGTAATGTAAAAGGGTGAACCGATAACTAATAGTTTTGCAATTCAACATCAACATTTGCTACATGTACAAATGTAATTGGGAACAGATTATGTGCTTAAATGACATCAGAAAACAAACAATGCTAACGTCAAGTATCTTTAACATAAAGATGTGAACGCATACGACACAATGATAATAAACTCACTATGGTCATGGACGATGTGTGACGGTTTTCAAAGGTTTATTTTATGCATTCAAAGTATATATATATATATATAACATACTTCACATAGTCGTTTGAAGAATCATTTTAATCCGATACTAGTATTTCGTCAATAGTATTGACTCATCAGGGATGAAACGATATGATCGTTAGCATCGCATTACAAGCGTTTTTATAACAAAATATACGTACAATGTATATATAGGTAATGTTCCGGCCATGAGATAGAAATCAAATATTCAACATGTGTTAAAATAGTTTTATATCAGTTGTCTTTCTCAATAACATGCTTCCTTTATGTGTAATTGCCAAAAGGTAAGTTTCCCATCCTTTGCATTGTCCAAAGATATTTTTATACATTTACATCAATGCAAAATCAGTGCAAAAACATTAATGAAAATTTCATACTACTTCATTTGATATTACATGTCGTTTAATGATATATATTGATTGGAACAAGCCGCTTGCAAAATTAGTTGTACTTAAAAGCTTGTAATTGAAATTGGATAATTATATCAACATAAAGTAACGTCCAGAAAAAAAATCCTTAAACGGCACACAAAACATTTGTGAATGGCATATGTCGAATGATTTTGAATTAACAAAATGTGCCTTACATGTAAAAGTTAGACTTTAAATAATGAGAAATCACTTAATATCACTCACCTTTTAACAGAATCCAAAATGCCTCTTTCCACACTCAAAACGTTTTAACACTAATATGTAACTTACACGCTTGCGTTCATTGCTTCTTCAAAACATTCCAGTGTACCAAACTACTCAATACCAACAACAATTTCAAAGTGTTGAGTGTTGACTTATTAACTCATATTTTAAGTTAAACTCGGTAGTGAGTAGATTTAATTATGTAGTTTTACTTTGATATGTCAGACTTTAGAGAGCTGCAGATGTAGACATTGTCAATCAGGAAGAATGATTCAATCATCACATCAGAGATAGCATCAGTATTTTAATCTCCTTTAAGTTAAGCTCGGTGCGCTACTGCCCTGAGGAAATCATTTGGTAGTTCAGAAATATCTAATGTGGAATAGCCTTTTCTTTACCGTCGACCAAAGGTGTGAGTGCTGAAATGAAAAAAAAAATCCTTACCCATTGCTGTGATGTTAGCCATGACAGAACAAATTATCGTATCATGTGGTCACAGAACCATCAAATCTCCTTGAGGGTAATTGCAAACGGAGGCGTGTTTGTTTCTTGTTAATAATTTCTTTACAACTACTTCCATTGAATTGCTGTCATGTTAGTCGGTCGTTAAGAAGGGTTTAAGGATATTGTCACCAAATAATTCATCATGGACCATAACTCAACGCATTGCACAATATAAACTGTTAATCTTTGGTGAAATCAGTGTCCTACCTTGACAAAGGTGGACACAGAAAAGTAAAATAAAAAAGGTCAAACAAATTTACATAGATATGTTTAAAAAATACTACATAACATAAAGATCAACGTTGTGATCTTTAGAGAATTTAGTTAGCTACACATATAGAAATATACTTTAAAATAATCATTGGTATTCGCACAGTATACAGATGAGGAAAAAGTAGTGTGTAATGTGTTATAATAAGATATGATGATGCAATATTGATAATTGAGTTAGATGACCAGCTGTGCAGTATCATTATTTGCATTATCAAATGATTTGCTAAAAGTCTGGGACACCACTGAAACAATTCATTCGCATATGCATTAAAGTGTGGTGCAACTGCACAGACAGTTTCTGATGTATAAGTTATTAACTAAAGAAGTATGCACTTGATATTAAAGCTTGATTGAAACAGCTATCAATGTTGTTCCTACGTTGATGGCAGTTATTTCGTCGTCATTTACACTGATTTTAAAACATATATAATGATAATGTAATACCCATAATGTAAAATTTTTTAGAGAAAAGAATATCCTCTCCCTCGGCATGCGGTTAATTCTCTCATAATTTAGATTTTGTTGACACGAAAACATATATTTATGATAGTTTGTGTTCCTTCAAGTGATTACTCCTCACAAACATATTAGATGAGATATTAAAAATAATATCGAAACCTCCTAATAATATTGATTTTAAGTATAATTGTCAATGTAAAACACAGTGAAAATGAGAACGTTTGATACTTTGGGGGTATGAATGTCATAAATATAACGTAACCTTGTTAACAAAACTGTCAATGGAAAAAATCAAACAAGCAGAAATATAATTATCAGCCATTTAATGTTTTCTTTATTTCGCGGATATATACATCGTGTGGTGTATTGTCTCCAATTTAACAAAGGAATCAACATGTATTAGAAAAATAAAACCTCAAATCTCAGAAGTGACTTCATCGTTATACTGTTCACATGAATGTTAATTGATGCTATACAAATCACAAGGGAACAAATTGGAAACTTATACGTTATTATGAATCATAAATTAAAATTCATGAAAAGCTTTAAACTCATTGTCAATATTCAATACATATGTTTAATCATAAACTAATCAAGATTAGTTTTACTTGATTAGTTTTACAAGATTAGTTTTATCCAACAAATTATCCATCCTAAAACAGATAAGATGGACTTATTTCTTTATTTTCAAAACGTATTGCTTTGATTTCCATTCACAATATTTATAATGTATGTTGATCACTATTCCAAAGCAGAAGTTGTTGAAATATCATTTGTTGATAATATGTTATCCATTTGATAGTCACTAGATCTTATTTTTGTAGATAAAACTGTAAGTAGAGTTGAGTATTTAACGACGAAAACCGGGAACATTCATACTTAACATATTTGAATCCTAAAAAAAGCATTCAAAGTATTCACTATGTCAACCTACACAAACCTACGAGATTTATACACACTCAAATAAACTTTCATTTACTACACAAACACTTGACTGGTTGAAATTTCATTTTACATATTTACGTGTCCTATATTTGTCATTTTTGGAAATGTTTATACAATCGGGGTTTTTTTATGACAGATTATAACTATGATCAAACAAGATGTGAAACTCTAGGCTAACTCGAGACCTTGAAGGCTGCACTTAAAATTTTATTACATTCTCGGTTGTTTGTGTCATTTCAAGGTGCAGAGATACTTATCTTCTATTTTATTTTTAGAATAAGGATGAAAGCAGATGTTCAGAAGAAAAAAGTTTTAAGAAAGAAAAAAAAAATGAGACAGGATAATAATTTTTTTAAGCGTGTCGTTTTTCTGTATAATCAAGATGGATGGGAAACAAAATAAAGATATTTTTGTGATCTATATGAAAAACCAAACGCAGAATCTTACTTGCAGTGCTTTGATAATTTGAAGTTTTAATTTTTAAAAAACACCAAAACCTCAGGTTTCTTTAGATAAAAACTTTGTTTTGAGCAAATTAGTTTTAATTATTTACAAGTATGATTCTCAGCTTAGAATAAAGGAAATGATTAATCCAATTGAATCAATTATAACTATATTAAATATAGTTTGTATTGTTTCATTTTCGTGTCATTTTCAATCTCAAAGATCAAGATAGTTTTTACAAGAATAAAGGTGTATATAACCCTGTATCTTACAATGAAGTGATTCCAAAAAAGTACATCGTTGTCGCAAACACTTGGAGTCTCTGTTTTCCGTAACACAAACAGTAAAAGCATTCTGAAGCTTGAAGTGACAGGATAAATACGTGATTGAAATAATTTATCGGGAGAGTGCCATTATAGCCAATATTCTATGCAGGACATCATCAACCCTATGTTATTCTACATATTCAAATTTCATTTTGCACTTTGATTGGTGGAAACTTGGTGTTGATTTTATCATTTAAACCTATTGCAAATCTTAAAATGTGAATATTGTGTGTTTTCAACACGTCATATTATTTATAAATCATGGGAAACGTAACTAATAATTATTTGCAAATATATAACAAAGAGGTTCATTACCAAAGTTGTCAAGATATAACATTGAAGGTTCAACCCATAGTTCAACGAGATCGCTGTTTTACTTAAGGACATGTATACTAAAATAACACAGTTTATTTCTTTGACAAGTTTGTTTTCCCCTCAAGACACTAAATGTAAACGCCTTCCTTAAAGCTAGTCATTTTTACAAAAAGAGATCATTGTTTACTCTGGAGGTATATGTTAATCGGAATACATCTATTATCTAAAGGAAATTCTAAACATAATCTAAAGGCAGTGCCATCTGAGGTTCCAATCGAAGGTGTACATTGTATTGTGTTTAACATGCCGGCTCCTGTGAAATGGGTTCAGAGTTTGACAATTTATATATTTAAGCATTTGTCTTCCTTGTGTGTAAGTCAGTTAATGAAGTTACATTACTTTTCATTACATTATTGCTATAACCTAAGAAATGAAGAACTCTACTGGTGTTTTGATTTAATAATTGTTCTGTTGATATTTGTCTTTTTGTTTTAAACACTGCTTTGACCTTATGTAATAGAAAGCTTGCTGGACTAAATCAATGGATGAAGATTAAACAACTACATCAACAACTATACGAATGTATTTTGAACTTAAAGTATTTTACATGCAATTGTAACATTATACTAACTTTATATTGATTCATCTTTCACGGGATTAAATGCTTATAATGTTTAACAGACTGCCATGTATGTATTATCTTTAAGTACATAATGAACAACATCTGCCTTCTGTAGGCCTGTATCATATCTTTCACTGAACACGCACAGGTCAACAGGTCCAACAGGATATACGTGACTCCACCAGCAGATATCAGTATCGAGTAAATATTTGTAAAGATAGCGATTATATAATGTTTATGTTTTTCTGCTTACGGGATGTTCCTTCTTTCTTTGTACAGATTGGTACATCTTACTAAATAGAACTTGTCTTGTAAAAGTTGGTAATCAATTTATTGCGTATCAGGTATTTGAAGACTATCGTATTATGAAGGATTGTTACCAACAAAGTCGGACAAAAATATTTTTAGTATGAACACTTTATGCACTTATCACTTTTACTTAGCATCGATTGTTTCAGTGCGAGTTACCGCATTTCGTCGTCTGTGATGTCATAAATCTATTGTCCGCAAGGTCACTTTAAGGGCCGAGGAAAGAAAAGCACGGTATTTTCAGGCTTTTTAATGCGGTTCGAACGGACTAGAATCGGTAATAAAGAACATATTTCACTCGTAGGTATGTCATTGGTGCAAAATTTCAAACTCCTTTCGTTTAGGCCACATGACACACTACCTCGTGCAATAATCTCGCCATAAGATTGTAAAAAGAGACCACATTTTCAAAACAAATACATTAGTCAGCATATCATCCATTTACTTCAAGAACAACGTGCTTTGTAAAACCATCCAGAGCTGATACTGTCTAAAATCACTTAAGATTATGTCAATTTTCGTTGTGTGAAGTGAACCACGTACTTGAATCGACATTTACCCCATGAATATATGAGGGTCACCTTGTTACTAAGTCCCAAAATTAAGTTTGTAAATATTCAAAACTAAACCACAATCTCTGTTAACAATATCGAAGCAAACTTTAAGGGCTAGACATTAGTGTGTCTAAAACCAAGTCCGATTATGAACATGTACATGCAATTCTTTGATATCGTGAACTGAAAGCTAAGAAGCCAGTCTACAGGAATTTCTTCATTATTTTTTATGTGAAACGTGGTCGACATTGAAACAAAAAGTGAGAAATACTTTCAGTAGGAACAATAACATCTTGATATGAACAAATCTTATCTGAATTTTTTTATTGAGAGTAAGTTTTTTTGAAACTCTATCCTTTTATTAGGGAGTACGCCTAGGACAGATGAATTTGGTGTTCATTTCAGAAAATTAATTATTTGAAATAGACCATAAAAACAACAAACAGCATACAAGGGATTATTAATAATTGCCAAGATATATGTTTATGACTACAACACAAGAAGAAGATATTTGAATATCTTCTTCTTGCTTTGAATATCTTCTTCTTGTATTGTATTATCCAATTGATGCACACAGAAGAAATATACACCACAAGGTCTATGTACAACTAAAATGTATATGTCAATAAAATTACTACGTAATCTATTTCCCTCAATTTGCTCATTGGAGTTGTGTGATGAAACGTTTGCTTGTGTTTACCCTCAGATATTGAAATATCTGCCTCTGTCGAACATTAAAGAAATATAGATTCGTATGGTTAACGCTACCTCAAAGAAAATTCTATCAATTAACACCTAATATTTATATCACTTCTAAAATACAATAAGAAGGTGAATACAAAAATATTTAAGCAAAAGGTAAATATTAAGTAATAAAAAATCAAAAAGTTTCAGTTGACAGAGTGAACTCCAAAACGTCTTCTCTAAATGATTTCATGGTCTAACAGATATTTCCAGATATGCCTTTGATTGCTTTTCCTGATGTGTGGGACAGCAAAACTTGTCTATTCATCTCAACGACAGGTGGCGTGATTCGGCATGTCGCAGTGTTGCAGAAAAAAGGCTAGCTTCTTTGGAAGTTAAATCACTCATGGAGAAAGCAAAAAGAGGGTGAAAATACGCAGCGTCAATTACTTACAGAGTAAGTATGTGTAAAGGAGAATTTAATTATGTCTTTGAAATATAACTTTAAGCTGAAGACACGTGCAGAATTCTTCATGAATTCGTGTTGGAATTTTGAATGGCAAATTTATGATCTTAATTTGCAAATTATAGAAATATTAAGATATCCAACATATATATAATAACTATTGCTTGAATATAAACTGAATGCAATTTAACTCAATGCATGTTTAAATTCCTAGATGCATCCCGGTTTATTGTTATGAAAAAATAATTATATTACCATAATTAACTTCAAAACTTTTGAAAATTAATTCTCATTTAACAGGTTTCGAGATTTTCTATCACAAATAAATATCAACTAAATGCTTATTCTTTACACTTTCTATTCCTAATTATCATGTTGTAGGTTTATGAAAGGGATAAGTCATCGGTTAAAAAATATGTTAAGGAAATTCTGGGGCATATTTGTGTAAAATTATCTATGAAACCAATTCAAAACGGGCTTAAAGAGTCCATCATATATCATCATAAGCATTTATTACATGTAAATATTTAGCATTCTATTTCAATGTCGCTAGACATCATCGTGTCAATTCTAGTCCCTTGTATCCCGTACAAAAATGACTGAGTTTAGATTATACGGCAAAACTATATCTTAGCCATTCAAATTTACTTACTCCCGCAGATTGGGACAATCATAGCTTCTCACCAATGTTAGTCAGTGGTATATCTCTCATATCGTTACTATAATAGTCATAAAAATCAATGTTGGGTTAAATTTCTATGTGTAGAATAAGTTCCGAAAGACGATCTACATAAAAGAAAACCTTTTGTAAGGTAATGCAACATGTATAAATAATCAAGGTTACTGGTGATCAGATCATAAGATTTAAATTGTTTTCATTCTATTGTCTATTGACACCCCAGGATGACTGATATGGCATTTTGTATTTCAAAACATATATATATATATATATATATATATATATATATATATATATATATATATATATATATATTCTCTATGTTATATACCAGAATTGTCAAACACATAACATAACATATAAAACATCAGTTCAATAGCCCAACAAACGATATATGTATACAATACTTTATCTATATCCTAAAGAAGCCAGACAGGTGTGAAGTAATAAGAACTTGTTCAGGTATTTTGGAATGAGAAGTAACAAGGTGCAATTATGATACAGCCTCTTAATTGAGAATATAATCTGATAGAGCTTACATTAATCTGTAAACAACAGTACAGTACAGTATTGACATTTTTCTAAATTATTGGCTTACGTTTTTTAATTTGAGTATTGGAGATGAATACATTGATCAATAGAAATACGTTTATTGGCGAAAACTTTAAGATGGTCATTTGATTAATATATTCTTAAAAATGTTTCAATCATCATTATCAGTATTATATCAAGGTTTGTAAACAATTCAGTCTTACCATTTCAGTTGTTATATTTATGTCTGAAAAAGCCTTACCTTTCTATAACAAAGTCATGTGTAGTAAATACGGTTTCCATGATAATGAAGTTCTAAGCAGAACTGTTTCTATCATACATATCTAGTTTCCTAACAGCTGGAAGCATCATGTATGTAACAGTTTAGAAAAACGATAAATCTGTAAATAAGATAAACGCATCAAATGCAGGTGTTTTCGATATGCACATCCTTCAGTTAAATGAATGCACACTAGGTACTTTCATTGTTTTCATAACAATTATATTTTCTAAAAAAATAATGAACATGAGAAAATTAAAATTGAAATCTTCTTTAAATGCAATGTACTTTTCTATCTGTTTTTTTAACACACTATGTCAAAGAAGATTCACAAATGTAACTTTCACATTCTTTCAGCATGCATCTGACTTGATCTCTGAAAAAGAGTTGACAGGTTTAATGACTGTACTTGACAGGAACTTTAGATAGTTGATTCATGCATGGCATTTCCTCAGAAGTCAGCAAAACACAACGGAGGATATTTCATCACTCGTTAAATGCAGAAAGATTTGTGGATTGCTTTCAGCTCGCAAATGATGAGATAACAAGGCTGCAATTGCGTGTTTGAGAACTTCCTATATACATAGCATTAACAAATATTAATTTTGTCAGTTTGTTTGCTGATATAAAGTCAAAGGTTCCTGGGCACATTTCGATCTGAGCTATTAAAAGGAATAGACTTAATTGGGATTAAACAAGTACTTACAAAACTAAGAATTCTGCATATCTCATTACAATCCAAAACATGAATAACCAAATCGCATCGATGGGAAAAAACGATAGTTACCACTGTAGTTTAGGAACTTCTACATTTTATTTTCCATACATATACATGTATAAAATTCTAGCCATGGAACGTGTTTCTCATAAACATTCTTGTCATACAACCGATAATTTCCTCTCATGATTTAACTATGTTTGCTGTGAAGTTATGTTTAGGAGATTGAGTCATAAATCGTTTTGAATTAGACCTTTTTCACAAATATCAAATAAACGCTTTGAGGTTTTGGAAAATGTGCTTTAGAAGCCTTTTCTAACATTTACAACTTCCTTTTGAACATGGCTCACTTTTTTAACGTAAAAGGATAGACCGAACTCACCATAAAACGTAGAATTTTCTCATAAAGTAAAAGCATTGAAACATCACCTTTCAAAAGTCAAATGACTTTTTGCTGCATGTGAAAATATGCGTTAAACATCTGTTATTTAGTACAGTATATAAAAACGTTTTATCAAGACAACGCTAGACATTTACAAACAAATTTACACTGTTTCAAACGATAACTTTTCTATCACGTTCAGCGTTTATTTGATTTTTGTGAAAAGTATTGACAATATAAGGCATGTGCTTCCAAGGGGGATAAAGGTCGGACGTCGACACTTAGAAAATCCAAAAAAGCTTTGATGTCTCTTGTTTTCTCAAGACAGGATTAATTTCACGGTTAACTAAAACGTCGGATCCACTTAGTGGGGGGAAATTACGAAACAGTTCTAAAACTGTTAAAAAGAGAAAATGTTTGTAGGCATCAGAGATGTAGTCTTTAAATTGGACACTTGTAAATTGTGTCCACAAATTTAGACAACTAATGAATTGTGTTCACGAATTTAAAACTAGTAAAATATACTCACCAATTTAGACATTAAGTGGAATTTCTGATTACGAGATGGCAAATGCACAGTTGGTTTAAAGAGTATTGTTTTCAAATAAATGAATTGATTTCTTTCAATAACCTTTTAAATTTGAAAGCTTAGTAATCTCTACTTTGCCATTACCTACTAGTCTCATTAAAAAGAGGTTCATAGGTTAAAAGTTTGAGACGACATTAATCAAGAGTGCCATATCCGAGCAACAGTTCGGCATTGGAGTAATGCCAAAAATGACATTATATCAATATCAATAACGTAAAATTTCAAATGAATCAACATTTACTGTGAGATATCCAAATGAATGGTCAAATGTTTAAGTAACAGAAAGTGATAAATCATTCAATACTCCGTACACTTCCATACTTTGAGATAGAAATTTACGGCCACATTTCAACCTAGTAATTTTAACTTGCGTGTAGGAGAAAAAGTAGAGCACCAAAATAATGATACTTTCGAGTCGCTATGAATAAAAAATTTGATTAATTGAATTTCAAAACTTTATTACACTAAGAGGTAAAGAAAGGATGATTTAAATAAGTTGTTGTTGATTTGATGAACTTTTCTGATGATCTGAAAAAATATCACACATAAATATCAAACCATGGGCTTTTGATGAGAGACCATGTAGAACTGTATAATGACACTAACTTATATTAGTGAAAGCGACTTAAAAGAACCGTGTTAAAAGAACCGTGATAAAAGAACCGTGTTAAAAGAAACGTAAATGTCATTCCGATCATCAAAGTCCATTGGGAAATATTCGTGAATAATGGCTGTTTTAATGAGTGAGAATTGCATGCACATAAGTGCTGAAACATTCTGTAAATGCCCGAGAGTATAAAAGAAGTTAGGCTGTTAATTGTATTCAATTAAAGCAGCAGTTAGTAATGTATCCTATTTTTCCCAGCACAATTTGCCTAACACATACATTGAAAGCATTTTTTCAATAACTTGCAATGTTTCGTACACAAACACATACGCACCCACACCCACACAGCTGAACAGAACGATCTGATTTTTTATCTATGGCATGAATGACAAAAGTAGTGCAATCATAGAATCATTATCCAATACCATTTACTTTTCGTATAATAATTTCATTCAAACCGATGAATTTCCGATAAATCTAAGTCACATAAATGTTAGACATGTAGTCCACAAATAACAAGTGCCTCAAATATATCTTTCTTTGTCTCGATCAGTCCACTTTCAAGTAGTTTCACAGATGTAGCTTAAGCATTCTCTCAACATGGACCTGACTCAAACTTTTCAAAAAGTTGACAGGTTTATTGACTCCACTCGACAGGAACTTAGAGATAGATGATTCATGCATGACGTCTCCTCAGAAGTCAACAAAACACAAAGGAGGATACTTAATCACTCGTTAAATAGATTCACGAAGCAGAAAGTGCGGCGCTTTAAGAGACGTAAAGAGGATGAATTAACAAGACAGTAATTACCTGCTTGAAAAGTTTGTGACAGAGGGCTGAATGCTTAGGCTGAGGTTTGAAATCCAATCCACAAAAACAAATTATTTGATAAGGCGGATATACATATTCCGAAGCTTTTTAAAAACTTAAAGTTTCATTCTGCTCCGCTTTAATTGCAAAAGAGGATTTTAAATGATACTCATGTAGACTTGTATATATGATGTTTGATATTCCCGATTTTAATATGATTCGGTTTGAGACTGCTTTAGTTTACTTTTAGATCTCCTCAAAAAAGTTTTATATTGTCTAAAAGTAGACAAGTATCAAAGTAATACAATTCTTTTCTTGCATTACGTTTTAGTTAAATCACATTTCCTTTAGAGAAAAATGGCTTTGTTTAATCATCAATTAATTATATAAACATAGCAACTGGAAAAAGGTATGTTTAGTTTGCAACGACTATCATGTTTATTACATAGAATGTTAGCCATTGTGAAAGTCAAGCGAACCCTTGTATATCTCCTGGTGAAATTTGTGATTTTGTATTCAATTCTTTTATTGCATAGCATTTGTGTATTATTTTACATACATGTAAATAAACACTATTTTTGACACACACAAAAAATGTTTCCTTTTACATTCCGTTTTGTCTTTGTGCATGTATGGAGTTTAACCTGTATGTTTTTACCGTCACCAATAAACAAACTTAAATAATATTAATGTTTCTAAGTGTCATGCGGTATAAACAAAGAACCACTTTAATTGGATGCCTTTTCACATATAATCAATTTAAGTGTTTTATATGTATGTACAAAATACAAATTTGTACATATACATGGAGACTTGTGTTAAGTCTACTCTGCTAAAGCGTATCTCATCAAAAAACATAAATATTATGTTCAATGGCTTCATCTTACTAAAATCACGGGTCAAAGAAAAGCTACGACTTTAGATTTGAAATTAAGAAGAAAATCAAACTCAGTTTCAAACCCAATCGCATGAAAGCACATCACCTATATATAGCTAAATACAACAATGATTGTTTTCATATTGAACTGTGGTATCACGCATGCTTTTCCCAAATTCTGTCAAATTATGGTTTTCACATTTTCATGCAGAGCAAAATAGCCGTTGATACCGGAAACTGAATTGTTGCATATTTTATGAATATGATATCGTCACAAGTTCTTGAATAAACATTTTTTAAATCTTTCTTTTGTATTTTTTCTGCTCTCTAGATTTAAATACATGGTAGCGTTTCTTTTGCCGGTGAGTTTATGTCGATCGATTAATGTTTGCTTGTAGCACAGAGAATATAAAATCAATGTTTAGATATTCATGAATGTCACTAGTTAATTGCTAATCCGAGACACTAAAGTAGACATAAGGTGACACATTTCATACTTTATCTTATTACACAGACAGCCAAAGTTTATTGGATTCTAAGTAATAGCTTATCACCTTACGAATGTGACATTTTGGACCTAGTTTCATGTTAGAAAGTCATTAGTCAAAATTAAAGTCTTTCAGTGATACTTGTACTTTGGAAGTAAATTGGTAACACAGAAAGGTCAAGGTGAAAGAATAAAGAAAATCCAAAATTTAAATAGAGTATTTTGTATTACTATTTTTCCTTCAGCGAAACAGCCTCGATTTAGATTTTCTGATTTTAATGAACATAAACGTGAAGGGGGGAGTAACTTTATTGCAAACGCTATTGTAGTGTTAAATTTATCGTCAATAGTCTTTCCCAAGTATTCAAAGAAATTGAATTTTTAATCAGACCACTCATATTAGCTATATGAGCTTTTTCCCATCGTACCGGTAAATGTTTTAAATGATCGTTGTACGCTTGGTCCTGTTAAATTTTGCTTAAAGGTAGATTTTTACAAAAGTAATAGATCCCACAAATATTTTTGATATAGAATTTAAGCTTACAATTTATCCCTCGAAAATGCAGGTAGTCGCATTTGATAATTTCATTAATGTTTCAAATGATGACCATTTTATTTTAAACAACATTCAGGCTTTTAAAAAGCCACAACAAAGACAAAATGTCTCCATGATTATCAATTCACAGGATATCGAAAAGTTCATGAAGTTTTGAAAATAAAAATCCATCGCCTTTCCCAGAACACAATAGATAAACATCCACCTGCATTGTGTTCTGTTTAATAATTACTTCTTGAAAGTAGTTTTGGTGAGAATAGTTGCAAATACTTGTTAAGCTAAAACGAATGAAGACATCAGACAAAACAACAATCCATTCTCTTGTCAGTGTTGTCAGGTAAATAGTTTATAAAGCTCTCAATATAGTTCAACTCCTCAATCACTACTGTGTTGCCAGACAGTATATCGGCTGTTTAGTACTCTGTTTTCTATTGCTATTTTCACTATAACAGTGAAAACTAAAAGGGATGCTACATTTTTTTTTATTTTGCTTTTACAGGCTTTTACAGGCGCCATTTAAAATTGACTCATGAAATGGAATTTCATATATGAATATGAAATGAATAAATCATATATACATCCGGGTTATTTCACACATCCATATTCATCCTCAGAAGCCCAAATCACAAGACATTAACTGTTTGACATGGATTTTTTGTTGTAGATTCTAGATGAGACTTTAGCAACCCTTTAAACTTCCCGTATTATCTTCCAAGGAATTTTTTTTATAGATTTTATTTAAACAAATTGGTGCACACCAGACGAGGAACATTGTTCAGCTTTATAAAACAATTGCAAATATATTAATCATCTTTAATATAGTCACTTTGCTTACCCGATGAAAAACAGAACTTCTATTTGAAATTGTGTATGACTATAACACACACAATGGTATTTTCCCTTGTGACTAAGTGTTATAACAAGCTGGACTATATACATACTACCTTAATTATTATCACTAAGTAAATATTATCATTTAAATGATACTTTTCAGCATATATGAAATTACACTACCCATAACGATATAACCCAAATAACACACAAGGATGTCCCTTGTGAGTGACATTATAAGCTAAATATATCAGTCTTGGCATACAAATGCACAATATAAGTTCAGTTTGAGTAGCTATTTATAGTACTGTGTAAAGTCGTAAAATGAAAAACAATGATGATTATTTGTTAATCAGTTTTGACTAAAGAAGTACAGTTGTCTTACTGGTAGAATATCTAAGTCTCCGGCACGTAAAACCTTCTGGTTTTCAATAAATTTATAACATGAATAAAGCTTTCAGTAGTTGATATTAAAACCTCTTGATAGACCACCTTCATGAAAAAGAGTTATTTTGGTGTAAACTCTTTATCATGCTAGTAGTATTACATGCAACGCCATTTCAAACCATGACCGTTTTCAATAATTTACAAAGTTTTTGACACTTTTTGACACAATTGTTATTTGTATGCAGATTTGCTTTTGATGCTTCCCTTACTAAAAGTTGAGTAATCGTGTTCCTCCTAATTTGCCGATAGTATTATACTGGATGCAATCTCAAGTAAAGTTTCTACATTGATATAAAGTTAGTATTTAGTGTGTCATAACACGAAGGGAGTATCGTGGTAGAGAGGATCACGAGTTTCTTTTCGTTCTAACATTTCACATGCACATGTTTTTCAAACTCATAAAACACCAGAATCAGTTTAAAAATTTTGAATAAATTAGCTGACAGTGTAACTGTCTTCAACAAAAAAGGGATAGATTGTTTCTTCTTTTATTTTACAAAAGACAGGTGCTCAATCACTTGTAAAGTATGTTCCAAGACAAGAAATATGCTCTTGAAGAGGCGAATAACATGTCAAGACAATATGGTTCACTTAGAAATAATCAGGTTTTGTGACAGAAAGATTATATCATTCCTCATCTTTAAACATAATTTCTAAATTGGAATTCTTTCTATAATAAGGTACATGTAGATAGTTTAAGGTTCTGGAGAGTATGTTTGACATGTATAATTGTTGTGCACTGTAGATTTAAGAAACCTTAATAAAATTATAATTATCTCCCAAGATTGAAGTTACATGAGTCACGGCACTGTAGATTTAAGAAACCTTAATATAATTATCTCCCAAGATTTAAGTTACATGAGTCACGAAGGGTAAATTTCAAAAGCATAGGCGATTGTTCGTTGCATGTTGAAGGCTAAAGAGTAAATCTTGCTATGGTATTGATACCATTATTGTAATTTCTTTGAAAGCTTAAAAGAACACCCAACTTTGCAGTTACACAACGAATACATTTTTGATGAAAATGCAGTGCAAATGACCTGTTATTACTGAATAAGATTCGTCTCTTTCACTACTCCTAACACAGCAGCCCTATCTCTGAGATATTGAAAGTGCCGTCCTGAAATTTAAAACTCTCAATGAACTCTTTTTTATAAGTATGTGAGTTCATTTTTAAAATAACCTTCTCTGTCATGTACATAACTTTCAATGAATTTGAAATGTATATATTTTTCTTTTATATATGCAATTGCGTATTAAAAAATGACAGGTTATTCACTCCTTTCCTTTCGGGGAATCTAAAACTGTTTTTCAAATTTGTACTGCAATTTGCATTGTCGAAAAAAAAATTTTTTTTAAAACACATTACAGCTTTTTGCAAAACATTTTGGAGTTTATAATCACTCAATTTTATTTTGTAATTATATAAAATGTTTTATGGTAACCTTATTCGATATCAAGTATGAAAGCATGTTAGTTTTTCAAATACATCAACATGTACTAAGGAAACAATCTAAGGTATGTGACGAAACAGATAAATCAAACATTTCCTTCATATACTCTGCTTTAGCATTCGAATTATCTTAGGTTTCCGTGTCATTTCAATATTTACAATTCTGATACCATTCATCGAGGAAACAATCCGTGTTTTAAAGAAAAGTACATGATATATCTTGTTAGTTGTATCAAAAGAGAAATAATCTTGAAAGCGGCGTTAAACACCAACTCACCTCACCTCACCTGTATCAAAAGAGTAACATTTTTTAAAAATCAAATAACTTAATCTGAGTACTGACAAAAATACTGATAATATGAAAAACAAGCAGAAGCTGTGAGACCATAAATCTCTCACGTTATATAATGGGTCTTATTTCATGTTATTGAAAGCTTGTTTATTGAACTCTTAATGTCATTCGAGCCGTCATTGTCAATTGGGGGGAAATCGTGGATAGAGATGGAATTATTGGATGTACAAATTAGAAAAACCATCTGTCCCAAATTGTCCAAAAAGACCTTGGAAGGTAGGCTGATAATTCAATATACTTTTGCTATGTTTCTCAGGACACTTTGCATTGCTTATAAAATAACTTTTGAATTACTGGTAAATTATGACATAAATATCACGCTAAAGATTTGGTTATGAATATCGTGAAAGCCGAAAATTGAAAGATTATGCACTAAATTTGGTTAATTGTGTATCATCATAAAATAACTTACATGTGTGGTCCTCTCTTGCAGAATTACGTTATTATCGATTTTAATAAAATTCGAAAATTAGTAAAAACAGTCACATCATCGACGTTAATAACAAAACGTGTTTTTTGCGATGCATTGCTATAATTATGTAACCTTTTTATATGTCCTACATTCCATCTGACGAAGAAGCATATACTCATAATCCTTCATCTCCTCAGAAGACAGCAAAACACAAAGGATGATGCTTCATCACTCTTAAATTCCGCCACAGGAAGCAGAACGATTGGTGATTTAAGACGTGAAGTGGATGAGATAACAAGACAGTAATTACCTGCTTGAGAAGTTGGTGACATGGGGCTGAAAGCATAAGCTGAAATACAATCCCCATCTTTCTTGAAAATGAACATAGATTGACATGTATAATGGCCCCATCAAGATGGTGATATCTAATTCTTTACCGTAATATGTTGTACTCTCTTTATAGAGAATAGACAAAGAAGGTCGAGATATACATGAATGTGAAAATGTTCATAGTTTATACTAAACATTTAAGGGGGCAGAAGGTGACAGTTTTGATATTTATCTTATAAGAAGACATTCAAACGTTTGTTAAGTTCGAAATAGTAGACTAACTCGTAATGAATGTGACATTTATGTTACGGTTTCTCGTGATAATGCCAATATATCAAATTAAAATCTTCAATTGGCTTTGATGATCGATTGCGTATGAAAATTATAAATATTTATCCTTATTATAAAGCTAATTTTTATAAACATACATGTCTATGACAATGTTAATTTGAATGTATTATCTTTTTAGTTGAATAAATTTGAATTGTTTAATTTACAAATCAAGTATCTCAATGTGAACAGATACGGCTTTATTGCACAAGCATTTGTTACTTGAATGTTTTTCTTTTCGTATTTCTTTGCATTTAAAGTAATCAGAAACTTAAGCTTATATTTCATCTTAATTTATTCATTTGCGATAAAAGCATAAGTTCGAAAATACCCTTGGTGCTTTAAAATGTTGAAAAAAGTAAATATAAGCAAGTGATAGACAAATCTCTTATACCTGTAGTAGATAAACATAAGCTTGTAAGATAGTCCCTTCAGATGTAGGTTTATTTAGAGTGGAAGGACATACAAGTAGCAGCTTCCTTTACAAATCATTCGAGGGCGTTGAGAGGAGGCATGGGAGTCTGATCATATGCATGTAAACTTTGAATGCGAAATGTTAGCATCTAAAGGATCTCTCTGTGTCTTTCTAACATTGTCTGATGTTATTTCATGTCAAGCTCTTTTACTCTATAAACCCGTTTCGGCATAACCAGATCATTGTTACGATCATTTGAAGTAACACAGTTTAAAAAGAAAGTTTTCTTGTATTTGTATCAGGTAATTAGTTTCCAAAGATCTTACTATAGTTCAACTTCTCACTTAGTGGTTTGTTCTTGACATCAAATAAACTGTTTGGTTTTCTTTTGCTTGTTTTCTTGTTTCTACAGTCACGAGTTTCTTGATCCTGAAAACCTACTTTGGCTCTTGTTAACAAACTTCATCATAATGTATTTGATCATGTTCAATAGCTAAAACGTTTATTGTTATCAAGACTGAAATACAAGTGATTTACGGAAATAACATGTTGCAATTAATCACTCAAGGAACTCAAATTCTTTTTGACAGACAGTCACCCTCTTTTGTGTCATCGTGTAACTGTTTCATATATGAAATTGTTACGGAAATCTCCGTATTAATCAGCCAGGTCATAACTGTTTTCATTAAGCAAACTGATCGTATGAAAGTCTGATAATCTGAAAGTTTTAATGGACAAAAACATATGTTAAAATATCACTTTGAAATAAGGTTAAGAATTTGTGAAACTTAGAAACTTGGCAATCATTTTTTTCTCAACTTTTTCTAACCGGATGTCACACATGACAACATCCAAATCAACTTAACGTTTTAAAACAGCTGTCATTGTAACTGCCTGCTCTCAGCAAATACGACTCGGTCTTCATCCCTTGAGATTGTTAAAAATCAAAAGATAGTCCTTAATCTTGAAAAGCATGTGCATGAAGTAGAAAAAATGTTCCATAGAGAGAGATAGCATGACAAGACAATATGTATTTGCTTGAAAACAATTAAGATCGGTAGCAGAAAGATTTGAAGAGTTTTCAGCTGTGAACAAAAGCTCCGAAATTTTTATTCTTTCCTAAATGAGGTGCATGTGCATAATTCAGAAGCTGCTAAAGAGTAATTTCGACATGCAGTATTGTTTTGCACCGTGATTGAGTAGAAGGAAAGGAATTGTTTAAAAGGAACAATATGTGTAGTTACCGGTACAAGTGCAAAGAATAAATCCATCATAGTGCACTCAAACTGACAATTCGTCAGATTGCATCAGTGCATAATGTTCATGTATGCAGTGCCAAACTCTCAGTAGTCACAGGAATCATGGAGTCTATCATCAGTAGCGAATGTGACCACCCTTGGTATCATTGCAAGAAAGTATACGTCACTACATTGAAGTCGTCAGGCGTCAGATGACGTCAGCAGGCATCCTGTTCATATGTTTAACAGAGCTTGCTCAAGTTCCAAGAGTTCACAAGCTGTCTCAAATGGTGGTCAAGGTGATCCCAAATGTGTTTAATGGGGTTGATATCTGGTGAGTGCCCAAGGCAAAACAGTGACGTTGATGTTCTTGAGGTAGTCTCTAACAATTCGAACAGTGTGGGGTCTTGCGTTGTCGTGACGCTCGCCCTTTCGTCGATAAACTCGCACCCTGTCATCGTTCGTTAATAGCAAAAAAACTGCTCTCCTCTGTCAACAGCACCCTCTCCCAGTCACGTCGCTGCCACCGGCGTACAGTACGTGTCCTTCGTTATATGCGTTGACGGTGTAAACGGGTCAAGGCCATTCTACGGAAGGGGCGGTAGGCTCGTATACCAGCCAAATGAAGTCGACGAAGGTTTGGTATTGTGCTGATGACATGACTGAGTGGCGTCGCCTTTGTTGATGTCGCCGTTACAAAACGGTTTTGGAGGTGAATCTGCCTGATGTAGCAATCTTCGGCCGCAGTTGCTACCCTCGGTCTTCCCGATAATGGTCTGGCCTCTTTGCTAGTAGCGTATTAACAACCCATTGTTGGTGGTTTGGCTGCAGTTGAAGGTTCTTACCATTTGACGTTTGGAAGCCCCATAGTGGACATACCGATCGCTTGGCCACGTTGCGCTTGCGCAAGTCTTGGCATACCTTGGGTGTTCTTCATGTTACTGAATGTCCGCTCTTTCCAACAAGGGTATTCATGCAACATTACTGCACGTTTATCATGAAATCATGCCTCAAACACACGTTTTGCACAAGGAAACGATGCAGTAGTACTATCATTTTCTTCTTAGAATCAAACCCGTACCAGCCCTTTTTATGTATTGAAAAAATAATAAAAGTGAAACCTTTCTTCTGGGAGTTTTTATTGTTGTGCACCGTTATAATATATACATATATTTCTATGCTTACATACTTATGCTGACATTACATGACTGAAATAAGAGATCAACTCCAACATTCACAAAACAACATTCATATTGGTACTGTTGGGTATAAGAAGGTACTTAGCACAACTGCAGAAAACAGTCATATGGTATATAGACAAGCCAAGTAATAAACATGCTTTCACTCGAATTTTATTAGAGAGATTGATTTTGCAAGCATCCATAAAAAAAACGAAAGCTCTACGGGCCAATCATGTCATAAATATGACTTAGCTGACAGGTTTGCACATTAGAGAGACAGACAAACTTTTATTAGAACTTATCTGACAAGATGGGTTTTCCTTTTGGTTTTAGATTTTGACTCACAGCAACATAATATACATATAGTATAAGATTGCCTCCAGATATAAGTATATACAGCACACATGTATCTCATGTTTACCATGCTGAAAGTATTGTGAAATGTTTATAAAATGATGAATGTGAACTCGTAATTGAAAACAAATATATAAAATTATATCATTAAAATATTACAATGATGTAAAATGTACTCCATATTTTGAGGTGAGGTGAGCTGATTTAGGGTTCGCTTTCAAGAGTATTTCACTTATAACGCGGCTGCTAGTATTTTTGCAGGGAGAAAGCCCGCAACACCATGCGACCATGCATTGCGTTGAAACCTGCGAGCATCGGCTGGAACCATAGGTGGTACTGCGCTGAAATTCAGTGCAGCATTGCACCCAAACCTAACTGCGCGTAGGACAGTTATCTCTGTTTCTTAGACAAAGTTGCCGAGCCATTGGCGGAATTCGAACCACGGACCTCTTGAACCGAAGCAGAACGCGCTAACCACTGCGCTACCCCGCCCCTCGATCTTTTGAACCAGTCCAACCAATATCCGCAGAGGCACGTTGCAAGAGATTCACTTAGCTCTGTACATAGATCATAACACAATATATAATTTTTCAATAACTGTTATATTTGTAGTGATCACACGGTTCTTTTGATTTTGTATATCACCTCATAAATCATACAATTCATAGATGCCTGACATATTGGCTTTATATTTGACTTTTATAAATTATATTGCTATCGACCATTTCCCCTTAGTGCAATCAATCAAAAGTTCTCATTTCTTCATATGTCAAGATCTTTTAAGATACGAATGCACTGACCTACTTTGTAAAGTGTGCAAAGGTGATATTATTTAGGCTGTAACATATACTATTTACCTAATTGTGCCAGCTTTCTTCATATAAGGTTTGAAATTCTTCCTCAAAAGTTTGTTTACTTACTACTGTATATTCGTGCAAATATCATGTAATTTGGGTTTGGTTTGAATGTTAATAAAACAAATTCAGCAGAACTGACAATTGTCAGTGTGTAAAATAGCCATTATTTAATTAATTTTTGGAATGTCTCGCCTCTCGTGCAAAAATTCGAATTTTGTCATGATTAAAAAGACAGAGAGGTCACTTTTTCGAAATTATAATTTCCCAAAATTTCGATTAAAATATTCCCTTTCAACTCTCTGAGAACTAAATCATCACACTCCTATTGACTAAATTAAAAATGAACAACTCTGACTTGTGTTGTTAGGTGTTAATCGCTTATTTAGGAGTTTGTAGAGAAAAGTAAAAATTATTGTTTTCAAAATTTTGATTCCTGGTCACTTTCGTGACCTGCCAAAAACTATTAGGTTAACTGTTGGGGATGCATACGATTGCGTAAAGGTGCAATGGGTCTTCTCTTCTGTATTGAAAATTTAGAATTATCCATTACTTTTTCGCAATGCTAAGATGCCTCAAAGGCATGCCAAATTGCATATTAGTTATTATTAGTTGCGATACAATTCGCAGGTGTGTGAACAAACTTTTGGTCTGCAGCTGTATATGTAACTCTCAGGGCGTACATCTTGCCATTCAAAGGTGGAAACTGGAAACTGGAAACTGATTTTCGTTATCAGTGAATAGTGCTTTCAAAACACTGATTGTTATCTTTTATATTCACACAGCTCAACTTTGATTCGACGTTGGTCAACAAAATGTATGTACATGTATTTATAAGGACATTGTCTTTATTTCACTTAAATTCTTAAATATTTGTTCAACAGTAGAGAATTTGTCACGATATTTGAAAAATCATTTTGTTGACTAAAATATATCAGATATGCTTGATATGACGAATGTCGTTTCAGTATTTGATTGACATCGATGAGCCATTTATTAATTCATCGCTAGCCTACCATTAACTTATTGAGTTGTTACAATGGCTACCTAGGTATATGAACTTCTCCTATCCTTGAAATCTCAAACTCTGAGTGCAAACAAACTTCACATATCATAAATACAATGTGCTGCATGTGCAATGAGTGAAAAATGGATGAATAAAAAGCATATCTGCTTCTGTCTCTTAGCTCATTGCAAAAAAAAATAGTCAAAACGTGCAGTTTTGAAACAATAAAACTGTTCCGTTGTAAACATAAATATTTCTGTGCAACTTCAAAATGGATATCTATAAAGAAAGGTGTTTTTCTGTCTAAAAACATTGAGTGTAAATTTGAAATATTTATGATTACCTTTCCTAATGTTTCTCTTATTTCTCGTATTTGTTTTCTAAAGGCGTCATGGTGATTTACTACCTTCAAGATAAGGAACGGTAAAGGTTTTTTTGTCATTTTGCATTGTCAAGACATTTCTAAACCTTAATATTGATTTGAAACTTGTATATCAGGATAAAGAATTTGACGTTGGGTTTTTATTTAAAAAATGTTAAGCTCATTTTCATTAGAATTTGATACTCAAGTGTCAGAATTATTTTCGCAGATGTAACCAAATAACAATTGAAGGCACAACATTTTGGTGGTAGCCTTACTGTCTGATGGATTATTTGGTATTTTAAATCCTAATTTGGACACTTAAACGGTTTAAATTATAACTTTTTCATAACTTTTTTCATGTTATTCCAAAGCATGCTTAAAATTTTTGCTTTTGAAAATTCCTTAAAATTTCTAACAACTAAAAATGAATTTAACACAGGCCTGAAAATCTACATTATGCGTTAGTTCAACGAACTATATTTTTCTCTCTTTGTTTTCATTTGTATTTGTCAGTAAGCAAAATGGATAACATAAACTCAAAACTCTCTCAAACATACTTATGCTTAACCATAATTTAGAACTCGGCACACAGTTTTAAAGAATGTTTTTGTATTTTTTGTACATTTTTTTACACATCTGGCACTTAAAGAAAGGGACATACGTATTGAGATTGTTGAAAGTCATCTTGGTCTTTAATAGCAAACATTTCATTACGTCATCTTCGCACAACTAACCTTGTCTTACTGTTCTTATCCATATGGTTGAAGAAGTAATGTATTTTACATATCTACATATGTACACAATTCACTTTTGATTAGCACCGATTGTCAAGGCGTGAGTTCCCGTATTTCGTTGGATATGTTCTTGACGTCAATTTGGCAGGCCCTCATGCTATGTAGATACAAGAAAAGCGAAAGTACTACACTAACAAGTGTGTCATTAGACTTTGAGGAAAGTCGTGCATATTTGTATAAATTTAACTTTCGTTTGGATAATAAAACAATGCACATTCGTTTCTTCAAAGTCATCTTAGACGAACTTCCTTGGACAATAATACTAATGTATTAGGAATGATATAACCAAACTTTCGTCTTGTTGATAATGTACTACACTTAAAGAGGCAGTGACATGTATTTTTTAAATTTTCCTTAATAAACATCAGCTTGTGCCAAATGTATTATATTCAAAGGTTCAAACCAATCATCCGTTGTCTAAAGAAATCAGCATGTGTCAAGCAAAAACCACTGGCGACCATTTTAGTGTGCACAACATTTTATCATTTTCGTTAGGGAAATGAATCCGTATATCTGAACTTTTTAAATTTGTTCTGCTTCTTTCAATCAAAAACATTGTCTTGAAATTGGTAACATTATTTCTATAAGGTCACTTATTCACCAAAAAGGTGCTAATTTCCCTTTAAAACTTAAATACATGTATCTGTAAGAACATTTTGAGAATCATCAAACAAACAACATGTACTTTCATTTTTGTATTTTTATCCCCTCTTCGAAGTTGGCGTGGATATAATTGAAATGGGCTACACTCGTTTATTTTCAGTCCTTCCTGCTGCTGCCCCTTCAGTTTCCATGATCATCTCTGCGATCATTGAATATAATATAAGCAGATTGCACCTCGTGAGTCTTGTGCACCTTGATAAATACTAGAAGAACCAGATGATCAATCGTGTGTAGGTTAGAAACACCAGATGATTTACCTAAGGTGAAACACATTGCAGTACATGTGGTAGATGAGTGGTATAACAACATGTTAATGAAATTATACACACATTATGACTACATCCTACATGTGTTTTTCATAACACTTCTCGCTCATGCTAATGTGTATGTTTTTGTTATTTACTATTTTTAAAAATAGGATTAGGGCAATCTGACGAAATTCGGATACCACAAAAAATCGCCTGAACTTCGGACACTTTTGACTAGGAGCTGACGCAATAATAATTTCTTCAATCTGTTTTTTTTCAAAATGTTCAATTTCAGTATGTAATTTTGTTAAATAATTGTAATTGTTGGTAATATTTGTAATCGAACAATGTACAATAAAGAGATCCAATAAGGAAACTGGCTAAATGTTTGTTATGTATTATCTCTCGGGATAGGAAATGTAAGAAGCGCTAAAATATCTTAGAGAGCCACTCTGTAATTTTCATAACATATTATTCACCTTTGATACGAACCTAAATGTCATATGTCATGATATATAATCAAAACATCTTAACTTTTCATGTCCAAAAGACATATTTATGACAAATACTGGTTTTCCATTAAACAGCCTTATTAATGCACAGAGGTGTAGATATCACGTCCAATATACATGGATACTAGTTATAAAACCCTAAAAACACTATCAACTCCTAACTGCCATCCTGGCTGTTTAAGATAAGTCTCCAAAATAACGTTTGACTATTTGACGCGCGCCACTGTCCGTTTTCCGATCATAATTGCGACGTTCGACCTTCATATTGTCACTGTAAAAAACATCATCATTTCTATTATCAACGTTTCATCATATTTAAAGTTCATCGCTCGATCAAAGGACAATCGGTTTATCAGAAATATCCCTTTGCCTAAACAGTCAACATTATCGTTACGGAAAAGTTTACTTTTTACCAATAAGTCTTAATCTCAGTGTAAGGAATCGTGGTTAAAACAACTGAAACAAATATCTGGTAGATAAAGTTCTACACTGATGGACGAGAATAGCTATATCGAGAGTAAGTAACAGATTAACTGACAAAGCTGACAACACGATAGATTGTTATTGTGTCTGATGTCTTTGTTTTACAAGTTTGTCAAGTACAATGTTTTTTAGACCGTATGTTAATAGGATAGTCTTTTTGATGCATTTACGTTTCCATTACATAACAGGTTTACATTTTCAGATTATAGAAAATTGTAAGGAAAGTAACATTTAGCTAGGATACGTTTCATTCCGGTATTGATTCCATAGGGATGCATGTTAAAGCTTGGCGGATTTAATGCAATAAAAGCTGTAACAATTTAGAATCGCTCATAGATTTGGCTGAACAGTTAAAGAGCCACTCCGTGATTTTCATAATTATATTATTTACCTTTGATACGAACGTAAATGTTATATGTGGTGATATAAAATCAAAACATCTTAACTCTTCATGTCCAAAAGACATATATATGACAAATACTGGTTTTCCATTAAACAGCCTTATTAATGCACAGAGGTGTAGATATCACGTCCAATATACATGGATACTAGTTATAAAACCCTAAAAACACTATCAACTCCTAACTGCCATCCTGACTGTTTAAGATAAGTCTCCAAAATTACGTTTGACTATTTGACGCGGGCAATATTAGCTTGAACACATGTTTTGCAAGAGCATGCAACTTAGAATGTGTTGTCCTCATGTTTTTTACTTACATTAACGAGATAAAGAGTTTATTGACTTCTGCTTTCTTTTCATTTTATTACATCGTGTAAAATACTGGAAATAATTAACATTTCATACCGCTCATAAACTCCCTCGAAACATTACACTTGAAATGTCTCTTCAATGCTGATTAATTGGCTTAGAACAGTGACAGTACGAGAGATAGAGAGAGAGAGAGAGAGAGAGAGAGAGAGAGAGAGAGAGAGAGAGAGAGAGAGAGAGAGAGAGAGAGAGAGAGAGAGAGAGAGAGAGAGACAGACAGACAGACAGACAGACAGACAGAAAGAGACAGATAAAGAGACAGAGAGAGACAGAGACAGAGAGACAGACAGAGAGAGACAGAGAGAGATAGACACAGACACAGACACAGACAGAGAGACAGAGACAGACAGACAGACAGACATTCGAAGATATATTATTTATCTTATTAATCCTTAAACCTTTGATTCTACAAGCATTAAGCCATAATCATTGAATACCTTTTAAGCAGGATGCACCTTGTGCACCTCTAAAAGAACCAGGTGATTAATCATGAGTAGACCAGAAACACCGGGTGATTGATCTGAGGTGAAACACATTGTACTACATGTGGTAGATAAGATAGAGCAACATGTTAAGTAAATTATACACACCTCGTGTGTACATTCTACACATATGTTTCATAACACTGTTTTCTAAGTGTTGTGGGTGTACTTTTTTACCCTTAATTTGTTCTGGAAGGTTTTGTGCATTTGCAACAACAATACTTCCGTGAGATGGATTTAACTTGAAATGTATGTATGAAAATCATAAAAGAATTTATCTTTCAGAAAGACATACAAAGATTTTATCTGATACTATGTAAACTAACATTGTTGTTATATCTTAATATGTCTTTCTGTATATGTTTATGTTTTTCACAACTTCAAGGAATAAAAACACAAAATAACTACAAAATAGTCAGATGTGTACTATGAAATTAATAATGACTATGTCTACATGGTCTTTCATAATATCTGGACCTGATGAAGTAACCTATAACATTGATTATAAATTATATTTATCCAAGATTGTATAATCTATGTAACCTTTACACAAATAAGCAAATAAGTCATTGAACGTAGCTTCATTCATCATCATTAACATCGTTAACGTCATCGTTTTTATTTGTACCATTATCATTCAGCATATTCAACGTCCATCACAAGTACCTTAGTATAAATTGTTCATGAACAAGATCTATTTGCCCAAACAGTCAATATTGTAGGTACACAAAAGTTTACTTTTGACCTATAAGATTTACTGAAATGTAAAGAATAATGTTGTTAACATCTGAAACAAATATCTAGTAGGTACAATTCTACACTGATGGACGAGGTTGGCTGTATCAAGAGTAAGTAACAGATTAACTGACAAACCTGACAACACAATGGATCGTTATTTTGTCTACATCTTCTCCGGCTTTGCTTTAAATTGCACCAGTCTCTATCACTGGCTAATATAAATCCTGCCGCCAACCTGTCAAAATTTGTGTTTTGAGTACAGCGCCCTCTCAGCCGAAAAGTTGCATTTGTCATATGATTTCTCATTGGACTGACGCGATCCATCGCAGAGGCCTTGGCGACATGCACAGAAAAGTACGGTAAATGCGGCAAGGCCTATCTTAGCAAGTCATTTGGGCTGGCGTTATTATTGGCCGTGCGTGAGAAGATGTTTTGTCTATTGTCTTGGTTTAACAAGATGGCAATGTACTATGTTTCTTCAAAAAAAGAATAAGTTTTATGCATTCCCGTTTCCAGTATACATCAGGTTTAATTAATCAAAATGAAAAAAAAATGGTCTGGATAGTATCGCTTAATGATAATCATAGAATTTATTTTGACGCGAATCAAAATTAAGATCTAGATAAAAACACTTTAAATTCTGTTAAAGATCCCACAAAGAACATAAAGCTTGTTTTGGGAGTAGGGCAATATTAGCTTGAACAGATGTTTTACATGAGCATGAAACTTAGAATTTGTTGTCCTCCTGTTTTTTTACTTACATTAATGAGATAAAGAGTTTATTGACTTCTGCTTTCTTTTCATTTTATTACATCGTGTAAAATACTGGGGAGGAAGTAATTAACATTTAATACCGCTCATAAACTCGCTCGAAACATTATACTTGAAATGTCTCTTCAATGCTGATTAATTGGTTTAGAACAGTTACAGTATAAAGAGGCTCAAGAGAGAGACAGAGACAGACAGAGATGGAGACAGACAGACAGACAGAGACATACAGAGATGGAGACAGACAGACAGAGAATAAAGAACAGAAGGAGGGGGAGAAAGAATAGGGGTGGGAGAGGGTTAAAGAAAGCAAGAGATTCTAACACAGAGAGACGGTCAGAGTGACAGGAATAAATAAGTAATTTAATCCTACAACATAAATTAGCCGTGATCTTTAATCGCATAATGAACTTTCAAACTTTGTTTTATTGTTCCTTATTCATTCTTAACGATGACTAGAAGCAAGACAGATGTTATGTACATGTGTAGAAAGTGTAAACTTGAAATTAGAATGGAAATTGCTTTGGCGTCAGTAATGGTTTCCATTGAATGACATTCTGTCAATAAATGCCAAAGTCAGAGCCAATTTGAGTTATAATTGTCAAAAGTAATAGCATCTGCAATTAGCCGTGAACCTATTTGCTCGTGCAAAGCATATTACATGCGCTACCTAATGGGATATTAGGTCTCGCTATAATCGACACCTGCATTTCTTGTGTAAATAACGTTCATCATTTGCAATATACATGGTGATATTACCCGTATCATTTGTAACGATTGGTAATTTCACAAAGATTTGCTCAAAAAACATACATGTTTATTATTCTAATTTCTAAAACGATTTAGGATGATGCATAGAACGGTTAACAGAAACCATGGGCTGTAAAATCATAGTTTTATGGCTTTACAGATAGATTTGTTGTAGTGTTTTGGAATGAAACCTATATAGAATGGTTCCTTCTGAAAAATCGTTATTCTAAAAATATCGAACTTTGAGCAGTTACTATAATTGGGTGCTAATGACAAAGTGGAGAGGTCTTTCTTTTGTGCATTGATATAATGAGACAAAACCGCTTTTACTTTGTGGATGATTTGTCCGCAAAAAGGCGGACGAGATTTTTGGTAAGATACGATTGCAAAAACATTGCATGTCTATGACAGCGGCTGGTATCTTTGCAGGTAGAGAGCCTGCAATACTAGTTTGGCTGAAACTGCGATGAAAACTGTGAGCATTTGTTGGAAGTATTGAATAATCAGAAGAACTGCAGCGAAATTCAGTGTATTGTTAACCCCAAAATCTACAGCTTGTATACCACTTCTATACAACAAACAATTTATTAAAGTTATCTATCGACATTGGACTTCGGGACCTCTTGCAATTGATTTGATTGTGCTTAACACTTTGCAGCTAGTGGAAACCTTGTAATCTGTAATTGCATTTCGTATATCTCCTCAGAGGATTTGGTACATGCACATACCATTCAGAATGAACACAAAATTTAATAATGATAAAGTTTGAAAGCGTCTCCTATGTGAAGTTCTCAAGAAAAGTGTTTTATACATAGGCAGTGGAGAATGCATGAGCTTTTAAATGAAATGTTTGCTACATTATACACGATCTTCCTTCATATGACAGCATCTTTGACGAACTGGATTTTACAACAAATCCACTGTTACTCAGGACGCACCGTTTGACCTTTCCATGAGCTGAGAGACAAGAGTTGCTGTGCCGGATGCAGATATGGAGATGTTCAGCCATGCGCGCATCTCTTTAAAGCCGTACAGACCACAAAGAATTGTGTTTAATAATGCGTGAAATACATAGTCGTTAACGTCAAGCGGGACGAAGCTCAAAACTCACAGAGAGAGATACGATACAATCGTACTCAGAAAGCAATTCAAAGTTATTAGTTTTTAAGAGTTTGGAATGTGTAGCAGAAATTTAAAGGGACAGTAGCACGTTTAAGGTAAAGCATTGGCATAAGGACCAAACATGCAGGTTTTTTTAATTATCGTTGTCGGCTACTGTGAATAGTCTGTTACGCCATGTAAGGTGTTACGATTAACGTCTATATTGCCTTCACGTTCCATCCAGGCTCATAAATTTCAAATACTCAAACGATTAACGTAGCATTATACAAATACTTTAACACCAAATACTATATTCACGGATCATTACATCATGAAAACAGAAATTAGTAAAAATGGGCAGATTTTTGCAAAATGTGAACCAAAGTGAACAATGAATAAAACGACTTTTAAATTAACATTAAGTTTTAGGAAAATAGTATTCTTTCACTTAATGATGGTCATGATGTTTGTAATCACTCATAACTCACGTTCGTAGACACATATTTCTTAATACCACGGGGGCGGGATAGGTCGGAGGTTAGTGCACTCGGCTTCCGATCGAGAGATCCCGCGTTCATATCCAGCCAGGGCTCTGTAATTTTGTATGCAGTAGAGAAACGTTCTACACGAATGGTTTGGGTGCAATGCTACACTGAAGTTCAGCGCAGTACCAACCATGGTTTGTTAATTCCATTCGATGCTCTCAGGTTTGATTACAATGCTTAGCATCAACAGTGTTGCGGGCCTTCTCCCTGCAAAAATATTAGCAGCCGTGATATAAGTGAAATGATATGAAAGCGGGGTTTAACTGCAAATCACCTCACCTCTTGCGCACTAATATCGATTACACCTGTTCTAGATTTGCCGTCTAACAAAATGAAATACATACCTGAACAAATTGTGGCTTGAATTTACACGCAGCGATAGCTTCAAACCTGAAACCTTATAGCGTTAATCAACGTAGACACTGACCCATGCTGACTGTGTGACAATAAATTCAAATTTGTCTAAGGTCGGTAGGGATAGTTTGATTATGTCTCCAATCACATCACAGTGAAAAACCAGTGCAAACCAGAACATGTTGCTCACCTCCAATTTTGTTTAATTTCAAAATTATACGGATTTCTTCTGAGTATCGATGTAAATGTATCAGTGTTTATGTTTTTAAAGACTTGAGTTGACAACCGAAGGAATTTCACATTTACAGATGGACAGTATTGAAAATGATATCACCGTTACGTGTTTACACATTTGAATCCATTTATCACTTACTTAACGATTTGTAAAAAAAAGTACTGAATGCCTTTGATACTATAGTCATGTCAGGAGACTAGTAGTTTATTTTTGCTTTGTTCAAATTAGAATAACTGAAATGACACCCGTGTGACGAAGATACAACAAGCAGACAGAGTCAGCTATATCCCCCGCCAAAGGGAAAGGGTAGTTAAGGATACTAGTTGTGGAATATTGAACAGTGATCATGTTGTTTTTCTGCAAACAACCTTTACGAAATCCTATGTTACGTTTCCATGGAAACGGGTAAAAATAAAAATGCAAAGAAGTTGAAAACCCCAAAAGGCACATCTCCACATGATGCCCGTTGCACATACAAAGTTTCGTCGAGCTAGGTCTCACCATTTTGGAGTTGTGGTCCAGAAACGAAATCCTATGTTACGTTTCCATGGAAACGGGTAAAAATGAAAATGCAAATAAGTTGAAAACCCCAAAAGGCACATCTCCGCATGATGCCCGTTGCACATACCAAGTTTCGTTGAGCTAGGTCTCACCGTTTTGGAGTTGTGGTACGGAAACGAAATCCTATGTTACGTTTCCATGGAAACGGGTAAAAATAAAAACGCAAAGAAGTTGAAAACCCCAAAAGGCACATCTCCGCATGATGCCCGTTGCACATACCAAGTTTCGTCGAGATAGGTCTCACCATTTTGGAGTTGTGCTCCGGAAACAAAATCCTATGTTACGTTTCCATGGAAACGGGTAAAAATAAAAATGCAAAGAAGTTGAAAACCCCAAAAGGCACATCTCCGCATGATGCCCGTTGCACATACCAAGTTTCGTCGAGATAGGTCTCACCGTTTTGGAGTTGTGCTCCGGAAACATTATCGGGACGGACGGACGGACGAACGAACGGACGGACGGACGAACGGACGGACGGAGACCATTTCAATATCCCCCACCAACTACGTTGGGCGGGGGATAATAATCTAATAAAAAAAATTTTAAAACCTGTTGGTCATAAATACACATATTTCTTTATTCATTTCAACTTTTTCAGTACGCCCCTCATGACAATCTATTTGAATTATATATTAACAATGTTTAATGCAAACTGAATATGTATGACAAATTGCAAAATGAAATCAGAAATGAACAACAGAAGTTAAAAGAAATCATACTCAAGACTATTTTTTCAAATAGTATATTAGTATTATGTAATGCGAACGAAATATGTATGACAAATTGCAAGTCACAGACAATGAAATCAGAAATGAAGTACATTAGATGAAATAATTGTTACAATCCAGTTTCACTATAGGTGAGGTGAGAGGAGGTTTAATGCCGCTTTATGCCAAGATTATTTCACTTATATCGCGGCTGCTAGTATTATGGCAGGGAGAAAGCCTGCAACAACATCGTGGCTATGCATTGCGGCGAAACCTGCGAGCATCGGCTGGAACTAGCGAACCATGGGTGGTTCTGCGCTGTAGCATTGTACCCAAACCTGACTGCGTGTAGAAGAGTTCTCTACTGCAGACAAGGTTGCCGAGCCCCTGGCGGGATTCGAACCAAGGACCTCTTGATCCGAAGCCGAACGCGCTTACCACTGCGCTATCCTGCCCACCACTTGCACTACGTGAAGCCTCTTCAATAGAGCTCAGTGCACCCGTTGCCTTGTTCCGATTCACTGGAAAGATTGACTACAACAATGAAGCAATAGTATCGTGTTTCACCTGCCGATAGATCTAAGGACAGATTACAAAGATATGTTATCAACAACTTGATTGATAAGATTGTAAGCATGTGAATTGCTGCAAAATCAGAGACTTATATCTTGCCTTTGAAATGTTTCCTGTGAACTTGAATATGAAAATGTTCTTAGAAATATATTCGATAAGTACATGTATAATCTTTTCATCGTACATGATAAACACAAAACAAAATAATGGATGAATAAGTCTTGTTTAAATGACCTAATTCTTTTATTTGTAAATTTAAAGGATTTGAAAATTCTATTCTTAAGACGTTGAGCTATATGAGATTTTCAATTCTGAAAAGACATGTTTTTTAGTATCTTATATTCACGGTGTGATATTGTCATGAAGAAACTACGTTTCTGTAAAATCTGTCCCTTCCAGTATAAAACAAACGAATGTTTTCTCAAATTGAAAAACTTTTGGCAGTTTGTGAACTTTATGAACCTTAAAACAAGGGCTACAGGTAAAAAGAAATGCGCTGTTTTGTCTAGATTGACAGCTTCAGCAGTTACTTACCAAAAACATATCCAACCTAATCTATCAGTGTGTTGTTTTAGGTAAAGTTACACTTCGCAGGTAGCGTTAACTGTCATTGTTCTTATATTTTCGGTGAACTGTAATTTTTTTCTACAATCAGGGTTACGTTTGCGTACACTGGCTGAAGGGTTTCAAACATAAACCTCACTCTTTTAAAGATAGAAACCTAGAGGAATTAAATTACTCGTTCTTTTCCATCTATTTGAACTACATGACACTGTTAGACTTATTTTTATTTTATTTTTGATTTTGCCAAATAAATACTATATTATTAAAAATCAAAAGTTAAACCATTTCCTTACTCAACAAGACAATCCGATTCCGTAGAAAAAGCCGTCAGTATCAAGCGAAACAAATATCTTTTAATTTCAAGATATTTAAATCATTATTTGTCGCCATTTTTTACTGATTCGGCATACTGGGAAATGTCATGTAAATAAGAACTTTTTATTTCATCTTAATCATCTTGGGGATGCAGCTTCAAAAGCATAAATTCACTATCATAACCATACAAGAATAACAGAAAAATAATTAAATTGTTCAAATAAAAGTACGTTATATCAATTAGCAACAAAATATTGAGTCTTGTGTTATTACCAAGGTACGTAATAATGTTAAGGTTTGGAAGCAAGGTGAATCTTAAATATCAAATTACTTACGTATATGAGATAGATAATATGATATTAATTTGTTTCCTCGTTAGTATTGAAGAAATTTGATAAGAAAATCAACATTAAAGCGATGTACATTCAAAACGAAACAACTTTTATGTACGCTATTTCAGCATATATTACGTACGCTTCTTTATATACGTCTATGGTTAATTGTAAAAGGTAAGATTATTAATTCAAAATGGAAATTTCTTTTCCAAAAGTGTCAATGCAAAAAGGTGTAATGGAAGTGTTTTCTTTCAAAATATACATTTTCTTACAAACTACAAACGCCATATTGTTTATCGATTCGCGATTAGGTCTTCGCGCGAGTAACTATTAATATGTTTTACTAGCCGAGCATATTTGCGCTAAAAATCTGTTCAGGGGAAGTAACTTAACGTTGGTAACAAAATAGTTTTTTTGTCAATGAGAAAACACGAGTATTAAGCGATAACCTAAGATCACCGCTTGCTATGGAAGTTTTGTTGTAGGTCGCTAAGTAAAGCGATAAGGGCACTCGAGAGGGAATTATCTGTCACTGGTTAGGATTTTATGTGCACATCTATCAATTTTGATCTCGAGGAGATACTCATCAAGTTCTGTAATCAGGTGTTATTAATGTGGGAAATAAAAATCTTATGCAGGCACTGACACTACATAATTTTTTTTAGATAAATAGACTTGTTTTTCTAAAAATATATAACTCTTTAATATACTAGTCGCAACAAAGATTATCTGAATATTTGACAGTTTTATTTTTTCATAGTCAAGAGTTATGCATATGTCTTGATGTGTAATCAGAAAGGAGCTAAGACCTTAAACAACTATTACCATTGATCGTCAAACATGTTTTTCTGAAACCGAAATAACAAGTGACAAGCGTCTTTCAGCAACACAAATATTAAATACGTCTTCATAAAAAATTGTTAATGTAGAGTTTTGTCAAATTTACTGTTAACACGTTTGAATATTTTCTTCCTTCGAGAATAAAACTGTACTATTGAGTTATTCGTTAGCACTTCATCCAAGCATATTGTCATGCTTCCACAAATCAAAACAATTTCAATATCTTTAAGGTGCATTTGAAATAAAAGACAAGAAAAAAAAGTTTCGATTATTTCTGATGGTATATGAAGGGTCCCTTAAATTACGAAAATAATCAAAATATTCGATGAGTGATTGGCTGAAGGTCCCCTGTGAAATTCACACGGGCGCACGAAAAGCAACAGCTGCACGTGCATCACGTGTGACACTTGATTAGCGCGCATTCAATTTCACCGTCCAGTTAAACAGATTAAATTCTGTCAGGACGATCCATCAAGCCACTCGAGGTCCTTTTCGGATGGCAATTTTATCTCACTTCGGAACATCGAAACCACACCATTATTTGAAATGGGATGAATTAAGGTTGACTCATAGCACAGAAGTTCTTTAAAATAGGTTTAATCAAGGAGACATCGACAGGAATTGAATGCATTGTATTCGGCAACGAAGGTCTCATTGAGAGGCAAACATCTCTAAATGTTATAATTGAAAGGGACTAGCAAAGGTCACGGGTGCTTGAGAATAAGATCTGGTGCTAACACTTTATCAACACATGGTTTATGCCTTATAATGCATTCTTGTAGTGGTTGATAGTGTGTGCAGAACTTTCGAGATTTGATTGTCCTTGTTCGTGAAATGATACTCTGTAAACATGAAGCCCAACTAAAACAATATAGAAAGTTTGTTTTATAATTCGAGAAATGATTCATCTATGATTCACCGAAATACGAAGTCATCGGAATCATGAACTAGATTTAAGCAGAAAGAAATCCTTCGTTGCCTATCAATTTTCATTCGAAAGAAAAGTAATTCATTAAATAGGGATAACGAATTGATGCATATGACTGAATTTATGGTTTAAGAATTATTTTTATATTATGGGTATTGAGTAGATGGGTGAAGGGAGGGGAGCGGGAGGGTTTTTTTATTCGAGGTTCGACGTTTGTTCCTTAAACGCACTAGTGCACGCCAATATTTCGTAAACACAACGATTGCACAGATACTGCATATCTCTCGATATTACTCACTATCCTCACTAAAGTAATCTACCTCGTAAGTTATTTAACAAATATTTACGTATTCAGGTAGTAAAGTGGATTTTTGAAGGCCGGGAGTATTTAATGTTACGTTACATTAAATCCGCATGAACTACGATATCGGAAATATTAAGATTTTGCTCATAACAAGAAAAGCGGAAACAGCAGCCGCTATGGTCAATCTAATAACAATGCTAATACTGTGTTATCATATCGGTTAATTTGCAACATTTCTTTCATAAAACATATTTCATGATTTGTTCTCAGTCCAGAGTTTAGGTAAATTCAATAGCTGCACACAATACTAGTTCAGCCGTTTCCAAGTGTCAATAATTCATCCGTTTTGTGCACAGCTAACGATAGATTTTTATATGTCCAAGCTGACAGCGGCTGTCTAAACGTTTTCATTACTGATTGCAGGTAAATTGTAAAGAATGTTTAGTATTTCATTGCATCGATAGAAAGTTTAAGTGAATGCATAAGTCCTCGCAAACCTTAAAATAGCCAATCTAAACCGTGAGAGCGTGCACTAGTGCCTTTAAATAACTAACAAAATACTATACCATTTTATATCAGATACCCTTATATTACGAAACTTTAATCATTACGATCAAATATAAAGATACTTTTTCTACAGAATGTTAATATGTACATATTCTATGCCTTCGTGCTCAGACATACTATTTTGACAGAGTAAATAATTAACTTAGTCTGAATCGTTAGTTTAATCAACTCTTTGCATTATTTATATTTACAAAATAAAGTACCCTAGCGCTTTTGAACTAGTGGAGTAGCCCTCAATTTATAGTAATTACCAGGTCGTAGGAGGATTTCTTGTTACATACTGATTTGTGACGCGTAAGAAATCATTTGTTAAAATGAGAGCGTATTTTTTAGCAATTATTTAAGAAGACAAATTATGTACCTTTTTGCAATAATCTCAAAATATGTTCATGCTCATGTAGAGGAATTTACATATCAAATATAAGTTATGATAAGGATATTATTATCTATATAATCAGTCTTGCTGTACACCAACTTCTAACTGCGTCGGAAGAATTCCAATACATGTGTCCCCGTGTTCATCTCTTAAATCATGACGAATATGCATGCAATAATTTATATTAAACTCTGCTTCATCGCCTTGGGACAAACACTTCTCGAAATTTAACATCGCACTTATTTTTTGAATTTAATATTTGGATTAAAATACATGTACAAGTTATCCTTAACTATTTGAGATAAAAATATGTAATAGCTTGAATTAAATATTGTGTAAAGACCCAAAAAAATCATATAAAAGCTTAGGCAAGTACATGTATATAAAAAGAAGTGAAATCAGAGGTTGTTTATTTTCAATTTGTTCAAACAAATCATTCAAAAGACTTATAAAAGTGACATTGGATGAGTAAATCAGCAAAGTTTAACCAAAATTTTCCAAGAAATTAAACTTAACAAGCGCACTTTTTTTGCAAACAAGTATCTATTTACACAGAACAATCCAATGCTACGAAAATCCATGGTGAGCGAATTTAATGACACAAGATTCTCTATTTATACTTTGACTTCCCCTGTTTTCTCAGCCTAAACGATTACCCGAGAACTCCGTCCGTGCATGCACGTGCATTTCATCAATATTATCAACATGTGTACATTTCAGTCACAGCACGAGAATCACGTGTTGTTCGAGGATATCGTGCACGATCAGTTTCAAATTCTCATGTCTTTTTCAAGAATCCTTCAATTAGGAAAATCATTGTGTTTACCCATCCTATTGAACTTTGTCACCCAATAACACGGTGTATGCCGACTGTCTTTGCACCCCTGATTAAACTAGTTGAGTGGCCAGGTCTGCCCCCATGACTCACCCAAAATCAATTTACACCACATCAAATAATGGTGTCCCGTGAACTGTCAAAGCGAGATAAAATGAACCCCCGGACTTCAATCTAACCTATTCAATCGGTCTCTTTAATCGCCTGAAAGGAAATCCGCTCTATAATGCCAATTAGTTTAAGAAGGCGAAAAAGGGCTAATTTCAAAGTAATTTAGGCGTAATAGAGTTTTTTCACCGTTCAAATGGTTGAATATAATTGCATATGCGCTTTTTAAAGGTCCGATTTCAGAAAGGTTGGTTAAATTTTTCATTACCGGGATCAAAATTGTACATGTATTTCTATTGTTTATTCAAAGAAACATTCTAAAAACTCCATAAACTACCAGTGTGATAAACCAAATTTTCATGACATTATAAATGGAGTCGAGTTGTTTAAAATATTGGAGCAACTTTCCATATACTCTTTAGGGAATATTTTAATCAAAATGCAATATTGGTCTATTTCAGAAATTAATTAAACGTATGCATTAAAATGTTTTATAATCATTTCTGTCCATTTTCATTTTATTTCTATTGCTTTAATAATTTTCAGATGGTGATACTCAATTAAATTACTATCCACAATTCAACTGTAATATATTCAATCATAATATGATTATAATCTGTAAACAGTGGTTGCAACACAAAAACTCAACAGATGAAAGCAATTTAAAGTAAAGAAAAAAGTCGGAAAGCTTACCTTCTTAAAAGATAATCTCTTTCCCTAATGTAATTTCGCAATAAATAACATTAATCCTAAAAAAAGCAGATACTTCTTGATGGTATGTCACATGCAAGGAAATACCTCGATATAATATCAATAAATTTTTCTAACTGCTTCAAAGAACGCACTTAAGATTAGGATCTGAGAACTCAACAAATGCAAAGTTTTAACCTGTCTCGTATGTCACGCACTTACATCGATGACTCATACCTTAATTCTCCCTTGATCCCATATTAAAGATACAGTTTCCGAATGCAAGAGAAAAGCATGATGCACGGGCATCACAAGAATGTCATGGCGCACGTGCTGCACGAGGAAATGTCTTCCTTGGGTCCCTAGAGACCAAAGCTAACGGGTCAACGTCTTCTATTAATTGGATTGGGTGGAATTCTCATAGTGGATAATGACTCGGCCTTTTACGCAGTTGCATATGACATGGGATATTCTTGATAAACATGTTACATGGTTGGATGACTTTGATTGCTAAGAATATGATTTTAACGCAAGTGATATGAAGATCGTTCTTTAATTTATTTCCTTTCATTTGAATGGAAACCAGGAAAGTAAATGTATGTTTTCTATAACCGAAGTGTTTAGGTTTTGCTAAGTTGATAAGAATATTGAGTGGGTGAGTTACGGTTTAACGTGTTTTAAAAAAAAAAATAAGGATATTTTTTTAATTTGAAATACATTTTTGTTAATTCGATTATTAAACTATTTCAATTTAAACTAAAATTCTACAATTTATCCGGACTAATACGTGTTGAAATGTCAAGTATTTGAAGCGGCCGTAAAATTTCAGATTTTTCTCCTAAAGCACAAAACGTATTTAATAATCATATAGCTCGAATTGGCAAAAATGAAGTCAACATTACATGTTTCATATTGGCTTCGTATTGGCTTGAATTGTAAATGCAGTATTCATTTAACATGGTCTCGATAATTGATATTCACCAAAACTACAGTTCGACATGAAACGGAAACAGGTAAATAAATGTATTTACTGTTGTTTACGATTTCTGTCGTCATTAAGTATTTTTCAGTTTTCTTTTACAATATATATCACGCAAGGCAAACTGTTACAAAACAAATTCTGGACGATTAAGCGTAATTGACGATGGCAACGACTGCTTATCGTGAGATTCCCTCTATGCCATCATCAACGCTTTAAAGGCACTAGTGCACGCTTTTACGGTTTTAATTGGCTATTTTAAGGTTTACGAGGACTTGTGCATTCACTTAAACTTTCTATCGATGCAATGAAATACGAAACATTTTTTTACAATTTACCTGCTATCAACAATGAAAACGTTAAGACAGCCGCTGTCCGCTTGGACATATACAAATCTATGGTTAGCTGTGCACAAAACACTTTTTGACACTTGGAAACGGCTGAACTAGTATTGTGTGCAGCTATTGAATTTACCTAAACTCTGGACTGAGAACTGAATCATGAAATATGTTTTATGAGAGCAATGTTGTAAATTAACCGATTTAATAACACAATATTAGCATTGTTATGAGATTGACCATAGCGGCTGCCGTTTCCGCTTTTCTGGTTATGAGCAAAATTTTGATATTTCCGATACCATAGTTCATGCGGATTAAATATAACGTAACATTAAATACTTCCGGCCTTTAAAAATCCCCTTTACTACCTGAATTCGTAAATATTTGTTAAATAACTTACGAGGTAGATTACTTGAGTGAGGATAGTGAGTAGTATCGAGAGATATGCAGTAGCTGTGCATTCGTTGTGTTTACGAAATATTGGCGTACACTAGTGCGTTTAACGGGGTGAATATTTGCTATGTATAATATTTGAATTGCTAATTTCAAGATTCCATTATCATAATGTGTTGTTTATTTAAATACAATTAGTGCTCGGCCTTCCAAAATGTATAAGAGAGAAATATTTGTTTAGACTTAAAAAAAAGAATAATATAATCATATATTTCCCCGGTCCATTTCATTCGTTATGCGCCTAGTGTCAGAGTTACGTGTCAAAAGGATAATCATAAATTTTCTGGATTTATTGAATAACGTAAAGAGGGATCGTATTTCGCAGGGTTTCAACGTTGGACTTGGTCCTTTAAAGTATTCATTAAATTTCATCATTATTCCATATTATCATTAAGATATTTGAGACGGTTGTTTTACCATGAACCAAATATATATCACGCATAGGCAGAACATTCTTGTAAAGATTCTCATAAGCACATACTTTCATCAACGTTTTTCAATTTTTAACAACGTGAAATTCGATTTTACTTTCAGGTTTTAATCAATATTATCGGTGTAAGAAACGTCCACGACATATTTTATTGTCCAAAAGCATGTTTCTGATTGTAGCACTTTGAATCGCGTACCGAAATAGATGTGAAAGTGCGTATTCATATCGTTTAATAAATAGAGGATGCTTTTTCATATGCACGAATTTAAAATCTTATTCCTTACTATTTTGGGAAATAGTATAGATTCATTGTTTTCATCACGCCTGATGTCTTGAGACAGCCATGAGAGTTAACCATTGATTTATTCTGTACATACTTGGAAAAGTTTAAAATGTTACCAGAATTTTGATAATTGATTTGATTAAATCATCCGAATTATTTTCAAGTGTTAAAATCAATTACGTCTTGTTCCAAAATAAAAAGATAATGTTGATATTTGGTTTTATTACAAATCTAGAAACATTTTAGGTTGTCAAAGAATTGCTTTATAAATCATTTAAAACCTTTACTCAAGATAGTCAAGCATGAAATATTTACACAACTTCTATCGCTGCCGAGTTTTCTCGGTGGTGTCAATACTTTCAATATGCTTGTAATTGAACTTCCAAAAGACAAAAATCGGTTATATAAATTGACCATTTTCTTCAAAAGACCTCAGGGCTCTCATCTGTCGATCAAAACCAATTTGAAATTGACTTTGCAGTAGAAGTTTCTCCCCAAATTTCTCTGCGACGATTTTGTCGGTGGTGTCAACACTAACAACATGTTTGTGATTTAACTTCCAAAGACAAAATCATTTGTTGAAATTGACATTTTCCTTCAAAAGATCCTTAAATTCTCCTCTGCCGATCAAAACCAATTTTGAACTGTTTAAATTTCGTATTCAAATTTCATTTCCAATGAGAAACCTGTTGGCTATATTCTTGATTTTCAATGAGCCTGATAAAACCTGTTACCCTATGAGTCAGACAAAACTTCATTTACCCCAGCCCAATAATGCTGTCGTTAGGAACTCTAAAATGACCAACCAATGACAGATTGAGACGATCCCAATACTGATTGAGTTTAATCTGTCTAATATCTGGCCAGTGAAATTGAATATCCGGGTTCATGTGTCACCGTCAATGCACGTGCGAAACTTGTTGCTCGTTTTTGGCAGTCTTGATCGACGCAACTGGTCACTTGGGACTTTTTTCTTTAATCAGTGTCCACACTGTGAAATTGATATCTTTAATGCACTTCTATTACAAAGATTCATTCTCTGAAAAACTACGCGATTTTATTTAGGAAAAAACATCATGCATCATAGATATCATTTTCAAAATGAGATTTAACTAAGAGAAAAAACATCAAATTAGTGGCGTAAAAAAGCATTCAAAAAAAAGTATTGCATGTTTCTCAAAATTTCTGGATTTGCAAAATAAATATAAAGAAGGACGAACTAAAACCATAAAAGCATATATATATGATAACACACCATTAAGATAATTCAAAATTGAAAAGTAAAGTAGTGTATTTCACATGGCCAATACGCAAATGTGAGTTGTGTGAAAATTATCTACAAAATATAAGTTTCCACAAAAATCTTTCAAACTTCTTCGTAAAAGCCAATGAACTTCTTTCGCGTTTGTTATGCAGCGAATGACGTAAGACTGGTAAAGTTAACCGTAGAGGCAAAACAATCACTAAGTAATGTAATGTTGAGTGAAGGCATTGATAGAATGAACTTTCCTACACCCAAGCTGGTCCGATGTATTTTTTCACAAAGGATCGCAAATAATTAGCTCAAATATGTAATATTCCATACTTTTCAGTCTTCAGAAAATACACGTTTACTGATAAATTAAGTGTTGTTGATATTGCTATTTAAAACGAGATCCTTAAAAAAATGTTTGATAAATTATCATGCGACGATTTGAATTGGAACTAACTGTATTTCGTGAGACGTGTTGTTAAAAGCATTTTCTCTTCCATAAGGATAATGCCTATAAACGAACGTTTTCCCAGCACTAATGCCATGCATAAAAAGTACGACGATCAAATCTCCCTTCATGATATGCTCTCAAACTCTGCTTACAATTTGATATGCGAACATAAAATTATAAAAAAGGAAGATGTACATTGAACTTAAACGGATATTACGATCTTACCATGTCAGTCATAAAAGGTAAAAAAAAAGTAAAGTAAAAGCCTGACATCATCATCGCAAATAATTTGTTGCATCATATCTTCAATAATAAGAATCAAACAAAGGTAAAACATTTATTATTTGTTAACTGTTTTATAGGAATATTCTGTAAATCTAAAAATTAGAAACGACGATAATGTCACGATTTATTACTTTCGACATTGGTTACCTTGTGCTTGATGTTACGAGGGGCGCAGTGGATAGAGGGTTCGGCTTCAATTCAAGACGTTCGGGGTTCTAATCCCGCCAGGGGCTCGGCAGTAGAGATTTTTTATACATCCAATAAGGTTTGGGTATAATGCTACACCGAATTTTAGCGCAGTACGACCCTTTGTTCACAAGTTCCAACCGATGCTCGCAGGTTTCACCGCAATGCATCACAACAATAGTGTTGAGGGCTTTCTCCCTGCAGTATTACTAGCAGCCGTGATACAAGTGAACTACTCTTGAAAGCAGGGTGTTAAACCCCACATCAACCCACCTTGGTCTTCCGATACCAGCCTCAAATGTTAAGTATATATTCAGGTATTGTGACAAAGGAGGGTTTTACATAATGAAAATATGTTCTAAAACCAACTGCCTACAAAAGTATCTCTCACTATGCATTTCTTTCCGTCTGTCTACATCCTTTCAATCTGTTTTTACCTTGATCCGTCAACCCTCTTTGGATACTTTGATGTGTTTAATAATTGAAATGTTGTTTAAAACACTTTACATGTAAACCGCAACTCGCTTTCTCACTAAGTTGTAATTAATCTAAAAAAACATCTCTTTAAAAGCTTAAGGCATAAGAATATTATACAATTCTAACAACGTGAACATCATCATAGCAATAACTCTAAGCATTTCGCAATTGCATGACATCTTTAGTCAAGCTAGTAACATTTATCAGCGTCATTATCATGACTCAGAAGACTCTAATTCCCAAGTGATCGCACATTAAGGAAGATGGCCCTAACGTCTCCCATCTGAATCCCTGGGGGACAGAAACAAATGGGAACCTCTTCCCGTGATTGTATGGTAATGTGACATCTTTTCAGGCTAGGAAGAACTGGTGACGCATGTTTGGCGATAGAGCCCTTCGACTTAGAACAACAGAAAGAGGGATTGTCGCATCGCTAGATTTGCATCGTCGTCTAAGGTTGTTATTTGGATGGGATAAATCATTAATTTGAGGGATAGCGTATTTTATAGTAGACGGACTCTGTTTTTATTTGTGGTTTTCTGTTTTAAAGTTATTGACGCCCAATAGTCACTAGATGCACTTTAAACCAAGGACACTTCGTCTTGTAAATATTTTTTTTATTGACCATTATATTTATAGTTTCATCTTAACTAATACATTAAATTATTTACATCTGTTTTGGCAAAGACATTTCTGATTGTCGATTGAGGAGGGTATACTTGACAATATTATCAAATTATTTAATCTTTAAGAAAGGGAGCAACATTTATAAAGTAGTCAAATGAGTACGTTGAAAAGCTATGAAAGCAACAATAATGTATTCGTCGTCGTCGGAGAATACCTCGTACTTTCTTACAAGAATTGGAGTTGTCTGTTTTTTAATTAAACACCGCTATTGATGATGCCATATCCTCTCGACATGTGTGATTGCAGGGGGCAAAACAATAATTTTTTAAACTGCAAGCTTCGAAACTAGATAAACGATGTTTGCCCGATGTGTCACCTATTACTTTGATAAAACTTTACCAAATCTCATTGCACAGTGCAGCACAAGTGATCTTATTTCATTGTTATTGAATGTGCCATATCTAATTTGTTGTCCATAGCGATCACCTGATCGCATTGCCCTCACTAGCACGCTCGTCCGGTACTCCAAAGACACGAGTTATATTAAAAGAAGCGCACGTAAAATAAAAGAAACTGCGAACAGAAACAACATTGTTGAATTAAGTGTCAACTTTCATTTTGTTCAAAACAGTGAATAGTTTGAAAATACCTTATTTAAAAACCTTGTTGTCTGAAATCTACATTTCAACTTGGTTTTCAAAATTCATACTAGTTATTCTTTGATTGTTTCATGTAACGGTTCCTTAAAGAGTTCAAGTTTAATTTTTTTAATTAATCATCTTTGTTTTTTTTATGAAAACATTTGGAAGAGAAATATGTAATTCGGGCATCCACAACCTTTAACAATCACACGTCAGAGTTTGCTTAGAATAGGTTGTAACTATTTATTCTAATCAGCCGTTTAATTTTGAAACTGATATCAAAATCTATTATTCTCATCTTTAAAAAGGCAAACCGTAAGTGATTAATACATGTGTTTTTGTGAATTGTTAAAAAACGAAGATTGTACATTAATTGACTCGAGTTCTAAAATAGCTATTATTGATTACCGGATACCAAAATCATTCCTATAACCTGTCACATCACCTCCGTTGGATGTATGCTTCTCCGTTGATGGATCGCTTTGCGGACCAAAAGTTTATTATCGTACATTTAAAAAGGTTAGTGAGTCAGTAATAGGGTATAACATGCCTTCTAAATATTTCTGTTAATCAAAACATATAACGACAATGCTTTGAACATCATTAAATGACATTACAGATGAGTGATGAAGAATATTGAGGTTTTTAATGGACATACAACTTCTTTTTAGCGACTTTTCCACATAGACACGGATGGCGCTGACAAGCAAGTTATAAGTCATTTTCTACAATGGTTGGAAAACAAAACTGATATTTGCACATGTGCAAATATGATATCTGATGACCTTACTTATGTTTATCCAGCTGGCGATGAATCTAGATAGCTTTTCAAGTATTCTTACAATTTAGATGACAAAAGGTCTATGGCAAATATAGATCCAACACGACAAATAAGCCAAGGCACGTATATTTTCTAGTTTTATTGTCAATAACTAATTTTCTAAATGACTTATCGATTCATCCAGGCCAAACCATGGTTACATAAGATCAATAAAATTGTAAACTGGAACGAATTTGTTTTGTACAAATTACAAGATTCAGCAGTTTTAGCTTTTTGTAATGCGTTTTGCTTCGAAATATTATTAATTGATTTCATGATGAATTGATTTTCTTTGGGTATTTCGCGAAAAACTTAACTTTGAAGATTTATCGTGATAAGATAAAGAGGGAAGGCGAACTTTTATGCAGTTGAATTCACATATCTGTCGCAGTGATGTACTACACGAGCAGTGAGGAGTTTGGCGATGCTAAATCACAACTAGTAAATTCGATTATACTGACAGCATGGCAGGCTCAGCTCCATGCAGGGTCGCTTCTATCATTGTGGAATACTCACCCAAGGGACGGTGATACTCTTCAGGAAATTGCTTAATTAATGACCTATAGCCTGAGTCATAATATATGAGTATAATTCGTCAAGATATCATAATTATTCACTTCACTCCTTCGGTTATTATTTGCAGGTCGTATTCATTGCCTATAGAATTTTCCCTTGACTGGTAATTTTTAACTTTTGATTTACATTATTTCTTACCAAATTAAAAGACGTTTGCTTTCTTTCACTTACGCGTATTTCAAATCAACTGCATTATGCGACAATTTTTGTTTATTGGCCAAGAAAATCATTTCTTCATCTTACAATTTATATTTACGGCACGGATTTATCTTATACCACGCGATACGGCAAACGGAACAACTGATATGACTACGTATTCTCTCTAAATGTTAAGATCACACGAGGAAGAATGGACATTTGGTAAAGAATTAAAAATGGTTTAGGATGATATCCGGATTAACGGCTTATCCAGATTAGTTAAGGGATTAATCAACATGTCCTACATCAAAGCTTCAACGGTTCGACATCGTGAGACTTTTGAAATTTGAATTGTCGACGTCGTTAGGCGACACCAAAAATGACCCTGTTATCATTGCGGTTTTAACCTTGCTTGGGGGGTTATCCAATCAGAGACGTCTTATAATCTCATTAGTGATTAGGAGGTTTCAATGCCAGTAGAAATCCCTTTCACACAACTGACAACATCAATTACAACATTGTAAATGATTGAATCATAGGCGATCATGTCAGATTAAAAGAAGCAAATGTTATTTGTATTATTGCGATCTAATGACGATTTAGTGTGACATATTTTATTAAATACAAAAGTTTGATGAAGTAAAATAATCAAGAAATTGCACTTCTGAAAACTTGTAATTTGAGTTGACAATGCTGTCAAAAATAGGAAGCATAAAACAGTTTCTTTACCAGTAAATGAGGCAAAAATAAGTGTTTTTATAAAATTGATAATTGGCAAACGCAAAGGAAATTTACAATGGTGTCGGTACGAATCAGTCTATGAAAACGTGATTGTTTGAGACTCATAAACGTTAAGGACAGCATAGTTGCCAATGCTCCTATGTTTCGAATGGCAACCTGACTTCGCTATATAAACGATAATAAAACAATTAAATCCCATTAAGAGAGTTTCTTTGTCACGAAATTCCTGGTTTCTGCTAATGGTATGTAACGACGAACTGTACCCCGAATTGTGGAAGGTATTTCAAAATTTGATATTCAGAAAAATCACCTTGACTTTGAATACAGTGTATTTGTTTTATTGAAAGCAGGTCATGAGAATATTAAGAAATTATGAATATAAGATGCGTGATGTAACAGTATTTGAATTATTGAAATAACGCGAGTCTTGCTTGTGGCTGGGATTTCATTCATAGATTCATCGCAGCAATATTTTAACCCATGTGATGAAGAGGGTGATATTCGATTTATCGTTCAATGTAATTGCTTTTTATCATCATATAGACAAGTCGTTGAATACCACACATTGATCTGACAACATTTCCACCGAACGATTCGTTCGGCCACGAATAACATCATTATTTAACCGCTACAAGAGACATTTAAGCTTTAGATAAGAATAAGAATTGAATAATGGTTAGTGACAAGCTTTTGCGTAAATTCTTTCAGTTTTGATATAGGTAACATCATTATTTGACCGCTACAAGAGACATTGAAATCAGCTTTGGATAAGAATAAGAATTAAATAATGGTTAGTGACAAGCTTTTGCGTAACTACTTTCTAGGTTTATTAAACTGATCGTTCTCTTCTTTTGCCTTTTAATTCTTAGTAAGGATATTCTTCAAAGATTACAAAACTTACATACATCGTCAAATACATGTATGTTTAGTTTTGGATTATCTTCCTTATAGGACGGATAGGTTTTTTTTACACAGCATGATTACAAATTTTGACGACATTTTCACACAGGTTGAAAAACATCCGATGTAGTTTGCGTTTTTAATGCTCAAAATGTCATTAATTGGTGAGCATGTTTTAATGACAGCGTGAAATCCAAATCTCCCAACTGCCATTATCAATTACAAACGTTGTGGACCCCTTAAACACTTGGGAATCCTTTCAGACTAATGTGACAAATTTCATTAGGGTGAAAATGTTACCAATCTGAAATATCAGGCAAAACAAATTGGATCAAAAACTCAAAAAGTCGAATTCATGTGGTATTTTTGTTCCTTTGACAGTTACTCGCAATGGCGTTCTTTGTCAACACATGGTTGAGGAAATGTCACTAAGCTGTTCATTAGGGGCATGTTTTGGCATAAATTTCCATACTTTTAATGTACATGTTCAAATTCATCACGAATCCAAAATTCAAGATAACTGCCATAAAATACATCGGTATTGTCCGAGCAAGAGCGAGAGTGTTCGATATATAGGCATTAAATTCGTAGAATTCTAAGAGATGTGATCCTGACATATGTCGGATGTGGTTGAAAAACTGACAAAGCTTATATTATTATTGTTTAAAACATATCTTAAGATATCTTGATTTTATAATTCATTCAAATTCTTATTTTGTGTAATACGCTTACATATTAAAATCATTTATTACAGTATTGTTTTAGGCAACCGTTGATCCAGGCAACCAATAATACTTCTGTTTAATCCTTGAATGGCGGCGGATAAGCAAAAGGCGAACTTTGTTTCTAGGGAGAAATGAAAATCCTTATTTTCTTATATATTGTTGACATCGTGAATTTATACATTTTCAAATTTGTTTTAACGATTGCCAATCTACATTATCACCTGTATCCAATATACCTGTTCTTTTTTTACTACATTGCAGTGCTCAAAATTCAGGCCAACAGTTTGACAACCTCTTGTTCTTAACAGTGAGGTTACGCTTCGGGCTCAGAAGTTTAACACGTACTACTCTATACCAAACACCATTAATGAAGTCCTTAGCTTCCACTTCATTTGCTTCATGAAATATTACATCATCGTGTGAGTTAGGACATAACTTTCATTATACGTCAGTGTTACATACTACCACGTTCATGACTTTAACAACATCGATGTTATCGTTGTAAAACAGCCAAAGTTCATAGTATAAACTGTTTTGGTGTAACGGCATCGATTGAAAGAGATGTATGTCGCCATTAACTCTCTAAGGATAAACACAAAAGCAATCCAGAACGTCAAGTGTAACCCTAATGAGCACAACTGGTTGCCGCAAAACATTTCCTTTTATACTGAACAAAAATATTAATTGTCTATGAGGGCATTTGTTCCGTTCCGGTTTGGTAATGCCCTGAATATACCTAAGGAACTATCCTGTGTTCAGAATGGCTGCACTACACAAGAAGACAAAAAAGCTTGGAGTTTCAATACTTTTTTTCCAGGTGTATAATATCTATATCTATATTTATATATCCACCTTATGAAATGGTCCCTAGGTAATGCAATTATTTACCCGGATGATTTATCATGGATGTTTTTATCGAGATAATTTATCTTCAAGGCATCAGTTGTTATTAAAATAAATAATCTGAACATGATACTTCCTTTTATGGAAGCATTATTTGCAAACTAGGCTTTAGAGAAAGGTCATACATAAAAGTGACGATATCGATTTACCACGATGAAATCTGATGGGTTTTTTTTTACATATTTTATTTTCAATAGGATACTTATCCTTTGGAAAGCGAAATGGTGTTTTGGTTTCATGATGGCAATGATATTGTAACAAGTTTATGGTATCATTGAAAATACTTATAAAACTCGTTACAGGTGAAATAGCAAATTTTTTCAACGATTTATTTCTTCAGATTTCCCCCACAAAACACAAGTGTATCATCTTCATTGGCGTAACACATCTCATTATTACTCGACCGTTGACGATACCGCCGTATAATAAATCTACAATGTTATTGTGTAATAACATCGCGTGTTGATTGACGTCACATGACGTCACAATCGTTAAGCATGACGTCAATAATGTAAGCAGTAACATAACATTTTGGCGATTTTCATGCTTTTTCTTTAATTTAATTCAGCGAGTATAAATTAAATTCTAAACTCGCTCGGTAAATACCAAACCACACACTCGTTTCATGAATATGTTATTAAAAGGGGACCTTGTTTAGTATTCTCTATTTAATCAACCTGATCGTCTCTGGTGTTAGAAGAAATAACTAAGTATCAAGAAAACACTGGCGGCAATTTTTGTGAGAACACTCTTTAATTATTTCATAGAGTAATCAATCATCATAGCTTTATTATTTAAAAAAAACCCTGCTTAATTAAACAGCATTGTCTTCAATTAGAATTAGTCATATTTTTCGTGAAAACCTCGATTCATCTAAAAACGTGCTAACGCCCCTTTACGAAGACCAACTGAAATAAAAACATAAGCACACAAGATACGATAATGGTTTCAACTAAATAAATAACCTGTAAAAGGATAACAATGAACATTTATTGCCTTGCGTATTCGGATTCATCATTATTCGATAATAAGTATGACAGGAGGCATCGAGGGACGACAGAGTGTCGGTGTAGATGAAAGTAGATATCTAACAATGTTGTCCTTGTTCTTTTCAGTAATAAAAAGCTCAGTTTGACAGTTTCTAGGGACATAGAAAAAGACAAATGCTTTAGAAAAATTATTTGAAATCCCAGGCCTATTGGTTGAGATATCAGACCAACTGTCCCACTTGAGAGATGATTTGCTTCCATAAAAACTTGATAAATAAGTAACAAGAGTGCAATTGCAAGAGTTTTTTAGAGTGATCTTATCTCGATTGTTTTTGACTTAATGTCAATCTGTAATCAAATAAGTCCATACTCCCTTGTTGTCATTAGGTTCAACTTACTTATTCATTACCCAATTAAACAGAAGATAATGAGTGACCCTAGGTCCATAGAGACAGCCAGGTTGCAATCTGAGGTGAGAGTATATATCTAAAATTGATGTTTTTTGTGTATATATATATATATATCTATCGGTTCAACTACTTTTCAATCTAAAACGATTTCTGACACATAGGTCGATAAAAATCCCAAATAATTATCAACCGAAAGAGCGTAAATTTGTCCCCATTCTTGCTTGATAAAAAATGAAAATACGTTTATTGATAACGTTTTTTTATATACAGTAATTGATTGTTTTTTCCTTATTTTTATGCAATTGCAAATGATGATGGTTGTTTCTGTCAGTTTGAATAAATGTTAATTTCAGCAACAAGTATTCTTTAGATCACTTTTCATCGTAAAAAAAACATTGTTCATTTGAAAAGGTTCATGAGTTAGACACTAAATTAGCTTTTTGATTAAATATAGCTTATATTTATGAAGAATCGTTTTGTAAGTCTTTCGAACAAATTGATAACATGATAAACACAGAGTTGAAATAAATCTTCAAGTGTTGAAACATTAAACAGTTAAAACTGTGATAGATTACTATATTTTGTTGAATTTGGAAACATTTCATGAAAAATTCTGACTTTTTTTTATTATTGTCAGTAGGTTTCTTGTAGTTTTCCTGATGTAGTAAACTCAAATCCTTTTTTCTTTTTATCCCTCCTCTGTTTATACAATAATTTGATATATTATTTTCCTCTTTGAAACTCGTAGTTTAAACAAGAAATACTTCCAAAGTTTTGCGGAAGTTCCTCGAGGTAAGTCAACAATAAACTATTATCATATCAACAGTATTTATTTTTCTGAAAAAAATCGTAAAAGTACAGTGCATTTCCAAGTACATTTTGTACTTCCCAAAGGACATGATAAAAGAAAGACTTATAAACGTGGGTCTTTCAGTTGGTTTACCTATTACCGACAAGAAATTGATGATATATGCAACCAACGTTAATTGTGCACCATTTGAAAGTTTAATGTTAGTTTAGTTTCACTACAACAAAATAAGTACAAATTTAAAAAAATAAAACCTAAAAAACATCTGTTTGATTATATTTGTTTACTTTTCTCTACATGAAACATTATTCCAATTATGTTTGGTGTTTACAATCATTCAAACTGACGCTAAAGCCTTCCCTGTCAACCTCCTATCAAACATTTGAAGAATGAAAAATTAATTGAAATGTAAAGACATGTTGTAATTCTTTACTTACTTTACGGTCAATCGATCGTTCGTGTACCAATCGTTAAACAAATCCACCATTACTAAAAGATGGTAATACACAACCAGTAGTTCTCAAGCGAGTGACACCATTTTTAAAGTTTGATATATTTGACCCAAACAACATACCCTGTGCCCCTTTAACAGGAGGATACGAATACGCATTAGGATGGTAATCCCTAAACAAAACTTTATGAGATTGGGGAAATGGTGAAGACTTAATGTTACAGTGTATCATTCAATGCAATGTTTATTCGGTATAAAGGCCATAGGCCCACGTACAAAATTGATCAAAATTAATAGTGTAACGAAATGGTTTGGTATACAATTCAAACACATCTTAACCTTAAAGCCTCTTTAAAAAACTTTGCTAAGTTAATAAGAATATATACTTTATGACAGCTTAATAATACATTAAATTTATGGATAGAAGGATTTTTCCAGAAATACTCAGGAATATATTTATCTCTCAAATTGGTATATACTTTACAAAGTAACACAGAATGGTATTCATCTTCAATATATCCATTCACACATGATCTACACAATCTTTCATTCCTAACAATACCACAACGTCTGCCAACATTTATCATTAAAGGTAATTCCCCCGATCTTAGGAGAAATAAAAGCCTTTCATATTCTCGATTCTTAAAGTTGGTTATATAACCCTCAACTGTAAGTACAGATTTATAACTTTGATAGAGACAGAACTTTTTAGATTCACAAACTTTAGAAAACCAATCTTGCTGATGACAATCCTTAACTCTCTAAACGAACTGATTAATAAATAAAGAAGTATTACCCACTTCCTGCGAAATCCAGGCACACCCAAAACCATAGTAAAAAGGAGCATCTTTACCCTTGAAGCCCATGTAACACGATTGCATTCATCCAAAGATTTACAAAGTAGATAGCCTTGCTTCGGATATCTATGATTTTGTATGGAAAGCAACTTTAACCAATACTGAATACATCTTTTATGACAGTCAACATATAAACCATATCTACCACATTCACCGAGTGCAGCTGCATTCGAAACATAATTACCTACACCAATCAGATTTACAAAACTTTATATGGAAACGCTCAATACATTCAAACTTCGAATGATCCAACACTTCACTAGAATATAACAAAATTGGTTTTATCTGCGCATCACATATCTTGAATAAAACTAAAGGAGATATATTATTAAATTTAAATTGTAATTGTTTAATTGCAACTAAAGCTTTTGATGCCTTATGTACGAGAACTTCAATACCATTTGAACACAGTGTATCATTGTATGTATCTATTGGATGATTGTCTCTGCAATATACACATGCAACATAACAAAACCCATCTACAATACGAAGCTTTAATGTTACACAAAATGAGAAACCATGTTGTATGCCCTATGTACAGTCTTATCAGGAATCTTATCAAAAGGTAAAGACAAAAAAGGTTCCTTGCGTCTAGGATGCATAAAACTCTTTTATGTTTTATTTCTATTTTTATCCAGTGCTGTATCTGCCTGTCACCTTAATATCACAGTTGACTTCTTTTGAAATAATATCCTCGTTTCCTTTTATCAACCAACAATGAAATATTGTAATTATTTGTTTCATTGTTCCAATCAAGTAATTTTAGACTTTTATCCTGCACTGAAGTCCTCCATTTTTAAAGTAGTAGCAAATTCGTTGAAATTGTAAGTTCAATATCTAATTGACAATGTACAGTTTAAGATATTTAATACATAAAACGCGTTTAAGCTGTAAGCTGTTCAGCATTAAAACAAATATTTAAGGGTAAATTGTCTTGTACTGAAACTAAGAGTCTTACAACTTTTAAGTATTTTGAAAGTGGAACCTCGGAGACAAGGGAAGATGAATTCAAGAAGAAGACTGGAGACTGTTGTTTGTGGTCGACCATTTCTTTTATTTGGCGTTGATGGATCATGTTATAAAGGTCATCCCCAAGCCGGTGGTACAGTCACAATTTGGAGTACACGACAGAGTTATTCCCCAAACTCTGTCGTGGAGACTCAACTCCAAACTGTGTCCAGGCTGGGGTGTACAAAGGCAGAGCTACATATTGGCCTAAAGGAGTCTAGCTGGAGTCTGTAACGAGTCTAAAGGAGTCTAACAAGAGTCTGAAGAGAGAGAATCGCTCCACGTATTTAAGCACAAAGATGTTATATAAACACACCCAACATATTGCTACGCAACTGGTTTTGCATGCCACATACTGGATGTTGAACAAAGGGAGCTGATTGTGGTAACAGCTTAATGAATGTTATGAGCGATTGAAAGGCCGAATATATAAGGTGACGTAATCACTGACCGTTGGCTTGTTGAGCATGCCTAAGGCGATATCGGTCGAATGAACAGACGTTTGCAATTTACACATGGAGTACAGTTCACAAGAAAATGTTATTTATGAAAGAATTTCTAATCGATATGCGATATAAAATTTGGAAGAAATTCGGACGTGTGTTTACACGATGACAGTATTCTAAGAGACTACTGTTTACCTTTTATTTATGAAATAGTAGCGTTTATGTTGCATAAACAGTGCATATATGAATTAAGAAGGTTCTAAATGATCGTATTTGTGAAAAAAAAGAGAATTCAGTATCTGATAATGTGACCTTAAAAGTATTGTTTAATCACATTTTCCTTTACTAAAGTAATAAACGCGTCGAGAAGTAAAACGCTATTAATCTAAACGACTACACAATATATACAAAATACGAGAGGATAACAAAGTTAGAAAATGCTTCAAGTGCAAACATAAATTCCTGTGAAGCGAAAGTTGAGCTCATTTGTTTACACAAAAAAGACAATATTTTTGTTACAAGTGGTAACACAAGTTGTTGTTTGTTACAGTCTACCTAATTCATGTATTTTGTATCTGGTAAAGTCATCGACCCGTCGAGATTGACAGATTAAACGTGCCATGAACACCACATAATGCTAAAGGTGGCAATTCTTTTTTTTGCGTAGGTTTGAGACAAATAGATTTTAAGAATTTATCTTCAGACACCCAAATGGCACTGCTGAAATGTAATATTTTAATCTTTTTTACTCTTTTTAACAAAACGAGGCATGTCATGATGCAGTTTACTTGATATATAAATGTGTGCCTTAAAGTCTCCTATAACCTTCTAGACAAGTTAGATGGACGATGAACTGCATTTTGGCGGCTTCTACATACATGTATTCTATTAAAATGTTCCTTCGTGACTCTAGTCAAAAGATGTTTTTAACCCATAAAATTTTACCTAGACAAATATTTTTTTGCGATTAGATGTTGTACAAAATATATGATTGCATAAGCATATATTCGTATCCATTAGATTAAAAAGTTATATTCTATGAATTAAGGTCGTGTATAAAATATAAGATAAGCTAAGAAACAAATATGTACCAGCTGTTACTTTATTCCCCGTTTCAAAAGTGGAATTTCAGCAACATTCTTTTTTAAGGATAAAATCCCAACTTACACTCCACATATTACATGTGTTTAAAATAAAAATAATGAACATGTTTGTAGAAAAAAACAACCCATATGGAAATAATGGATGGGATAAAAGAAGAGGAAGATGAAGTGTTTATCCAGGACAGCCTCAACATTATATCGTAGGATGAAAATGGTTTTCAGCTCTTACTTGTTCATCGCAAATGTTTTCTGAAAGTACAGAACCAGCTTAGAGCTTTGATCTTCTTTGATGTATTCGGTGTGTGTGTATTTTGCTCGCGTTGTGCTTCTCTTTGTCCAATGTGTTATATACACAAGAGCCAAACGTTTTTGATAGTAATGACGGTATTTCGTATGACAGTAATCCTTTCTTACAAGTAAACGTATCAATATTACCGAAGAAACTCTGTGTTAGACATTAGGTTGATAATGCATTAGTTAGTTTTATTGGGTAAGGCGTTTTAACTGATATAGGAACATACACCTATAAAGGTTTACTGACGGACGTTCATATGGATCCTATGTACCAACGCAAATTAACATTTTTCTGCAGGCAGCAGATTTAAATCAGCTGTTGATCGCTAAATATGATAACTTCTCCTTTAAAAGCATTGTTTTACAATGATACTTGAAAGATAATGTTCTCATTTGATTTATAAAGAAAGCTTAATATTTCTGACATATCAATTTGCCATGACAACGTCGTAGTTGTTTTCGCCTGAACGAACTTTGTGCCTTTGATTATGTACTCCTTGTTTTTATTGTAAAGTATTACCCTGCAAATGAAAGCATCTGTTTTCCCTTCGACATTTCATCATAAAAAGTTATCAGAGATATACAAAAGATTTAGATGTTAATACTGATGTTTTTAGGGCAGCTGGAGACGAAAACAAGCAATAAGCGCCAACAAATGGAGAAAAATTTGAAACTTTCATCAAGGTCTTCAACAGCATTATATCAATAAGATGAAAACATATACATGTCATTGGAAGTGTTTTATAAACCTTCAGAAACAGATTAGTTCTTTTATCTTCTTTGATGACATGTGTGTTATTCATTGTTGTTTCGATTTTCATTGTTTAATACCTTTTTACTTGAACTTATTACTAGTCGTATAATGGGGTTTCATTTTCCCTTTTCTCCTTATAACAGGGGTAGGGTTATTTGTCGAACACATTACATTAGTCTTTTCGTTGAATGTTCTTAATGGTGTCTGATTTTTAACATGTCAATCATGTTACTTACAAAATGAGGTTTTTATCATCAATTCCTTAACTATAGTGACACAACTGCTGCAGAAAGGATAACGATAAGATGTACTGTAGCAAAAGAATGTAGGAAAAGGATTGTCTAAACAAAGGAAATGCTTCAAGTATAAACATCAAATCCATTGTAGCGGAAGACAAGCTCATTTGTTTCCACAAAATGAGGCACTGTTTCGTTTAGAAGTGGTAACACAAGTTGTTATGTGTTTCAGTCTACCTGTTCCATGTGTTGTTTACCTGTGATTCTCATCAACTGTTGACATAGGTAGATTAAAGATGTCATAAATGCCACAGGCTGAGATAAGGCATAACGTTTTTTCGTCTAGGTCTGCCTCATATAAAGCTTGTGACTAAGTACTTACTTGCTAATGCTAAAGAGATCGTATACTTATTTATAACGTAAAAGATTACATTTTCATCGTTCGTACAAGAACATAATCTTATTTTTTTACACAGAACTTACCACGATTTTACATTGACTTCGACTCTACGTGGTGAAGAGTCGTCTAATGTTCTTATTAGTAATAAATGTACATCGTGTGTAAACTTATCACCTAATATAAAAAAAGAAAGAAATGGGGAGACAGAGATAGAATAAAGTGGATAGAGAGAAAGTGGAAAGATAGGGGACATAATAGAAAGGGTTAAGTAGAGAAGCAGCCAGTCCGCTTCTTCAAAAAAGTTTCATTATCTTCACCAAATATATATGTTTCTACTTCATAATCTTATATTCTTTTCAAGACGCAGGAAGGGGTTCATAAGATAAAAGTTAAGCAAGTATGAATATTACAGAATTTATATGATCCTATTGATGGATCAAGTTAACATGATTAAGTTGTAATGAATCACAGGAACTTGTTTGGCTTTCTCGAGAATATATCGCAATTTGAAATATTCATACTGGATACATTGGCGCGAAACTGGAGACTTAATTCAGTTCTTAATAGGTTAATGCTAGACGATGAAAACTTATAGTTCTGCGTTGGAAGTGTTTTCAGGATGTTTAGAACAGAATAGGCCATTTGATCTTCTTTTCCTCCTTCTAGCAAGTGTATCATGATCTTAATGTTGTTCCGTTTTCAAAATTCTTTACGCTTAAACATGAAACATTTCAATGATATTGGCAAATGTCGATTTATATATAATGAAAACTATTCCTTGAAATTTACCTCATTGATTGAACTGGAAAACGTAAATTATGTTTTGAACCAAATGATATTAAAAAAGAGTTAATTAAAACAATTGCAACAAGTCTAAACATCAAATCCATTGTAGCAAAAGACGGGCTCTCATGTTTTTAGAAAATGAGACACCATGTCGTTCACTCGTGGTTACAGAAGTTGTTATGTTTTCCGGTCCACCTGAAGCATCCATTGTTTACCTGGTATTCTCATTAACCTGTCGAAACAGGTACATTATAGTTGCCACGAATGCCAGCGACTGCAAAAATGCAATTTGTTTGACGCCTGGATCTGCTGCAAATATATTCTGTTTCTCGATGTCTAAATACACGTAACTACATGCCACTGCTAAAATAAAAAAGAGAGAGAGAGAGAGAGAGAGAGAGAGAGAGAGAGAGAGAGAGAGATTGAGATTGAGAGAGAGAGAGAGAGAGAGAGAGAGAGAGAGAGAGAGAGAGAGAGAGAGAGAGAGAGAGAGAGATTATTTTATTATTGTGTCACGCAAATGTTGACATGTTATGTACATATTTGGCACCATAAAACAACATCTGCCCGGCCTATACAGGCCTATGAGACACATAAAATCGATAAAAATCAATATGTTGATCAAATACAAATTCTGATAAAAACAACTCACAAAGACATGATCCTGATAAAAAGTGGGTGGAATAAATATATATTTATGTACGTAACCATTTTCTTCTCTTAAACATGAGTGACACTGAGGCAGCTAAAGAGTATACAAGATTATCGTTTTCCATAATAAAGATAGTCTGGTCGACAGGAACCATCAAGCTAAACAGCGGGTTAAGAGAACGTGCCTTTTCCCATAAAATTGACCTTATAACAGAGTAAAGTAGACAACTGGACAGAAAATGGACCTCATCTTCAATAGCACCACTACTACAACATCGACACAATCGTTGATTAAGATCTACCTTGGGCCGGGAAAAACGACCAGTTTCAATTTCCAAAGGCAAAGTTCCACATCGTAACTTTGCCAGGATACTTCTTTGCGACCTATCCAAAATAGTACGAACATACGTTGAAACTGACAGAGAAGTCTTAAAGCGCCTGAATGTTCGTAGTTTGTTGCCGTTACAACGGCCGGTATCGTCCCATAGTTTAAAGTACCAGTCAGAGTTATCATTATCCAACAACCTCTCCTTTATGAAAATGAAATCCAATTGTGAAATGTGTGATAAATCGATAAGTGGCAGGTTCAAAGATTTCAAAAATTGCAAAATATTGTTATCCCAAGACTTACGAAAAGCTAATGACAAATTATGAAGTTTACTTATTATACTGCCGGACGTAGAGAACTGTAGGCGCTTCCAATAGCGGACAGAATCAACTCGCTGCTTTATAAAGTTCGAAGTCCAACCCATCTCTCCTCTGACAGCTAAGTTCGGCGTATACCGACCTACACCCAAGAAAAAACGACATGCTTTGTTATGGATTGCATTTATACAGCTAAATTCACGTGATCCCCAGATAGCAGCGCCATATGACAATATTGGCTGGACTAAATTATCATAAAGTTTATTAAATACATCATAATGCATACCACCAACTGCCTTAAACTTGCTAATTAAAATTCCAAGTGCTCTACCAGCAGATTTTGCTAATTCCTTCGCCGTGAAATTTAGATCCAGGTGTTCTTGTAGCCACAGTCCAAGATATTTATAGGCGTTACAAACCTCAATGCTGTCATTGCCACAGGTAAAAGGGGACTGTGTTCTTACAGTAGAAATTGGTCTATAGTGAACTATCTTGGTCTCTGCAACGTTAATCTGCATACGCCACCTTTTACACCACTGATTAACACAGTCTAACATAGACTGTAAGGAATCTTCATCTCCCGCAATAAGAGCAATATCATCTGCATAGAGAAGAGTGAGTGAGTGAGTGAGTTGGGGTTTAACGTGCTTTGAACAATTTTTCAGTTATTAAACACGTGGATGACAAGCATCCAAAAGAGAGTGGACAGATAAGGGAGAAAGGGATCGACAGGATGAGGGAAAAGACGGAAAGAAAGGCACAATGAGAGATAGAAAGCAGGTTTTAGAAGGACTCAGATTTGGTCTGGCTTCTACCCGTCGACCTGTCCAGCTTGGGTGTCCCTACCAGGAGCATATAAGCTCCGGCTGGCATAGCTCTCGGGGTCTCTGAAGCACGCAAACCACCACACCACGATAAGGTACCAAGTCAAGTGGTGGCCATAGAGAAGAACACTGAATTTACATGAATACCACAGTTAAGCTGATTAATTTCATCAACCAGATCATTTATAAATACTGAGAATAATGTTGGCGACATAACACAGCCTTGTTTGACACCGCTGTTTACGGAGAAGTAATCTGTTAAGTGCCCATTAATAGAAATACAGGATTGGGTGTTATCATATAAAGATTTCACAGCAGAAAAGAATTTTCCATTAATACCAAGTTTTAACAATTTATACCAGACGCAATCTCTATTCACCCGATCGAAAGCCTTCTTAGCATCAATGTAACACACAAATGTTGTAAGTTTCTGAGATTTCCTATTGTTTATAATTGAAAATAAAGAATAAATGCTGTCAACTGTACTTCTATGTTTACGGAACCCATTTTGTTCCTCTGCTAAGACATCGTTACATTCAAGCCAGTTAGAAAACCTAGTATTCAAAATGTCAGAATAAATTTTACAGGGAATGCTAATTAAAGAAATGCCACGATAATCCAATGGATCTTTAGGATTGCCACCCGGTTTTGGAATCGGCGTAATTATACTATTCTGCCAGATATTCGGACAAACACCGTTATCAAAACAAAAAGAACAAATTCTAAACAACATATCCACACATGACCTATTTTTCAATGCCTCTGCCGGGATGCAATCGACACCTGAAGCTTTACCACGCTTCGCACGGGTTACGGCGGATAAAATCTCCTGGCGAGTTATTGGCTGATTCAAGAGGGTGACGTCATATGGAGATTGTTGACAAACATTAGTATTTAAAACTTTTATCACAGACTGAAAATGTTCCTCATCAAAATCACCAGCTGAATCGACATTATACAGGGAACTATAAGATTTCTTCCAGACATTTAAAACATCAGATTTATTACTAATTATTTCATCGTCATTCATTACCTCCCACGGAACAGAGTTACACCTGTCATTCGAGATACCTATCCTACCAATAACCTTCCAAAAATCACGACCATCTTTCTGATTAAACTTATTCAATAAATCCTCCTGTTCTCTACGTCGGTATGAACGCTTATACCTACGGTGTAATTTATCAAAAATCTTCCTTTCAGCAATAAATACATGCTTAAACTCCCTTTTCTTAATCGAAGACCTACATTTTAACCAACTCCTCTCCGCTGAACATTAAGCTGATCTTCAATTCTATTTAATGTATCATTTATTAAAGCAAGTGATTCTCCCTGTGATAAGAAATTTGAGTCAATGTTATTTTGTTTATACTTTTTCAGTTTAGGACTGTTTATATTACAATCTACGTCGAGATTTTGCATATCTTTAAAAGGGGAAAAAATATCACATAACAACACAGAATGATCTGGCACAACATCCGGCATATTGTCACCGTTAATCAATGTAGACATTTTAACAACGTTAAAATTCGTGAAACGGAATATATCCTCATGGGGCGTAATCATGTAGTCCACAACTGAGCAACCGTTTTTTACATAGGTGAAATCTTGCTGACCTACTCGACCATTTAAAACACACATATTACAGTTAATCAAAAATTCACGGAGTAGATCACCATAGGTATTCTCTGTATAGTCAATCACATCACGTTCCATAATATCGTCCACCCCTGTTATGAAGTCCGATTCCTCGCCCATGCGAGCGTTGAAGTCTCCACATATACATAAAACACCCTCATTTTGGTATAAATACACTTTCTCAAGTAAGTTCTCAAAAAACAATTCCCCATCAGTATATCTACTTGAACCCTTGGGAGGGAGATAACAGATGCACAGCACGATTTTATAGTCTTTGTTCACACGGGATGTAAGTTTAAACCATATGATATCTTCACATTCATCGTCTAAAACATCTACATTAAATCTATTTAAAAAGCTGTTCTTAAAAAATGCCCCTACACCACCTGAACCACGTTTGGCTCGCACATGATTATCACGGCGATTATTTCCAATCCATGAATAACCATCAACATCCAATTTATCTTTTCCTTTCAAGAATTTTTCTGCTATACCGAGCACGTCACAATCAAGGTCACGTAACACTGTCTCCCTAAACTGTTTATTACTCGATTGTCGTTTCGACCATCCTCCACAGTTCCAAAACCCAAGCCGCAGCCTGTCCTAATGCTTAGATGTAACAAGACGCTTACCTCGGAAATGAAGCTTACTTCCGTTACCCAGTTCATTGATGATTACATGCATGTTTGACCTGTTTATGATTTCTTCTTTTGTCATCACGGATTCTATATAAACTTTCGGGAAATCCTTATTGTCCTTCAGTTTCATCTTGTTCTGCAGGAGTTTGTGACGTTGTTCCGTTGTCTCCAGTGTAGCAATAACTAGTCCAGGCTTGTTGTCGGAGCGTTTCTTACGAGATGCACGGACTGCACGGACGTCTCTCAGCTTCAGACCGTCGCGAATCAGTTTGTTTACAGTATTACAGGTCACTTCCGGGTCACTTTCCTCATTTCTGACGAGAGGTAAATTCTTAATAGCAACAGTCACCTCATTAATGGTTCTAGCGTTTGAATTTCTCACAACATCAGCAAACTTCGATTCCAAGTTACTTACTTTCGAACGCACAGAATCAATTTCCGCTTTGTTACTTGCGGTCGCACTCTCCTGAGAATTTTCAAGAGCTTTGATTTTCTCTGTCATTTTTTCAACTTGAACGTCGAAGTCTATCTTCATTTTCTCCGTTTCGTTCTTCAGAGCTAAAGTCAATTCTTCAGTGATTCTAATTTTATTCTCTGCCAATTGTTCACTCATGAAGCTCCTAATACCATTTATAGCAGTCAGAATAGTGTCCATGTTCTTTTCACAACAGCAATTCATACTATTACACGTCTGCATACCTGACAGAGTAGTGTCCATTTTTTGTAGGATATCTTCAGAAACAATACCTTCCGGCTCATTAATAGTTCTGGCGTTTTTTGCTGCCAAGGGTTGACATGGAAAATCTTCTTGATGGACCATACGTGGTTGCGACATGACCGACTCCACGAACTCGGTCGTCTCCCTCATTGATTGGGACATGTTCAAAGTTTTAGTGGATATTTGTGAATAAAAAGTTTCGTATCACAACAATAAACGTAGTATAAAATGAGTTTAACCTGCTTTGGTATCAATATGTCATGGATGGCGTTGACAAACCTTGATTTTCTTTGATTCTTTTTAACGATTTTTAGGAGCGAGGTGAGACACGTCTACACCAACCAAGGGCAGGTAACTCTAAAATAGAAGATTTGATCTTCTTTTAGTTAATTGATGATATTTTCAATAACACTATAATCAAATTGTAGCTGAAATATCATATCACATGTATCATATTCTGCCTTGAAATAAGCATGAGGTATGTAACACAGTATCATGTACCTATATGAAACCACTTCCTGCTGATCTGTGATGCTTATCATAAACTTCGTCAGCAATATATACCCTCTAAGTATTACGTGTACCCGTCACCGACGACTTTTACCATGCTTATGTCTTCCCATCAATAATCTGTAATTAGAAATCTGGCTAGTTACCTTTACCACGCGCCTAATTTACACCTTAAACCAATTGTGAAATAGCCATTAAACTGCTTGCGCAAGCATATATTATTATAACCATGTATGGACCATGTTGTACTTAGGGCCGATGGCCCATACCTTTGCACTGGAATAAAGAAATGAAACTATAGTGACTAAAATAAATATTATGGAAAATGATGCTTTTTTCACACGACAATATTTTGTCAGTGCTTTGGAAACAATCGCGAACGTTGAGTAGTTCTAACAATGATTTATTTTTTATAAATATCTGGAAAATAAAATGTTCATATTTCAGTGTTATACCAATAGACGATGGATTAACATGTGTGTCACATGAGTTGCACCATGGTCGTTTTATAGTGAGTGTTGCTGCCCTTAATGCATGTTAATAGCTTCTTAACGTTACTATAAATCAATACAACAAGACCACTGACCTGGTTTCACGCTCCAATAAACAACTGTATCCCTGAATAATCTGCTGTAATTGCCTTTCCACAATCCAGCATATTGATAAGATCTTGGAATTAGTTCATGCATTGGTCTCCTTTCAGTTACACTAAAGCATGGGGATTTTACTATAATGACGAATGAGTAAATAACTTTTGGTTATATCGATCGCTGAAACTATTCCCAATTATAATGTTTATGATTAGAAAGTAAAATATTTATGTAAAATTCTGCTCAAGAAATTCAGGATGTATTCCTGATTATGAATTTATGTCCATTAACTTTTCTCAGGCAATGTTTAAATTTCATGAGTACATGCTCAATAGTTATTTTACGTCAACTGAATTTAGATCAGGGTGAACTTCATAGGAACTTATAGATGTAATGGGGTTCAGTGGGGTTAACAGAAATGTTTGGTAGCATTAATTAGGAAATGTACCAACTGTGGCCTGAAATATAGAAAACAATCAAATAATCTTGCCTTTGTCATATTTTTCATGTCTTTACTGCACACTGGAAATTTGTCTTAGTGGAAAATGTTTTCAGACGTTGATAATAATTCCGGTACAATGTCCAAATTAAGAAATGAATATATCAATTATTCATTTGGTGATTGCTCGATCATTTAGTGTAAAATGACAAAATGCATTCATATTAATCTTCTTTCATGGCACATGACAGCATTCTTATGGTAATGCATGTTGCATTTTTGTTTGATTCCTTCTTGTGGTGAACTCTTTCGTAATCTGACCTCACTGGGATGACAGTATTCTGTCCTCGTTCGAGGATGGAAAGATGAAGTGAAAAGGCAAAGGCAGAAAAAGACAGAAGATATCTTCCTCTGAAGACATACGTTCCTCAAGTTACTTACACCCTGACATAATACGCTGTCTCCATTCAATTATGCAACGAATTGCAAATTGTCAAAGGCAGATATAGATGTGTAATTTGCGCATGATTTTAAATTTTAAAAAACCAAACCAAAACAATAGATTATATAAAAGTATGTATTCAAAGTTACCATTTAACAAAACTATTCTGCTTTAGAATTTCATTTATTTTTCTCTAATTGGTTGTATCTATATTGGTTCCAAGGGTACATTCACGTCAATACCAAATTAACCACTTACTTTATTTCACAATTCACCAATCGTTTAATTTGGGTTTGTGTTTTCACTATTCAGCTTTAGAGATAGAATATATCTTCTGCTTATACACAACTGTCAGATAATTTTTTTGGTTGTAAATTTCGTTTGTTGTTTTGATATCAAATAATGTATACCGTTTCGTTTTTTTACTGCAAATAAATATGTTCCCTACTAAAATCATTGTAACATTCGCTTTTTTGCAAGATGTCTCTTCATGTTGTTTTCTCATTTCATGTGTCGTGGCTATTTTGGACTTAATAATCCTGGCGTGTTTTTTCTTAAAGCATTAATGCAACTAATCTTCTTTATGGTCGTACATCCTTGGATCAACCAAACGACATTGTAAATTAGACAATTGTTGATGGATTAATTACGTAGTTATCCACTCAGATTACAGATGACAAACTTCATTTAGAACAATGTTCCAAAATAAATCATGATCATTTATAAATAATATCCTGAAAAGTTTGGGTATTTTGGTTAATTCAATCTTGTCATAAGTTCCTCTTTTGTCATAAACACAAGGTTATTATTCATTGATAATTGATTCTTGTTCTGAATATAAATGATTTTAATTGGAATATGAAAAAATGAACATCCAACGCTAGTTGATACAATAAAGTTGAAAATTGTCAAATCCAGTTTGATTTGAATGATATAGCATGCAAGTAAACAGTGAGTAAGTAGATCTGTTTCATCAATACAATTTGAAAAACAAAATCTTACAGAAAACGGAAAGGAATTTTTCAAACTTGCCACTTGCCGAAATAAACACGTCAATATTGCTCGACAGAAATAAATATGTTTCTTATTTGAAATCTGAAATATTCTTTCCCGTTTTGAAATGAAGCCATGAACACATTTGACGTTGCGGTGTCAATGCGACAGGGGCAGATAGTAAGGCCATGCAATATAATACGTCCAAACTTATGCCAATACTCACACCTACATGTAAATATGGGGAAATCAAATACTGAATAGCTACAATGAACCGCATTAAGCACTGAATTACTAAAAGGGGCGGTATTTGGATAAAAATACGGTGTCACAAAAACGAAATTAAATGGCCTATATAGCAAGACAAGTTATTTTAGTCGACAGAAACAGTCATAAAACGAAAGTACCATGATTGGTTAAGGTATTCGAGACCATTTCCCTACCTCAGATGACTCAAATGCGTTCATACAAAAATGTTTTTTTGTTTGATACCTGATAATTTTCTTTAAGACTACTTATATAGAATTACGTAATGAATTATTTTGACCATCTTAAGATACGTCATTTGGAATAAAACATTAAACAAAAAACTTGATCCTTCTCTTTAATATACCTTATGAAATAACTCATTTACAAACCAAAAGCTTCACCGAAAAAATCCTCTTCATTCATGGTAGCCTTGGTGTTTTGTTTACGGCGCAGCGCCTTTTAATATGCATTTTAACTTCTCAATCACGTCTATGCTATAATAAAGAAAACTAAACCCACTTGTCGGCAAAGAAAGCTCAGTATTTTATCTCAAATTCATATAGCCATTTACATGATCACCTTGTACAAACTTCAAATTTGGCAAATGTCACCCGTATTCCATAAAGCTGCTCATCGATAATAAGTGTCTCATTTTCAGACATAGATGACTACTGATCGAGTATTTCCTTTTTTTAAAAAAACAAGTCAGGATTTCCATTTTTATCATTCGGTTGCGAAGATTGTCAATGCTACACTTATCTGCTTGCAATACTGACGAGGTGTCAAACTGCTTTAGGAGAAACTGGCCAAGGATAGGGCACTATCCGAGAACGGCTGGACTTCGGACACCTTTGGTGCGTTGATAAGTTCGATTTTTGCAATTCGCTTGTTTACAGGTTTCTTTGGCTGTTTGTTCTATTAATCATTTTTTAAACACGTAAAAAAGAAGACTACACCTACATATTGATTAATCTACTTAAAGAGGTTAAATCATTTTCCTACAGCTTGCATTTTCTCCTCATACCTTGCAAAATGTTCATGCACTATATTCATATTATCACAGATTTTCATGCACTATCCTCAGACTAACCAAAATGCTCATGCACTATCCTCATCCCATGCATGAAGCTTATGCGCTATCCTCATACCATGCCAGATTCTCCTGCACTATCCTCATACCATGCCAGATTCTCCTGCACTATCCTCATACCATGCCAGATTCTCCTGCGCTATCCTCACACCATGCCAGATTCTCCTGCACTATCCTCATACCATGCCAGATTCGTCTGCACTATCCTCATACCATGCCAGATTCTCCTGCGCTATCCTCATACCATGCAAGAAGCTTATGCGCTACCCTCATACCATGCCAGATTCTCCTGCACTATCCTCATACAATGCCAGATTCTCCTGCACTATTCTCATACCATGCCAGATTCTCCTGCACTATCCTCATACAATGCCAGATTCTCCTGCACTATCCTCATACCATGCCAGATTATCCTGCACTATTCTCATACCATGCCAGATTCTCCTGCACTATCCTCATACCATGCCAGATTCTCCTGCGCTATCCTCATCCCATGCAAGAAGCTTATGCGCTATCCTCACACCATGCCAGATTCTCCTGCACTATCCTCATACCATGGGAACACGTCACGATGTTAATGTAATCAGTGTAATGCAAACAATGTTGATGATATAATAATGTCCTTACAACAATGAGAGATTGTAAAACTGATTTCAACATTAAGCGAATTAATTGTTACTGTATTAACCTTATAACCTGTATTCTCTTTTGATAACTTTTGATAGCATAGCGTTGTTGAATTGTCATGGCCTAGGACAAGTCATAGATCAAATATGATGACTTTAGGCAAGGTAAGCCTCTCGTTACTTAACTGCATAAAATTTCTATAAAACCCCACTGAACATCAATTGGCAGTGAAAAGAATAGAACATAGAAAAATCATATGATATGAAATTCATTACATTTCACTTTTTAATCAGTCATAAATTATAGTATTTTGTTACATCTTTCGAATAAAAGTTGAAAATATCAACTGTGTACTTCACATTGTATGTTTAAATCAACATTGAAATTAAGTTTGATTACTCGTTTAAACAATTGTTTTTAAGCTAATGTATAAAACGGGTTATCTAACGTTATCATTAAAAACACTGATGTTAGAATGTCATGTCTTTCATTCAATTTTCAAACCTTTGATTTCAGAATTACGATCGACAATTATGTGACATCATGCTTTCAATTACGACAATTACACAACTAATCAATGTCACATGGGAATAAAAAATCGTTAATTAATGTTATCTGCGTTATCAAATAATATCTTTTGATACGGACAAGCTGTGTCTCTTTTAAAACCAATGTTAAAACATTATTCATGTCTTCAAAGCCTACATAACTAAAATGAATCATCAATCATTGAATGCAATTTTTTATCACTTAAACGATCACATAAATGCAGAAGAAATGTTTTCATCAAGGTCTGGTTCGTTTTGAAATGCTGGTCAGACTGTCCTGATCTTGGTGTATGATTTGTTGATGAAGTATTTTACTTGATTAAAGGCACTATTCGACATATTTTTGCGCTTAGTCTGGCTATTTGTCATTACTACGTGTCCATAAGTTTCATTCACATTCTCAAACCTATACGAGACAACAAGACAAGTACTTACCCGAATTCTCATTATCCTTCGACAATATAGGTAGGCTTTATTCTGAATGTTGTGAGCTATCACATTCACTACGCACTAAACTGTTGCGCAGAGCTTTTACTAGAATCTATGTTTATCATATTTTAATGTAAATGTAGTCAAAATTCATTTTCGTGGATGGCACATTAAACATAAGAAAAACACATTAAAGTTGCCTTTGATGTAAAACATGGAGACGGTACATGGATATATTTTACAAACATAACAATATAGTTATTCTGGATGGTATTGTAGTGACATATTTTGATCATTCAAATTGTTCTAGATTTATGCTATAAAATTGTAAAAAATAGCTCCTGTTATTTTTGACAGGAACTAATGTACTTTCAGGTGCAAATTTCTGTTACTATTAACATCTCACAACCAACTCTATCTGCCTTTACAAAAATGGGGTTCCCAAAAGTCACTGTCACTAAGTCAACGTGAGCGACGACGAATTGGCCATATTCCGGAAAACCATTCAAAATATTCATTTCATGGAGATACGAACTCCTTAGATCGGCTTTTTTTTCACGGTCTGACAACAGCTTGTGTAGGTACTTTTTCTGGTCCTAGATTCAACAGCGAAGGCCAATTGGATAGATAAGTGTTTCGTACAAAAGTTATAATAATATTTGTCAATACTTCATTTATGTCATTTACGTGTTACACCTAAGATAGCGATTGCATAGTTTATAGCGTTTCAATATTTCAATATTTGATATATAATTCTAAAGTTAAAGGTTCAATGCATTTTCAGTTATAGATTTAAAAGCAATCCCCAGACTATATTCGAAAGCTATTTATGATTATATAAACGTCTGTTGATATTAGATGTCTTGATCAAGTATCTATACTAACAAATAGACTCCAACAAATAATGTTTTTACGGAAAGGGTAAAAAATAGGTCTCCTTGCAACAAGTAACTCTCTTTCTGCAATAAGCTATTTAAGAGTATATGTGGAAGAAATCCTAACGTCTGTTTTTTCCTTAGATACATTTGATTTGATCTGGCCCAGGGGCTCTTTCACAAATACTTAAAGGGATCGTAAGCAACTGAGTACAACATAAAAAAATTGGAGTTAAGGATAACCTCAGTAGAAGTTGCTAAGATTGTGAAAGGGAGTCCTGATATATATGCATTGGGCATCGTGTTCCAATTAGATGTGGTGATGTTAGTGTACTAGCTTTTTGATTTAAAGGAATGTTCTTGCTTTCAATGCATATAGATTGCTCCTTAACTTTGCATGAAATTAATACGAAAATAGACCACTGACCTGATTTGAAGCTTCAATAAACCATTTTATCTCTGGTTATTTGGTAGGGATTGCCTTTGCATCATTTGGAGATCTCGGGAAAGCGTTGAGCATTGATTCCCAATTATTTAAGATGTTATTTAGAGGGTTTTCACTGTAAGAAGTAACAACAAGTAATGTCAAATTAAAGCACGACAAAAATGCTTCTAATTTAGTTCCTTACAAAATAAGGGATGGGAAACAAAAAGAAACCAATTCTATGCATGAGCGACATTCCGACAGATAAATGTTTGACTGAGTCATGAGTGAAAGTATCTGAATTCTCAAAAGTATGTTAGCTAGGATATACATTGGGTATTCATGACAGAAGTTAGGATAGGCTAAGAAATAGACCAGTTCTCGAAAGTATCCAAAATTTGTTTCTAATTTAGAATAAACTGAACACCAAAAGAAATGTCACACCTCTTTAAATTGAAACATCATTTAGAGTATTGTGCTCAGAAAGCAATGGAAGTAAAATAGTAGTCATATGTTTTGGGTGAACAGTTTATCCTACACTGCAAATTCCTAAATCGCGTTAAGATGTACGTTATCTTTTGACATAACACATAAGAAGCGGTGCAATACTCATTAATTTTGGTATTGCTTGATAATTTCTCTGATGGTAAAGTTTGCTTTTGAGCTACAAACTTTAAAAAGGGTATAAATCTATTGTCATTCTGCTCGGAAATAATCAAGGACAGGTCTATCGAACACAACACACCGTAAAGTTTCTACATTGGTGATCGAATATAGGACAATCGACACCAGCGTCATTCAACGTCAGAAGCATTTGATCACGAGCGTCATTGTTTTCATGATTGCAGTCTCGTATGCACTGATCCTGAATCATTGTTTTATCGAATAATTTTGTTTTATTTTGTTTAAGGAGAGACAATTATTTTCAAGCGTTTCTTTCGTACGTTAGTTTAGCTGTTGTGAATTTGGACCCGCCCTCTGCAAAATAATTTACTCTTTCAAAGATATAATGAACCACTATATAATACAACGTTTCAAACACAAACCACGTCTTTAATCACCCTGTCAAACACAGATCAAGAGATATAACCTGAACTTTTTTCAAATAATCTAAAAGTAAGTAAGCAATTTCAAATGTATCCAACTATAATGAGAAAACTTGACATATCTATTTGAATTATATGTTTGTGTATACAATCTACAGAATGCGATTTTGTTGTTGGCAGTATGTGTTCTTCGTGCACCAATTGGATGGCTATGATGTTTTGTAATAGAAATGGTGAAACCAGTGATAGAAATAATGGAGTGATGATTTTTGCAATTTTGCCCCTGCATTGCCATTGCAGGAGATACTATCTGCCACCATGTACGAAGTAATTAACTATTCAATATGGTGCAGAGAGGCGTGCACAAGGAGAGAGGAATTTGGTTATATCTATCTTACTATTCAGATGGAATAAAACGGGTATCAAAATGACAATGCTGACACAAAAAACGTAAACATAGATATATAAAGTTATTATTACATCTGGATGATACTTATTATGATAAGCTTTTGCTCACTTGATTCCATTCATTGATTCAGTTCCCCCCCCCCCCCCCCCCCCCCTCTGAAATCTAATTATTAACTCATTGATCATTGCGTTGTTGATTTCTGCTAATGCATCAAAACATTGATTGTATAGGCTTTCTAGAGCATTAAATTGAGAAACTTATTTAGTTTTTCAAAATATAATGACACTCAGGAAATAAGTAATTGTCTTAGAGGATAATTAGATAAAACAACCAACGGACTTTAATTCAAATTCCCAATATAACTTGTTAGATGTTTTTGAAAATATTTAATATATGTAATTAATTAATTCAACTGGTTTAATCATAACATTCTTTGAACATTAGGAAAAAACATTTTTGTCAACATGTTCTTGTTTTTGACACAATGACAAGGGTGAGACAAGAGTTCCATTTCAGATTCATATACGGAAAAGATATATTCATTGTCTTGTAATTTTTCATGTGAGTGTTACGTCAAATTCTTTATCATACTTACCCAAAAAAAAGTCACTTGTTTTTCATTTGAATTAATGTTTTGAGGCATAGAAGCAAACCCGTATCGAATATTCATGCAATGACTGAGCAACAGAGCATTGTGGCAAATAACTTTGTACCCAGAAACCTAAACAGAAAATATAGATTGATAGACATTTTGTTCGGATAAATGCTTAAACTGTTTTGATATTGTGAAATGGACAATCTCTATAGAAAATAAACTCTTACCAAAATGCACTTGATGCCTGGTTTATATATCCATGTAATTATATTGTTTACATCAGATGATTTGAAACTATTAAATACAAGGTACAACATATCACCTTTGACTCTGAACTGGCAGAAAGCCAGTTTTCTAAAAGGAGTTCGTTTGTTGATATGTGTCACCCTGTGATGGTTTCATTCTACCTAATTGATGATTTACATCACTAAAGCGGTTTTTGGGGTGTTAACTGTCTTGTTTATTTTCATTAAATTGTGTTTATTTTGTTACAACATAAACACAGCACAACGAAATGACGAATCAGAAATAAACATATTTCCGTTTTAGATCATGCAATCTAAACAGTCTTATAACATATCTTTGAAGTTCATTCACAGGTTATAAGATTGATAATACATAAAATATGTTTTCCACGTGTGCAGCGTTGTGTCAACAATATATAAATAATACAGCTTATTTACGTATGAGCCTTTCTTGACATTTCAGCTCTAATATTCAATGGATGAAATACGAATGATATCTAGAACACCAGAAGGTAAAAAACAGAAAGTCAAATCATAACCATAACTGGAGCACATCTTGATTCCAATGACCTAATTCTTGTTCTCCCAATCGTGTGTCCTTGAGGAACTGAAACCAGCGCTGGTGGAAATAACTATTGCTATTGATGAAATCTCTCTTTTAATAATCTTTTAGGATACCTTCCTGTCACAACTGCCATTTCCATTGTCAAATATTAAACTATTACCCATTCTTCATAAACTAAAAGTATTTTGGTGTAGACGAGGTATCTCAGTTTCTTTGATTTTTGCTGATAAACCATTATGTTGCGTATGTTTTGGACTCGGCATTCGTATTAGTTAGCATAATTTAAAAAAAAAGTTTTAGTTTTGAAGGACAGTAAGAAGTAATTTGAAGTTTAATTTAATTATAAAGGAACCTTTCCATTCTTTTGCTATATATATATTAGTTCATTGGTGTAAATAATTCATATTCTCATTTGCATTCGTCGCGATTGAGAAATTAATAATTATGTCTGTCTGTCCTTTAGATAATCTCAGAGGCAGCTCGGTTGCATACATAATGAAAATGGAACAATGTTAGACCTCACACCAGAGTCATAATACGTGAAACGTTTTAGCATGAGGTTTGGTTCGGTTTCAGCAATAGTTACAAATTAATGCATCTCGTACCCTGGATGCATTAAATAATGTGATGAACCCGCGATAACTATTTGTTGATTATGGTTACAAGTTCATGCAAAAGCTTACAACAGATTAAGCATCTTTTAGCATAACACTTATTGTCAAAAAGAGTTCAATATATATATATATATATATATATATATATATATATATATATATATATATATATAAGCACGTTATTTCAATTTCCTTTTTAAACTAAAACATGAAATAGCTATTGTTAGAGTAAACCATTGTTAACAAGTATCCATGGTAACACAAGCAGAGTCAGTTGCTCATGAAATGGTCTGTAAACAGTCCTTGATCAAGCAAAACCAAAAATAATTTTTCATATGAAAACAATTCTAAAGGACAAGTATTACAGGATGCTTCACACGTGTCAGCATAAATAGTTTAAGATGTGAAAGAAAGGAATATGATGCAAAAACACTTTTTATCGAAAGCATTAAACCGACAACATTGCAGTGATTCATTTTTTTTATTAGATTAAGATTTGGTTTTATTGTGAAAGGATTACCCTCGTTTACATAATGATAGAATAACAAGATCTTCAGCATTATATAAAACAATATCCAACATCCGTTGTACTGGTTGCGCATCCCATTAAATTTTTCATTTCCTTTTGTCATATTTGCGATAATGTCGTCCTGATGCTCTTAGCAGTAACGGATAGTTTCAAGTCACAGAAATCATTTTTACCGCAACTCTAAACACATACAGCTTTATGGTATGCTTTATGGAACCATGCTTGGCTTCATTTACTAAACAGCATTAGCTGGGTTTTTTTTATGAATATATCTGCTGTATAAAAAGATGATTGATTTGGAAACAACAATTCCTCTCTTTGATATACCAAACTGATTAAGTTTATAACCAACTAAACTAATTGTGAACATTAGCTCATTAAGTACAGTGGAATAAATACATTTTCTGTCATTAAATAATTTCAGCATTGTTTAAAAAACGACAGTTGTTTAACGTAATTATAAACAAATAAAGTGTTATTATTTCAAGGGTGCATGGTCAAATTGGCAAACATTTTAATTCATTTTAAAGACTGATTACATGTTTTAATTAAGTATAACGATTATAGCAATGAGACATATTAAAAGTTATCCCGCCGAAATATTTTAATTTGTTCCAAGCTGTGATAATAATTATAGTCAGGAAATCAAAAGCATGTTTCATTAGATTAATAACTATCCTATGCTGTAGCTATTTATTTTTCGATTAAGAATGATGAATTAAGCTAGGAACTAGGCAGTAGTCTGTAATTATTACGAAAATCTTGTTTCTATTTAGGTTTCTCATCGAAAGGGGGAAAACCTGATGGTGCTGTTTTTATTACATATGATTATGTATTGTAGGATCGTTTTCAGTGCAGATGCCGAGACGCTTTAGGCTTTACATGCATCTAGATCCAAATTCTAAACTGATATCAAATAATCATGATTTAATACAACACTTTTTATATACATTTATTGACTGTAACTTAACATGAATATGCTGTTACATAACACAGTGGTGGTAAAAAATGTTTTTATGGTAATGGTAATGGTAATGGTAATGGTAATGTTTCATAATCAGGAACATTTACAGATATCTTTTTTTGTGCCATTTAGATTGTTTATCCATTTAAATGTACGCGAAATGACATCCTAACCAATCGAAATGACAGAATCATTTTGTATACGATAATATCTTAACTTATAGAATAATTGCTGTATTTTGTTCAGCAAGCATTATATCCAATTATTTCTGGAAAACATATCTGTAAACTTGCATTGGAAGTAATTATTTTCTTTTATAAGACCCTATCCTTCCTTGTAATTTGACAATCAAATCTTATGCAAAGTGGACTAAGCTTTAAACTATGGAATACTTAATATGACTCATCCGACAGAAGGTTAGGGTAATGTCCTTGTTTGTCGGGAGGATTTAACATTATTGCATTAAAAATGTCTTCGTTGTATAATGCTTAAATGATGTTTCCCTCTTAATTGATATAATTGACATTTAATTATTATCAAACATGTTTTGCAACGATGTCGTATTCAAATATCTATTATTTCCATGATGTTTTCTTGCATTTAAGAGAAAGATCTTATCCACGTTAGGAATCATAATTAATTTTGTTGAAGTCAGGTATACCAAATGTTATCAATCGTCTTTTTTTATAAAAAGGAAAGACTGTTTTTAAACAGTATCTTTTGCCCTCATCAGTCTTTGAAATCACAACTTTGGATACAAACCTGAATGAAAGTATAAAGGTGCTGAACATGTACTCAAAACAAACTGTCGAAACTCATAAAAAGCAGACAAAGTAACTGGGAGAAATGGTGTCCTTAGCACACAATGCAATTGGTAGTATGATTACGTCTTCTCTACACACATGTTAGATTAAATATCTGTTTAATCAGTGAATACGTGTGTTTTCAAAAACGTTTAGTAAAAACGTGAGATAACTCTATTACTAAGTAATTACACGTGTTTACTAGATTTCAAGGTATTCAAAAAAACATTTTTTTTTGTTCGGAATAACGTGTTTGTCTGAATCAAAATGATCAATTATCATATCGAAATATGAACATGGCATAAGTTTAAGTCATTTTTGTGCCCAACGAAGTTTCTTTTTTATTCTAGGACATTTAAGAACAAATTATTGTTTTTCTATCTTCAGGTTATTTGCATCTTCGCTAAGACGTATGTAAAAAACAAAAGACTATTGTGTGCTAAGTTCGGGGGTAAATTAAAACGCTAATAATAATGATGAACATTCAGGAAGATACAAGTACCCAGCATGGCTTGTCTGGTTCCTGTTTTCTCTTCGGATTAACATAAATAGTTCTGTACATAACAGCAGGATATGCTTTCTGGAGTTGACGGAAGATGACAGTATGAGGAAACATAGTCAGCTACTAAAATGCCACTAGGATGTACTATAGTGAGCGTCAATAAATTGTTTATAATGGTCTCTTAATACAAGCGTATCCATATATGTTACATGTATTGGTTTATCTTCTTTTTCTAAGAAACCTGATCTTTTCAGAGGCAGTATCGGATTTTGGAATAATGTGATGATTTTGAAAGATGATCTCATTTTTTTCATAATATCAACTTTTCAGTTTAAATAGGTGTACTATTGTCAAGTATTTGAAGAATATTTATACTTGATGCATTATGAATACTACTCTACCGAAACTTGGCTATCGTGTGAATAAACATTAAGCAACGATTACATTATCGTCTCCATTACACGTGTTGCAAACAATGAAAACACATATCGCTTGTGACTGAATGATTGAGCAGACAAACTGGATATATTTGATATTGCAGATAAATGTAAAATAAGAAAATAGAAACAAGGACTAAAATGTAAAAAACTACTAAGAAATTATTTTGGAAACCTCATTTCGGTATTTTCATTCAGTTATATTTCGCTAAATCATCATAAATCACACAATCATCATTCATGTACTGATACATGTACACTTTAGAAATCCATTTTTTTTTAGTCTATATCTTTTTTATTAGAGTTGATAAGTTGTTTTTTTTTGTAATTGAAATATGAAGAAAAAATGAAAAACAAATAATTCCGTTTCATAAATACACTTGTCATTTCCTGTCTATTAACAATAGTGTTACCTTATGAAACATGAGAAAATCTCTTTTGTAATATTTTTGGAAATTCATTTCCGAGAGAGAAAATCATTGATTAGCTGGAAGTGTGGGTTTAGGTCTTTTAATAACAACCAACTATACAGCATCATCTCTTCTCCGAAGGTCTTATAACAGTGAATATATTTGAAGGGTTTTTTAATCAAATTTATCGATACAGGTAGTGGCTCAACTATGTTCTTAAATTATGTCGCCTGAATATATTTGCTCCCAACGTTTGCATATAACATACTTTTTCTTTGAAAAATTTCTTGACAAGGACAGTGAAGAAATGTTCTTTTTGTAAAGACCTTTCGTTATCATAATTCAACATTTAGCTTTTTTTTTTAAATTGAGTGATTTAGGAAGTTTCTTAAATTTTTAAAAGGTTTGAAAGGTACAAAGAGATATTGGTCTCTGATTAAACGAGAGGTAAAACGCGGAAAGAAACATTAAGAAAAATAACTGTGATAAGAGTTAGAATAGCTTAAAGAAATAAAAAATACACGTTGATCATTTGCATCAGTATTAACTTAAATCATATTGAATGCTCATCAACTGAAATCTAATATATATTGAATGTTACTGATTTTACAATTGCCTTTGATCGCAAATATGGTATCACATGAATAATTACTTTATCATGACCCTTTAAAGTTATTGTTTTCTCATCATCATTAAGTGACTTGTCATGTTTCTATTATTGCAACCAATCCCAGGAAATTAAGAACCTTTATTGTATAATCCAGATCATCAAAAGCTTATTTTGTAAACGCGAAGAAAAGTTATACAGTCATCGACTAAATCATTTAATGATGACTACTTTATGTCAAACATAGCTAACATGATAACGCTTTTGAATGTATTAGACAGGATGGCTATAAGGTGACATTTAAGGCCAAAAAATTGAAGACAATCCACAACAATTTAAGGATAAATGGGTTAGCTTGCTACTCTTGTGAGATATAACCATATCATATTTATCAACGATCCGTTTTACCAAATATACTACCCTCCTTGTCAAAGGGAATGTTTTTCAATATTTTCAAACATTTTCGAAAATATATTATCAACATTAAGAGATAAAAGTAATACGTTAAGCCTAGACTGAAGTTATTCCAGTTTACTGGATACGCATTCCAATAATGAAACAAATGCTTATTTCTTACTTGCTTGAATTATCTATCTAAATATATTGTGTCTTGTAAAACAGCTAACAAAATACATAACTTAAATTTTCGATGACATTGATAGCAAAGAAAATTAGTAAGTTCGAAAGAAGGATATGAACTAGAAAGGTTTTTGCACTAAAAGAGTTAAACACCATTAAGCAGAATCACCGTGGTATCAAAGATTTCATATGTTTGTACATTAAAACTTTCCATTTCCCATCGGATATGGTTCCCTGTTCTCCTTGAAAGCCTCTTTGTCATTTGAGATTATTGTTTCCTAACAGATTCTTTGGTCTCTTCTTGCTTCTGTCAGTTTCATCAACAATAACAAGTTGTTGAAATCTAATGCTTTTTGAAAACAAATACGCTGACCATTTGACAACAAAAGTGATTCCGATCCTTTGAAGTAAAACATTTTAGTTACATTCCATAAATATATTATGATAACATGCAACATACACATTCAAACAGACGGTATTTTTCTATTTGTTTCACCCGATCATTTAATACATTTGAACAATCTTGTGAATTCGTATGACATCTAACACACTTTGTTGATAACATTAGAGATAGGAGTTTACTTGCATTAGGGAGTATATTATGTTACTTTGTTGATAATATGCCTGTACAAGAGTGCTACTATATCGGGCTGTGTTAATCTAGACAGCAAAGTAACTGGTATTAATCTTTAATAGTATGAATTAAAACATGATGGTCGAAATATAGTTGTAGTTTATTAGAATTAGTAAATAATTGAAATTACACATTTGCAGTCGTCATCTTGAAGTCAGTGTTAGGTCCTGCTGTGTAGGACTGATTATTTCAGCAATCGTTGACCTCCGTGGAGAAAATCACTTATGAAACTTCTACAAAGCACAACTATTGTATGCAGCCCAAAGCACACCCATAAAGCTGAATTCAAAGCATGTAATGCCAATATGATGTCGGCTCCAACCGTCTGAGATAGAGGATAACTTATAATCCTTGTCCTCGTTCACATCCAAAGCAGCCAGCGTGCTGAGGCATGATTGATTTGTGCTCATAAAGCACTAGATATCGTCATGGCCTTTTACAAAAGCTAGAAAAGTGATTTAGTGATTAAGTTTAGGGATAATGACAGATCGGATAATTTTATAAAAACATTACCACGTTCATTTCATATCACATTATGTGCTTAAACATGTTCTATTGTATTAAGCCTGTATTTCCTGTATTCTTTTCTTTTGGCATATCTCAGAAAGTTAATTCTGAATGTTCGTCTCCTTCATTTTGTCCAATACTGAGCTGGTTAATTTTATAACGGATATTGTCATCCTATTTCTGTTTACACTGAACGTGAAATCAGTCTTAATTTAAGAAAATTCCATATGCTCAATGTTGATGTGAAAACTACTTATTTAAAAAGGAAATACGTTCTGAATCACTCTCTAGGACTAGGACAAATTGACGAGACAAGGGAAATTGTGAACTCAAAATACGTTTAGTTTATTTTGCTGATTTATTTAAATTCCTTTTCATTACGATTCATGTCAATTCATATATTCATTGTGCATGTAATAATTATACGTAATTAATATGTAACATGTTTAGGTATCATAAACAAATCTTACATGATATTTTTGTGTTTGTGTTGATGTATAAAATTTGTGATTATTTTTATATTTTGATTTCTGGTATTGTTGTCAATTCGACCTTGACTTTGATCAATTACACACTTTATTATTCTCAGATCGTAATGATTGATGACTAATCAAGATAATTAGAAAGATGTATTCGACTTTCTAATTTGATTTAAACAATTCATTCATTTCTAATTAAAATGATTATATAATGATAAAATACTATATAATATTCTCGCACGCATTTGATTAAGTGTTATGTAATATAATTTCAATGCCGGCACGTTCCGACTTTATTTGATAAAATTATGTATTTCATTTCTGAATATCAATTTGAATTAAATATATTATCTAGACATTTTAGCCTAAATAATTAGCTTTATTCAGTCAAACCTCGACAATTTATACATATTTTTTTTAGGAAATAAAGCGTGTTGTTGGAAACCGTTTATACAACATGTTTGAGACAGCTCAAACGAGTTATAGTAGCAATGCTTGTAATTGTTTAAATTTAATTACAAGAAAAAAACGTCATGACGTGTCACAATATTAAAGTTTCACAAAACATTTTAGATAACAGTTTTCTGAATCGATGTCCTTTCTGCATTGTTTATACGAATCTCCTTTAAGAGATCAACATACAGACAGACAGATTATTTAGTTGAGTCTCACCTCCTTATTTCAATAAAAGTACATATAATAAATTATACATTAAAAATTAAGATCTACCCTGTAAAGATGGCTTATGAGAGACTATCACACTATTAAGAAACTATACAAGATAAAATATATAACACACGGTAAAGATATAATACAAAGTTTTAAATGGAAATACTAAACTAAAATACATGTACTATGAACAAAAGGAGAAAATCCTACAAGAAGACTAAGAACATTTGTTTTACAATTATACCGATTAGGTATGATAGAGTACAGAGTTGCGACGGTCTAAAACAGTTTTGCAGGTACTCTTAATCCGTCTTAGCTGTGGCCAAGGAAAACACTCATAACACTAATGATTGACAAGGTAAGGGGTGAATTAAAATGCTAATAACAAAGCAGAAACTTCATGAATCAATTACCCTGCATGGCTAGTCTGATTCCTATTTTCTCTTAAGACTCAAATTAAATATTTCTGTTTTTGACAGCAGAATATTTTATTTGGTTTCCCGGTTACGATAGCGTTGATGAGTTGTTATGTTAGAGGCATATAATTAAGAAAACTATATATTTTCTCAGTTACAGATATATCGAATTTAGGAAGCCAAATGCTAAGGTGATGTTGTTAAAAATGGTTTACATGTAGTTGAAACATGTCTCGTGATGCTTCGTGACGACATTTGCAAATGTTCTGTCCTAGGTCTGTATAATGTTCATTTTAAAGGTCCAGATATCATATCAACACTTACATTGTAACATATACATGGTTAGTGAACTACACATGTAGGTTTTGAAATAATCAATAATAGTAATGATGATAATGATAATAACGACAACAGTTTTCATGCCTAAAATCCAGTACAGGTATTATATATCACTGTAGGTACAATATACAATAACACCCTTAACGAATTGTACTTACTTAGGGCTTCGCGCGACAATATGGATGTGTACTACCCGTAAACATGTACCCACTTTTACAGAAAGGTGAACTGAGTGCCATGTGGATGAATTTGTTGAGTCGTAATCAAGCCTTATCGTCATCTCTATAATAAATATGACTCTTAGCTAGGAATGCATTTAAAGTCTAACAGATGTACAAATGATTGATCATATTGTACGTAGGCATAGCCGATCTTCACCCCTTTTCTGTGAGCCCGTGATAATATTAATTATTATATGAATGGATTATTTCCGTCATTCTGATTAGCCTACTTGGTCACATGACAGCAATGACGTCAAGCGATGTCAACCTGTGTCGATAGCGAGAGGTTGATATAATATAACAATCCAAACACCTCCGGCGAATAAAAATAGATTTCGAAAAACCCGGTCTACCGGAAATATAAGAAGAATGGTAATTCAAGACCTAATTCATATAATAAAACAACTATAGACTTCAGACTCGGTTGATCCAATGATTTATCGACCTTTGACATGTGATATTCACCTCGGCTTCGCCTCTGTGAAGATCGCATGTCAAAGGTCGATAAATCATTGGATCAACCTCACTTGAAGTCAATAATTGTTTAATATTGTCTGTAATCAACACGATGTCTTGATTAAGTATATATCTGACATATTATGTGTATAACATTAATATGTCTTGTACTGTGGGCGGGATATCGGGTTTAGTCCGTTCAGAATCGGATCAAGAGGTCAGGGTTCGAGGTTCCATGATTCACTAGTTCCAGCTGATGTCCGCACAATGTCAAATTTCATTTTAAAAATTTGTGAATAGTAATCAGTACTAACAAAATTGAAATACTTCAAGTTTTACTGTATCAAACTGTTAACTTCAAACATGTTATTGAATAACGTTTAAAGCTGTACGTGCAGAGATCATTGCTATAAATATACATACATCGTGTACTTAAAAAAATTAAATAAGATGAATTGTAAATTAAGGTGTTAAATGTTACTCCGACCTCTTACATTAACATAGAGTGAATCCCAGATAACACATGACGTACATACGACGTTGTGAGAAGGTCGTATTTTGGTAACATAATTTCCTGACGTACCTGCGACGTACTAGGTACGAAAAAAATAACGTAATTTCTCAACGTTGTTACGACGTTGTGTTATACGTATTTATTACGTAAATGTAACGTATTTATGTCACGTCCAGTGGTACGTCCTCACAACGTCCTGATTACGTTCCTTTTACGGGATATAAAAGTAGAAAAGTTATTCAGTAACATGAAAGAAAAATGTACAATTAATCTGGGAATACACAAACGAAGCAGTAAAAACAATATAGGCCTATGATGGTCAAATATTCAAAGAGAGCCTTTTACTGGTTATGTTATTTCCTGACGTATCTGCGACGTTTTAAATACGAAAAATATAACGTAATTTCTCAACGTTGTTACGACGTTGTGTTATACGTACTTAGATACGTAAATGTAACGTAGTTGTGTCACGTCCAGTGGTACGTCCTCACAACGTCCTGATTACGTTTCTTTTAAATACGGGATATAAAAGTGGAAAAGTTATTCAGTAACATGAAAGAAAAATGTACAATTAATCTGGGAATACACAAACGAAGCAGTAAAAACAATATAGGCCTATGATGGTCAAATATTCAAAGAGAGTCTTTTTCTGGTAATGGTATTTCCTGACGTATCTGTGACGTATTAAATAAATATAACGTTATTTCTCAAGTTATAAGTATTACGTATTGTAGTTATGTGATGCCCAGTCTTCCGTCCTCACAATGTCTTCATCACGCAACTTCACTAAACATAAAAGAAGTTAAATTATTCTGTAATATCAAAAATATATTCACATTAATTCATCAGTTCAATGAATTGAAAAAGGAAACATTAGAAACTGTAACTTAAAACCATAATGGGATATCTTGGCGTCGCTGCGATATACTTGTTAACTACATCATAATTTCTAATTTCTAATCGAAGTTGTAGAAGATGTACGTTTCGAGCCATTACAAATGCTCATGACGTCATATAAAAACATGACGTCGTAACGATTACGTCACAAACTAGTACTTGGCCGCCATGTTTGACGTCGCCATGGGGAATCAATGTTTTCTTTGCGAGTTATCTGCACTGGCGTCTCTCCGATCCTTCCTAAAAGTATGAGGTAATTATAAGTTGTTTTACAACTTTTATGCATACTTTGTATCATTGGAGTTTAACACAATCTACGCACTTCTGATTTATGATCATCGTTACGATAAAGAGCCTAGACCTCCTCGCACAGAGGAGCATGTGATGCAAAATTAGAAGTAAATAGCCTACTGCTGTATGTCCTGTAGCATCATATAACAGCCAATGTACTATCTAAGTTTTCCATGGAAAAGATGTTTTTAGTTACTAGTATTTCATATCCATTAAACCAACATTGTCATTGCTAGGCAGTTTTGTTGTCGCCAGCTCGGCTCTAAAAACACAGTCAAACTCCTTACAGTGTTACGGCATAGCATTACGTGCTTGATGACGCATCGTCTGTCACAAGTGCTGCACGGAGTTTGAAAGGTATTTCAATCAGCTGTTTGCGAGTTCACCGAGTGCAGGCTTTGTGTTCGACATTCAGTTCCATTGTTTATTAGATGGATGCAGTACGTCTATTAAACCTAACTATTTATAATATTTGAATAAATGATTCTTTAGCTCGCGGGTATGTAGCTTTACCAGCGATCACTGTGATTACATTAGAAATATTTAAATAATTAACAAATGTGTGTTTCATATAAACAATGCAAACATGTTGGTGAAGTTAAAATCATTTAGTAGATAACCAGCAGAAACGTCGATGAATGTCAAGATACTTCAAATATACGTAGATGGTTAGTGTACAGTGATAAATTGTAGGCCGAATGTACAGCCGTGTCGGGTAAAGATACGCACTTGCACAAAACTTATTAACCTAGTAAATCAGGATGAGTGTTAGCTTGTAATACATTGATGTCTTTGCATCTTTAGGCAGTTTAAAAGATATGAAGTTTTTGAAAAGGTTAAAAGGAATTAAATGGTGATAAGAGACAAAAAAATACCTAGAAATTGGTAAAAAAAAAACTGACAAAATTCCTAGCAAACATGTCGTCTTTAAACATTTTTCCTTCTCACATAGAGTTAATGGAAACCAAAATATTGATCCAAATATCGGCTTGTCCTTGCCTAAACTTCAGAAATCAATTTCAAAATCTGTGAAAATCATGATGGTGGAAATGTTCGGTGTATTCAAACACTGTCTGCGTATCTTTAGCCTACATATGCCGACGAATGAAATAGTGGGGATGTCGTTTGAAAACTTTCAGTGTCACAGACAAAAACACTTCACCATATATACTTTACATTAATACTATCAACGAAGATATAAACAATGACGTTGTTTTTTTATCCAATATATTGTATGTTTCTCGGATGAATGATCATGTATCTCTGCGTAGCTTTACCCGACAGCACTGTACTTCCTTCTGTGATAACAAAATTGATATAGGCTACACAATCTGAAATTCACTGTTACATTAATTTCATGGTTGCCCCGTCGGGTGCTGAATATTCCGAACATCTGAAATAGGCCTATCATTTATTAGTTAAATGTCAGGCATTCATATAAAATTTAACTTCTATGTTCATGAAACATATTTAAAGTCAACGGGAATCGCTACCTTTACATTACTTCCATAAAGTCACCAATATTTCGTAAGTATGCACACTATAGTGCCCATCAGTCAATTGTATCTTTACGAACAACTATCAAATTGTGTTTTCAATATTATGAAATATTCAATTTTCTCTACACAGTGGGCTGCTGAGGTAGACGAGGCGGAGGACCGGAGAGGCAGGGAAGAGTAAGACAGCCAGCAGGAATCTTAGTGTTCTAGCTTGCTCCATCTAAACAGGGGAACTCATCTTACTCAGAGGTACCCACTAATGATAAATATCATGTATGATGAACGCTTAAATCTTTATATGTATATATAAGCAGAACTAAAACGAATTGAACTACATGAAATGATAAAACATGATATATTTAGATAATGAAAATAGGCTCCATACATAAAACCATCGATATACAGTGTTTTATTTATTATATTGAACGGTTTATTTTCTGTTTATCATTATTTTCATTTTTATTTTACAGAACGTTTCTGGGCTCCTGAACAGTGCTGTGAAGAAACATGTACAATGAAGCGAGAAAAATGAAGAAACGCGTTTTCCCTTATACATTCTGAGGCTGAATAAACAATTTTGTTAAGTTTATCCCTGTCTGTTTTTACCTTGTATTGGTATATTATATATATTTCTTTACCATGTTTGTTATGATAGAAAATCGGTCATCTCGACGCCTTTAATTTCTCAGTCTTGACTCCATGTTCAATAATTAGAAAAATTATGAGTGTGAAGGGAATGTGTTTCTTTCACTACCCACCATTCGTTTTTATTAGCGACAACCGTCTATTTAAACAAACATGGTACGTGCAGCCTAACAAAGTATTCCTTTAAAGTGTTATTTGGATAAATATGGAAATCGTGTGCGTTGAAGGAACGTTATTTTAAGGTCGTGTGAAAGTAAAAAAATACTAGTACGTTGCTGGGACTTATCGACTCCACAAGAGGGACGTTCTGAGGATGTTTTATGCTGATGTCCCAGGGACGTAAACGTAACGTTGTAACAACGTCCTCACAGCGTAATTTTGTTAGCTATAGTTATAGTTGTGACAACGTGTTTGGGAGTCTACAAAATCACGTTGTGACAACGTCAGGAATCAACCAAAGGACAACGTAAATAAGAACGTCGTTACAACGTGCCCACGACGTCTTATTTAGGTAGAAATACCACGTTGTCACAACGTGAACGGGAGTCTACAAAATCACGTTGTAACAACGTCGGGAATCAACCTAAGGACAACGTAAATAAGAACGTCGTTACAACGTCGCCACGACGTCTTATTTGGGTAGAAATACCACGTTGTCACAACGTGAACGGGAGTCAAAATCACGTTTTGACAACGTCATGAATCTACGTTAGAACAACGTAAAGTGGACGTTGTGACAACGTCATTACAACGTAGATTTGTTAGCTGGGATGCCACCAACGAAATTACAAAAATACTTCAATGTTTCATAAGTCTGGCGCTAACAGTCCCCGATGTATTGTTATTTGATCACCGTTATTAAGTTAACCTTCACAAGTTGAATTGTGCTTATCATATTTTTGACTTTTCATCCACAGGGAAGTAAGTCTCAGTCGGCGTAAGTGACATTATTGGTCATTTTATTGAATGTGCGTTATTGAAATCATCTTCACAACTTTAATGACTGAATTATCTATGGAATTCAAGTGACTTTTCATCATCCAAGTTGTATTAGGCCATGTCATTTCAAAAAAGACTTTTCTTGTATTTATGAGGTTTTTTTCAACATTTTTGTTTTCAGTGCAAATTTATTCAGCCTTGTCGTACTCTCTCAATGCATAACGTTTGGAAAAAAAATTAAATTAAGAATGATATAACCTGAGGGACAGGATAATGCAGTGGTTAATCCTTGTCTTCAGAACATACTATTTGGATCTCAAATGATCGCTAAGAGCACTGTAGCTCTAGTTGGAGAAGATTTTGGGGCAAGGATACACTGAATTTCATTTTTAACAATCATGGTGTGATATTATGTAGACCACCCTCTGCATGATTTATCGAAATGCATAACCAGTTTTTTAAGTAGCTTTGGACTCTTTATCTTTTTACGTTAATATTTTACCTTATACCATTGCTGTGATTTACCCTCAGTGTATGGTATTCTTCAAACATTTCAATCTCCCGTGCCCCAAATGTATAGTTCAAACCAACCTCTGCATGAGTTATCGAAATGCATAACCAGTTATATAAGTAGCTTTAGAGTACTAGTCTTCATCTCTTTGCGTTGATATGTTACATTCTACCATTGCTGTGGTTTACCCTCAGTGTATGACATTCTTCAAACATTTCAATCTCCCGTGCTCCAAATGACTTAAGCGTAAACAGGGAATGATCTAATGTATGATAACCCTTGACCTATAACTACTGTAATTCAAGTTGAATCATGTTGAATGTTGAAAATAGAAAATAGTGTTTGTACAAAGTTGACATTTTTGTAATATCTTCTTATTGTCGTATCCCTAATGTTAAACTTTGTCAATCTGATTCGTATCTGAAACAAATAATCAGGGTGTGGGCCAAGGTTAGAGATGTTACAACTGTGCTTCATACATTTTCCACATGATCTAATTCTTCGAAGGTGATTTATATCTCATTCACAAATAGTTTAGAAGAATGCCAAATTGTTAAGTCTTTGGATTTAATCCGATAAGCAGGATGTCATCAAGTTCAAATACACGATTGTGAAAATCTGTCCTTGCTCAGTGACAATTTTAATCTCCAAGGAAATCAATTTACCTAATTTTAGACTTGCATTTTGAGGAGATAGCAAGTCTGATAAGGGTCACTTTTTGTCCCGCTGCAAATGGATAGAAAATCATGCAATTCTTCTAAAACGCTAAATACACTTATTGATTTATTGTAAGGTCCTCCATTATCAAGTCTGTTGAATGCGCCACTTGAGTACTCTTATCTCAGGAATAATGTGTCACGCGTTCGGTATCTGTCATAAATTTACCTGACAATTTTCAAGCTCAAATATTGAAACAGTCACTTATGATTGCTTACGGAATAATTCTCCAATCAAAATGAAATTCTGAGGAGTTTCTAGGAGACCCCAAGTTTTATACATATTTACCATAGAGTTCTGAAGAAGGCAATTGATGTTTCAGATGATAGTTAAAAGTTATAAAGACTACTTTGACATCTTTTTTGCAGAACAGTTGTACTAGCTATTGATATTGTTATAATGATGAGATTCACCCAGAGTCAGCGTTGCCTTGTTGCCTGACCCTGAGGATTGCAGTGTGAGGGAGTTTTTTCCTAAAACATCATATGTTACATTTTTGAGTAAAGGTGATTTGATTTTTGTCGATTTACTCATTGGGGATTTCTGAACTGAAGTGGACAAACGACTACTTTAGTTAAGGTTTAAACAAACTTGTAACGATCTTATTTTGAACTGGGTATATACATTGTGTTTTAATAAACTGCAAAATAATCATCAACAGTAATCATATAACACTTAGGAGGAATAACCAATGGTAATATCAAACCAACTGGCATGTCACGCCCTTGATTCTTGAAAATGTCTATGGAAATATGTTATACAATCCTGTAGAGAAAGGAATACAAGATATATTTACTGGTTCCTTCGGTTGCATTAAGATACACATCAGATCCACGTCTATAACATCATTCATGTCATGATTGAATAGTTTTTCTTTGTGGTCACATGGTTATTACTCAGTTAGATCTTACTGCACTGGAATTAGTTGTATGGGTCGAAAACATCGTGGTCTATCTAATTGTTTAATGGTTTATTTAAGGTTACAAGTTTCCAAATCTTTTGGCAATATGAATAACACATGTTGCAGATTAAATTTCATAAATAAAGAATGGTATACAGCTGCATACCAAAAGTTTGTTCACATACCCTTATATACTAGTGCAAATATCATGTAAATTGAGATGCCTTTGAGGTATCATAGCGTTGCGAAAAAAACCCGTATTATAATGAATTTTCAATACATATATGCAGATCCATTCCTATTTAAGGTAAAGGTTTATCGTACCACACAATTACCCGTAACAGTTTTGGCAGGTCATTGAAGTGACCAGGGGTCAAAATTCCGAAACACTAATTTTCATTTTTCTCAATAAAATCCTTTATAAGTTATCAACGTCTTTAAACATTAGTCACGTTTGTTTCTTAGCACAAAGTCAATGTCATTATGTTGATTTTAATCTCAGAGAGTCGATATGGAACATTTATTTAAACATTTAACGAAATCGAAATTTTGAAAATGTGACCCCTCCTGTCTATTTTAATATGCCAAAATTCGAATTTTTGAACGAGTGACCAGATATTGCAAACATGAACATTCAAGAATGGCTATTTCTCACATGGACAGTGGGTGATCGATTGTCAGTTTTGCTGAAGTTATTCTATTGACGTTGAAACGAAACCCAAATTACATGATATTTGCAAACTTTCGGTATGCAGCTGTATACCATCAAGGGGACGTAAGTTTCTGAACAGTGTTCATTTGTTTTATTGTCATTCTATACTGAATTCGAAAGGAAGGTTTCATATCAGATTAAAAGGGAAAATCATTTTCTGGAAGTAAATGAGTTTAGTTGAAGGTTTATAACAATTGTGAAATCAATATAAATAAATCATTCACAACTGGTTTGTACAATTGTACAAATTGGTTTGTTGAAAGATATATACTAAGCCGTAAACAACTTAAAAACGTATTATGAAAGTCAAGGGGCTTCACGACAATCAGACAAACATTTAATGTTTGAGATAATGTTGACAGATAACATAACATCAATGGGGAAGTGGTGATCTTTTAGCATAGGTCGAAGTTTTATTCAAACTGGAGAGTAAGAAGATTTATAGGAAAGTGAAAGAAAATATCTAAATATGTCATTGATGCCAAGTTACAGCTTGTTTGTAAGAGTTATATGTGCACTGTAATCAAAGTAAGTTACATGTATATACATGATTTACATCCTTGTTTACAGTTTTCACTGTTATAATGATCAACTAGATAACGTGTTGAAAAATTAAATCACTGGTATTTCTCTGGTACAAAATGAAAGCTTAAACCTTTTATCAAATCTTCAAAAGCATTTAGAAGTTGGTGAGATTATTCAAAGCAAATGGTATGGAATTCAGCCCCTTTATTTGAATACATCTTCTTCTTGTCACCTGAAAATGTAACATTCTGTCAAAAGGTCAATACTTACTTTAAACCAGACCAATTTCAAATAATATTTTCTTTATCTTTCCTTGCAATTTACAATGTTATTTTTCATGACAATGCCCCTGCAAGTTCCTATTTTTATACGATGTCAATCTTTGATGACAAAGAACAGAACAGTCACCCAATTGTTCCAACACTATCCAAAACGTTACGCTGAAAGCAAATCAAACAAAAGTTTGCCGAAACAAATACCATACTAGAAGGATGAAGGGAAACCCATTCGCAATAACGTAACACTGTTTGTTGAGCAAAATTGGCTGTCATGTTATTGAGAAGCTTGTCAATATTTTTCATGACTTCCAACCGTGATTGGATAACTTGAATAAATGATTGTATTTAACACAGTAGCTGTTTATACTTTAGAAAGCTTTGATATTCATATATGAATATAAAGGTAACAGAAATTGAGTAAGTTTTATAAACATTAGTCTAATGTTAATGTTAATATTCATTTGCCACATACATATCATGAATAACAACAAAAACAATCAACATTTATTCTTTTACATTGAACAATGAATAACTGCATGAATTTACTTTTGTACTGAGTTTAAAGTGTGTTTTTTCTTCTAAGTAAGTTGATAAAAAGATATCCCTTTCCCTACCACATGCAACCAATGAATTAAAAAAAAAATCATTTAAAAAATTCAATGTCGGGACATAACACTAATTGATGGTATAATGTCATTATCCTCTTAAAACAGACATCGTCGTTTGTACGTTTTGCTTTATTGTTTTCACAATTAACATCCATTTTGTTAATCACGATCAATTTTATCTGATGATATTTTCACTTCCCGTCTGATAACGGTCTAAAGACATACAAACTTCAAAACAAGTTTCAACCTAAATATTCAGAAAACGTAAAATCTGAGACTAACCTTACAGGTCATCCAGTCGTAATCTGCATTAAGTATGAGGGTATTTTGAAATATAAATATAGTAAGGATGAAAAGCCTTTAAGCTTTGAAGAAGTCAATCTCAATGATGTTTTGACATTAAAGACGGGGTTGACACTCCACAGTAACGCTGTTTGACCTAATGCGTTTATCAAACTGTCGGTCACTTATCTATTCATAAACACTGTTATCTGCCTTATCGTTGTTCTTTCATCTGGGCAAGCAGACACATTATATATTTACTGTTTAGATATTCTAAAAAAACTCATGATTTGATCCCCCTGGTTGATGGTGAAGACCAGCCCATGAACAAACGTTGTACGCTTCCGATCTCAGATACAATTTTTTTTTTGGCTGATGAGCTTTGTTAAATAGATTTCACTCACAGAATAAGCTATTGGTACTGCCTACGGATCTATTTGGGAAGAGAACGAGCATAAAACGACAACAGGATGAATAAGTGGATGTGAGAAATATTCAATATTAATGAATTATTTTGATTACTGCAGGTGAAAATAAGTTAAGATCGTGTCACCATATGAGAAATATTTATATTTTCACTGACAGATGCATGCACGTTCATATTAGAGCACATAGATATAAGATCACAATTTGATTAATATCTTTAATGTTTTGTAACAACACATATTGAAAAAACTGGAATGACCATTTATGAATTTTTAAGGAAAATATTTTGAAATTATTTTTGTTTCATTTGGAGTGTTATTATTTGATATTATATTTGATTGATATTTACGTATACTTTCTATAAGTAATCATGATGCTGTAAAGCATTTTTTTAAAGCCATGTGATGCATAAACAAAGGTTTTAACAACGACATTTTCAGAAAAACAATTATTTATTAACTTAAACTTAAACCGATATGTAACATTACTTTGTTTTATGGTTCCATGTGTTTTCGTCATTCTACATGAACTTCTCTAACATCCAATGACGTAGCTATAACTTTTTAACAATATAATTCTAACTTATACACACATAAATATCCGATGTCTTTCTAAATCAATACTTTTGTAATAGTTCTTAAGTAGTTATTTGTAATTGTAATTTGTCTGTCTGTCTGTCTATTTGTAATTGTAATATGAAAACGAATTGATAAATGAATCCTGTTTAATTAATATAATTATTATTTCCCGTTTGTTAACAAGACCTGGGAAAATCTCTATTGCAATATTTTTGGAAATTCATTTCCGAGAGAAAAATTAACTAAGTAGCCTGAGGAATTATAGGTTATTTTCGAAAATCAACCGACTATTCGGCGTCACGTCTTGTCTGACAGGTTTTATTAGAATGCAAGTTTAGAAGCGTTTTTTAATCTTAATAATCAATACAGGCAGTCATCTATGTTTTCAAGGTCAGTTTCCTTTGCTGTAAAATATTCATTGGCAAGGGCAATGAATATATGTTCTCTTCCTAACGAAATTGTTATGTAATGCAATATTTCAAATGTACATGTACATGTTTTAAAATGAAACAAACATAACCTGGGTGAATTCAGATATTTTCTTTGAAAGGAATTTAAAGGAAAAGATAAAGAACTTACTCGGAACGAAAACGACAAATTAAGTAACTTATGGGACACTACTCTCATAGTAGACTAAAATTCATCTTCATACGTAATATTTTTTCTTTTTCTTTGGGCTCCTAATTTCATATGTGTAGTCAGTCAATCTAGACTTGCTGAATGTGGACCTACATTGTATCAAAGGTTCCTTTATATACAGTCTTGTTTGACTAGAAGGAACATATGGAGAGATGGGATGAACGAATGAAATCTTGTAGAAATCGTTGATATTTTTTTTCAAAAATAGTTTTGGGTGTATTTTAATCTGAAACGTAAGAAAAGTAGAGAGTAACCGAACGATTTAAAGAGTTATCATCATTTACAATAATTATGCTATTTTTCACTGATTGTACAATGGTGTGCTTTCTGTGATTTAACTTCAAGTACCTTCACTACAGATATGACTTGGTTTTCGGAATTCTGTAAACCACCAGAAGAATTCGGTATCCAGCTTGTATCGATTCACTGAAACTAAGTGACTCCGTATCCAATTGGTTTCCATTTTGGATTCTCTAATAAATGTAAGACTGGTTATCAAGATACGTTTTATCACAAAATACGATTTACAGCACTTCCACTAAAATTCATGACATTGGTTGAGGAAATGCAATGCAATCACCTTTTGACGACAATAAACATTCTTGCTCAGTTGAAAACGAAAACGATTTCAGGAATAATAATTGGGCGTCATCCAATGTTTACCAACACTACCATCATTTATAAAATACCTACTTTATTGTAAAATCCCGACATCAAGGACGTTATTGCTACTATTATTTGAGCAAGTTCCATTATATGTTTACCTAGAAAGTAGATGTTGTTGATTGAATATGATGTATATGTATGCGTTCAGGTATATTTTTTAGAAAAGAGTGGGAGAAAGCACGTTTTTAGTACAAAAATAGCTTAAATGTTGATAATTAAATTGAAATGTTTGAAAACATGTTGTGCCGTAGCAGTTAAAACCCCACAGTATCATATATAGTTCTTATTTTTTTCTGGAAGAAAATTATGTTTACTCTAAAATGTTTCCATATTAAAACAAGTTTAATACAGGAACTAATTTAAATTCAAGATTTCTCAAAAAAGGTCGTCATTTCCCCATTGACTCCCACGTTAAATCTCTGACTGACAAAGAGATCTTTGTCTTAAAATATTTCGAAAAAACCCCACACTAACCCCCATTTTTTTGGGGATGATATTTCAGGCAAATACACTATACTTTTGAAAAAAAAGTTAGAAAAAAAGTTTAAAACTTAAGATTTGAGGAACGGACATCCTTAATGACATGATGAGTATAAGGTATTGTGTTTTATGTGTTACTTTAGGCAAGGGTGCACAAGATCCACAAGATGAATAAAAGGACATCATCAACAGTGATTGGTGAAGCTACTGTGTTCAGTCTACAGCTGCATACCGAACGTTTATTCACAAACCTGGGTAAACTTGTGCAAATATCATGCATTTTGGGATGCCTTTGAGGTATTGAAGCATTGTAAAAAAAAAAGAAACGTATATGATGTTGAATTTTCAGTACAAATGTACTGAAAAACCATTTTTCAAGGCAAATGTTAGACAATTAACAGTTTTTGCATGTCTTTGAAGTGACCAGGGGTCAATATTTTGAAAACACTAATTTTTATTTGTCTCTACAAAATCCTTTAAAATTTCTGAAGGCTTTGAAAACTAGACAGGTTTGTTCCTTTGCACTATGTCAATGTGAAGTATTATCGGTATGAACATTAAGGATTTGTTTTCAGTTCTCCTTGCATTGAATTTATCAATGTCTTCACGTCTTGTAAAACAGTTAAAACAGAAGATAAGTAAACCTCTGGATAACAAAAAAGTGATAATGAGATAAGAAGCATAAACATCATAAAGTAGAAAGACCTTTGTATCAAAGACTTCATATGCTTTATGCATTTAAGCTTTCCATTACTTATCGGATATGGTTTCCTGTTCTCTTTTAAAGCTTCTTTGTAATTTGATATTATTGTTTCCTTTCTGCTTTCCCCATCTCTCCTTGCTGGTGTCAGGTTCATCAAAAACAACATGTTGTTTAAATCTAATGCTCTTGGAAGATCAATGCTGACCATTTAACAACAAAGTGCTTCCGACCTTGTGAAGGAAATCATTTTAGTTCTATTCAATGAGATAACAGATGAAACAAACAAATACAAGACGACCATTTCTTGTTGTACGGCTATATGCCTTTTAAGTCTAGATCCCTACTTTCAAAGTTTACTGTCTTTACAGGGAAGATATATTAAAGAAAAAAAAAACGATTATGTACCATGTGTAATTATACAATTTGGTAGTAAAATTCTTATTTTACCTTTGTGTTGTTTTGATCTAATTTTCAAACACTTACATCTTATTTATCTCTGAGACAACTAAGTTAACAGAGCTAAATAATGAGGACATTTTATTATTAAATGATGACACGTCCATACAGTAGAAAACTGTGATATTATAATATTCATATATTCATATATTGAAAACTTTTAAAACAATTCCTCGGAATCAGAATAACTAACTAATTTAAATCTAGCTAAATTAGTGTCGTCGTATCACAGAAAACTGTGGATATACTTTTGAAGGACTACTTTATAAGTGTGAAATGACGTCAGTTAAATAGAACTGCACAAACTTTAGTGTACTCCTACGATGTACAAACATAGTCCAATGTTATAGAAGTCTGGCATTACAAGTCCCAAATGTATTGTAATCATTGATATAAAAGTTAACCATAACATGCAAAAAATTTTAAAATCAGATTTTAAAAAAAAGTCTTAGTCGGTGAATATATTATAAGTGGTCAATCCCTTTAATTGTTTATTATCAATTTCACCTTTTTCTTTAATATGACTGAATTTTCTTTTGAATTCGAATGATGTTATATGATCTAAACTGTCATTGTAATAATTGTAGAGAGAAGTTTGCTTGCCTTTAGTAGTACATTATGTTACAGTGTTGTTGATAATGTTCCATTTAAATGTGCAGACATATTTAACTTTGTTCATCTGTTCATCAAAGTAGCTATTGTAAAACTTCAATAGTATGCCTTGAAATGTGATGATGGAGATAGTTCATTTAAAAAAATATCAAAAGAGAGAAAAAGACAAATTAAGTCTTTATATTGATACACATCTTCTGCACGCATCGGGCGAGATATGCATGAATATGAATTTCTTGTAAATGCATATCTCGCCCGATGCGTGCGGAAGATGATTGATACAAATGAAACTGCGTCACACTCGTCTGTTGTGTCGGACTGATCACTTCAAAAATGTTTTATCTCCATGGAGAAAATTACTTTATTAACTAACCTCTGTAATGCAGAACTATTGTTTGCAACCCAAAGCATATCCGTGAAGCCACACTCAAAACATGTAATGCCAATATGATGTCGGCTCCAACCGTCTGAAATGGGGGATAACTTATTATCCTTGCCCTAGTTCACATTCAAAGCAGCCGGAGGGCTAGAGCATGATTAATTTGTGCTCATAAGGGCATCACCATGGTCCTCAACTAAAGCTAGAGAAGTGAATTAATTCAGGGATAATGGCATACCAGCTAATAAAGTGATAAATATCACTAATTTCATTATTTTTACATTATTGGTATCAAAGTTTGACTATGTGCTTTAACACTTTCATATCTATTAAACCATTCCATTTAATCTATATTTCTTGTTTTTGTACCGTTAAGCATATCTAAGAAATTTAATCCTTAATGTGTGTCACTTTAATTTTTTTCAATTTTGAGTAAAGTACTTTTTTCTATAACGAATATTGTTTCCCCATTTCTGTTCAAACGTTCATTCTGATTTTAGGGAATTTACAAATAAAATAATTATATCAATCACCCATTAAAACAAAGAATGACCCAAATTATTAAAGTTTGGAGGAAGTCGTTGTGCCGTCAATTTAAGGTGTTGAATGTTACCCTGATATTTTTCATACAACTGATTAGTGTGAATGACACCAACGAAATCACAAAAAGACTTCAGTGTTTTAGAAGTCTGGCGCTAACAGTCCCCCAATGTACTGTTATTCGATTACCGTTATTAAGTTAACCTTCACAGGTTAAATTGTGCTGATCATATTTTTGACTTTTTATCCACAGGGGAATCTCAGTTAGTGAAAAATAATTTATGGTCATTTCTTTGAATGTGTATAATTGAATTCAACTTCACACTTCATAAGAAGTATCTATGATCTCAAGTGACTTTTTATTTTCTATCATCCACACACAAACAAATCCGTTTTAGTCATTGCAAAGAGAGAGAGAGAGAGAGAGAGAGAGAGAGAGAGAGAGAGAGACAGAGAGAGAGAGAGAGAGAGAGAGAGAGAGAGAGAGAGAGAGAGAGAGAGAGAGAGAGAGAGAGAGAGAGAGAGAGAGAGAGAGAGAGAGAGAGAGAGAGAGAGAGTTAGTTGTAGTTGTGTGTAAGAGGATTGAATATGAATATTACAGTTTTGCTTTTAAAGAGAGAAAATTCGTGTTTCCCGTGTTGTTCTCTCTTGATGTTAAATTCTCGGTAAAGCCTCAATTAATGTCGTATATAAGCTGAGGGACGGGATAGTTCAATGGTAAGGGTGTTCAGCTTCAGGACATGAGATTTGAGTACAAATGTCGAGAAAGAACGCTTCAATATTGGCTGCTGATGGGATTTATTCTGCAGAATAATGCAGTAGGTTGGGGATTCGCTGACTTCAATTCACCAAGAAGTCCATTATTTTAGTAGGGTAAGTGTCGTTACTTGATTTAAGTTCAACAAAATCGTTGTGTCCTAGCATCAAAGACTGTTTGATCATAAACGTATGTAACTTTTAATTCTTTAAACCTCAATAACATTTCATCCTCCAAACAAACAACAAAATAGTTGTGTCCTAGCATCAATGATGTTTGATTATATGCTTCTATAACTTTTAATTATTTTAACATCAATAACATTTCATCCTCCAATTCTCCCAACAATGTTCTGAACATTCACAGCAAAAAGCGTTAAGTATGATAGCCCCTGACTTACAACTAAAGTAGTACAATTTATCCCAAACTGAATGTTGAAAGGCTAATAAATTGGTTCCAGTAAATGCCAATTTATATAGTAGACATTCTGGTTATTGTTTTTATTATTGCCCTATCATTACTAAAATCTACTTTCTTGATAATATTTCTGTCTGTCTGTTATCAATAATATGATAAGGTTTAAAAGAAATTAATCTTAGGTATCAAAAAATATAAAGCGTAATTGTTGTGTGACGACATGCTTGTCTTAAATGAGAAATTTCAGAAATAGTCTAGTGGAATGCCAAGATGTTAAATCCTTGGAGCTAATCCAACAAGCTGGATGTCAACACATTCAGATGCACGTTTATTAAAATTGGTCCAAGCACAGGGACAACCTTAATCAATACTCCAAGTAAAACGTCGATATACCTAAATTTAGACTTGCTTTTGAGGAGATAACAAGTTTGAAAAGGGTGAAACTAACATTAACAAATAGAGGATATTAAACGACCTTCCATTTAATACTGTCTTTATTAAACGTGTTAAGGATTCAGTATAAGACAAGCGAAAGCGAGTTTGAATACCAAATCATTAACGAGTTTTATAAAAAATAGTATTAACTTGAAGGAAGTTTAGTATTCTGTTTATTACTTGACCTGAGTAATCAAACATGATTGCCGAAAGTGTACTGAACGAAACATTTCTGCCGCCATTGTGACGGCAGTGCCAACATTGTGACGTCACATCCATACAATCTTATGACGTCATACCTGAAGCGGTATTACACTAGTGTAATATCGCCGTATAAATATTACACTGCAGTATCTTACACGGGAGAGTTATAACAAGAGGTATTAAGTCACTTTTTTGGGTTTCCTTAAGATTTATCAATATTTTTAATTTGATTGACCCCCATGTAGAGCAGATTTTTACTATATGAGGACAGTTTAACATAATATGCATTTCTATTCTTAGTAACAATTCAAATTTTAACCTTGTTTTTGTTGAAAATTCAGATTTTTTTGTTACATAAATGTTTAACATGTTATTTTTGACATTTTGTCGTAAGTTTCTATCCGGTTTAAATGGCACCAGGCATCATTTACAACGTGTGCTAAGGACACTTATTGATTTATTTTGATTTCTCCATCATCATATCTTGTGAATGCGTTACTTGAGTACTCTTATTTCAAGAAGAATGTGTCAGACATTCGGCGCTTGTCATAAAGTTACCTGAAACATTCCAAACACAAATATTTGAACCTCCCGTAACGAGGGCTGGAGGATCCTACTCCAATGAAAATTTAATTCCGAGGAGTTCTAGGAGCCTTCAGGTTTTCTACATGTTTACAATCGAGTTTTTGAGATGGCAATAGATATTTAAGATGATAGTAAAACTGATAAAGGCCATGTCGATGTTTTCTGTGAGACAAGCTCCTTCTATTGAGTTCAGAGCTGTGCTGTTGTTTAACTCAGTGGGTTACCGTTCGGTTCGAATCCTGCAAAGAAAAAATACTATAATTTTTACTATTGACGATAGTGTGATATACATGAATGTTGAAATTTGCTCAATGTGAAGAATTAAACATGAAGAAGCTAACATCAGTAATAGGTTTAAAGAAAAAGTGTGCAGTTATATATGTTATTGAATCATACTGCATCATGCAGAAAATAGTAAGTAGAAATAACAATATCAATTTTAAGAAGAATATCCGTAGGGGATGGATTCCAATATCGGCTGATTCCATCACTAATAAAGATAACGATAATTCAGTCGTATACTCCTATAGTCGCAACATTGGTTCTTTGACAATGTTTCAACAGTTGGGGTATTTAGTATCATTCTCTATGGTTGATGTTATCATATCATACAATCCTAAACGGAAAATAACTGAAAATATTCTTGTTCTTATAGTTCATAGAAACATGATGAAATAGAGTTTTCTGTGTTAACATGATTGCAATACAATTATATCTCATTTCAATGAAATAACAGTTGCATATCGAATCGTAGTGCAAGTATTATGGTATTTGGGTTTCGTTTCAACGTCAACAGAATAACGTCAGCAAAACTGACAATGGATCACCCACTGTCCATGTGTGAAATATCCATTCTTGAACTCATTTTGGGATCGTCCGGTCTCTCGTGTAAAAATTCGAATTTTGGCATATTGATAAAGACAGAAGGGGTCATATTTTAGGATTTCGATTTCGTTAAATGTCTAATGAAATGTTCCATATCAATTCTCTGAGATTAAAACTAACCTGATCACATTGACTTTGTGCTAAGGAGCAAACGTGACTTATTTTTAAAGAAGTTGATAACTTATAAAGGACCCCTGGTCACCTCAATGGCCTGCCAAAACTGTTACAGGTAATTGTGTTGGTACGGTAAACATTTGCCACAAAGAAGAATGAATCTGCATATCAGTATCGTTTCTTTTTCGCAACTCTACGATACTTCAAATACATCTCAAATTACATGATATTTTCACTAGTATATTCGGTTTGTGAACAAACTTTTGGCATGCAGCTGTATTTAAAAATGTGTATGTATATATATTTATATAACTGGTGAATTGAGTGGATTACACCAGTTCGTATGTATGTTATGTAGGACTGAAAATATTCTTGTTCTTATAGTTCATAGAAACATGATGAAATAGAGTTTTCTGTGTTAACATGATTGCAATACAATTATATCTCATTTCAATGAAATAACAGTTGCATATCGAATCGTAGTGCAAGTATTATGTTATTTGGGTTTCGTTTCAACGTCAACAGAATAACGTCAGCAAAACTGACAATGGATCACCCACTGTCCATGTGTGAAATATCCATTCTTGAACTCATTTTGGGATCGTCCGGTCTCTCGTGTAAAAATTCGAATTTTGGCATATTGATAAAGACAGAAGGGGTCATATTTTAGGATTTCGATTTCGTTAAATGTCTAATGAAATGTTCCATATCAATTCTCTGAGATTAAAACTAACCTGATCACATTGACTTTGTGCTAAGGAGCAAACGTGACTTATTTTTAAAGAAGTTGATAACTTATAAAGGACCCCTGGTCACCTCAATGGCCTGCCAAAACTGTTACAGGTAATTGTGTTGGTACGGTAAACATTTGCCACAAAGAAGAATGAATCTGCATATCAGTATCGTTTCTTTTTCGCAACTCTACGATACTTCAAATACATCTCAAATTACATGATATTTTCACTAGTATATTCGGTTTGTGAACAAACTTTTGGCATGCAGCTGTATTTTTAAAAAAAATGTATATATATTTATATAATTGGTGAATTGAGTGGATCACACCAGTTCGTATGTATGTTATGTCGGACTCATCAGTTCATTGACGTTTTGCCTTTATAGATGAATGTACTTTTTACCATAACCTAACATGAGCTGCACTTTTGTTAGAAGACTGCCCATAATAAAACTAATTTCAAAGCATATAATACCAGCATGAAGTGGGTTCCAACCGTCTGAGGTAATGGATGTCTAATAATCTTCGTCTTATTCACATTCAAAGCAGTTAGCGACGTTATTGATTCGTTCCAACAAAACACTGGCCATTATCATGGCAAAGCTGGAAAAGTGGTCTGATGTTTTTGTTAAGAACTAATCCGAGATAAGATAACAATGTTAGTATATAATGGTGAGTATTTATATGTCAATGAATGAATTAAGGTATATTTGTTAAGTATTTCGAAGTTTTAAAAAATGGATTGTGTAAATGAAATATACATACTAGTTCATCCTTGTTTTAAAATACAATAATCATTCATTGCCAACAACACACTCCTTCAAGTTTAAACTGCAAAACTTTATCTGTTATTTTCTAATCATTACTGAAAAGTCACTCTGTTTAAATATGTTCTTACTCTGGAAATCCCAGTGTTTTCAAGTCAGTCAGACAACCAGTAAAAGCATGTAATCTTTGAGATGATATTGCCCTTTCATTTCAAGTAAATTTTATTGTTATATCGTTTTGGCTATTTAAGGTTAGGTGGTTTTGAGTTTTTACGCTGCTTTCCACTTAAATTACGGCTTTTTGTTTTATTGCAAAGAGAAGATCCGCAACAGAATTGTGACTATGCATTGCGGTGGCATCAACGAGCATCGGCTGGAACATTGATTGTACTGCGCTGAAATTTATTGTGGTATTGCACCCAAACTTTACTGCGTGTAGAACAGTTCTAGATCTCCACTGCAGACAATGTTTCTGAGCTCCTGGCGGAATTCAAACCAAGAAACTCTTGATCTGAAGCTGTTTTATAACAATGTTTCACACATTTTGTTGTTCCTATATCAACCAGTCAAATTAGTTACAATTCTTAATTACTATATCAGTCTTTGGTAACAAATGACAAAAACATTGACTGAATTTTTCAAAGACTTTTTAAAATGTTACGCTGAAAACCAATCAAATACCATATTGAAAGGATGAAGGGAAATCCATGCACAATAACATAACCCTGTTTGCTGAGCAGTAGTGTTATTTAGACCTTTGTCAATGTTTCCCATCCCCTATCTGACTTCAGCTTATGATGACATATTCTCAGTGAATGAGGAGACTCGTGTTACATTTGTAGTTGGCACAGTGGAGGTTCATGCTTTTGGAGGCTTTGCTATCTATGTTTGTATTTTCCAATATACATATGGAATACTTGGCGACAGGTATCGTTACCACTTCAAAACTTGAAGACGTTTAATGACAATAAATAAATAAAAATTTGATCATTGACTTTTTGAATAAATATTGTTTTTATAAGTAAATTACTACTAGTTTCAGTGTAATCTTTGCTGCACAGTGCATGTAGTTTTCCTCACCAAATTTTTGCTATTGCTTAGTCGATATGCGCGAAAATTAAACCCCGCGAATCAGTCATTTTTTATGTTTGCGCGAAAATAACACCCCACGAAAATAAATGATTTTACAGTATACAGAAGTAACTTACATCAGATGTTCTGAAATTAAAACGAAATATCAGGAAAGATTATAAATGAAAAAAAGAATCCACAGTTATTCTTTACATTACCGCATAATTCACAGTGTCAGCTGAGTGTTCAAAGTGGCTATTTTTCTATAATTTTCAATGAACTTTGATAACAGTTTATCCCTTTCCATAAAAGCACAATCATTAAATCAACATACATGGTAGGAAATGAACAAAAGATGAAAATTAATAGCTTTAACAAATTACTAACTTTCGTAAAAGTTTAGTTTTTTTGTGTGTTTGAAATTGGCATTTAACATGTATTCAACATGTGTAGCCAGTTAGAGCTAAAGGATGAAAATACTTCCAATTTTTGTATTCAAATTGTAGGGTGGATTTCCATCATCTTCTATTTCAAATTAACATACATGTACTGGAAACCTTGTTTGAAATTTTATGTTCATAATGTTATTTACTTTCACAAGATATATTGATATTTTATACACATGAGACATTTATGTACTTTTTTTTCTAAAAGAAATATAATTTACTTTTAATGTCACAGATTGTTTACGTTTTGTTGTAGGCTTTTCTCATTAGACATTTTTATTCTGCTGATGCATGATAATATCATTTTCAGCCTATTAAACATGATTTATTGTGTGTCATATTCAAAACATATCTTTAACATGTTGTAAACACAGTCTAAAGTAATTTGATTGAATACAACATTTTTCGGCATAATTAACAGTGCAAAACCTGAACTAACATGTTTGATAAACATAGAAATGTTAAATGTTTTCCTATCCACACACATAAAAGTAACACTATGAGCCAACCAGGAGGAATCTTAACACTTTTGTATAGCAATACCATTTGCGTGTGGCATCTGTCACCAGGGGGCACTACAAGTGGGGTTCATAGCGGAGCATGCGCTGTTTAGACACATGAACTGCGAAACAAGTGTCCACAGAATGAAGAAGTTGATTATCTAAAAAAATATCCTTATTCTTCTCATCATCAACTTCTAGAATGCCTATAAAAGAAGTGTCAACTAGAAAATAAAAAAATATATATGAATAATCTAACGTGTTATACAGTTGTGATTATATCCAATAAAAATGAAGGACTTAAACATAAATATAGTGAAGATGAAAAGCCTTTCAGCTTTGAAGAATTCCCTCTCAAGGATGTTATGACATTGAAGACGGTAATGACATTCCCGAGGAACGCTGTTTGACCTGGAACATTTACAAGACTGTCGGTCACTTACTCGTGTTTACAAACACTGTTATATGTCTCAATGGCGTTCTTTTATCTGTGACACAAGGGCAACTACGGAGCTGAACTGAACTTGAACTACGGAGAACAAATCCAGCTATAGCCCGTTGATGACCATTGTTTAGGTTCTGCCATTTCTAACTCTTTCGATATATAGGTTTGATATAAAATGCACTTTAACCAAAATAAAGCAAGATAATGGAAGACAATCATGGAAAACAAAATGTCAGAATAAAAATGATTTAATTCAAGTCAATTTCTATGAAGAGAATGTTCATGGTGCTTATATTAACGATCTAAGTGATTCAATAATTTCTATCAATCACCATGGGATAAAACATGTTGTTAATGCCTCATAAATGAAGGCTTACTGATTTGTTCTGATAAATTTCTTTGAATCAACGATAAAACAATTTTCATACATAATATTTAGATTGATTCGAGGCATTACTCTTGCAGGTGGAAATAAACAATGTCTTAATCTGAAACATGAGAATAGAAGACGCTTAAATTGCAAAAAAGAATTCCCATATACGTTTGAAATCGGTATAATGTGTACCTAATCAAATCTATTTAGTTTCAATATTAGTTTGGAAAATCTTCAATGACGAAGTATCTTTCATCTATTGCTTGTTAACACGTTTCAAAGAGTCGTTATATGTCCAGGTTAATGCTTGCCTGTAGTATCAAAGTAAGTCAAATGTTTAAATCTAACTGCTACATCAAAAGGCTATTGCAAGTATCATAACATCTTTTAAATATCCATACAAATATATTTGATCTACTCTATGTTTACAACGTCAAATAACTTTATTTATTAAAAGTCTTCTACGCATGTGTCTTATCTTTTTGCGTTTTCAGTAAGTTAAGTTGTTACAAGGATGAAATATACATAAGTAAAGTAGTGAGTTTGAGTGAAGTTGATTGTGTTAGGCGCAGCTACAGTATAAACTATGTCTTTACCGTTTGATATCAGATACAAAACTACATGTAAATCTAATTCTCCTTTACCAATAACGTTCAGTAGTTCAAATAACTTACGTAACTGACGACCTTCACAAGCATTACGCAATACTCGTTGTGGTCATTAATATAGATTATACTGACATTTACGTAATCATTAGCACTAACGGCTAACGTCTATACATCTACAAATATATTCACACTAGTCTCATCAAAATATAAACAGCTGAACACTATGTGTGTGAAAGTCATTTGCACAACAAGAGGAAAAGAAAATCACTTTAACTATCATTAGTTTCTAAAATATCATTAGCAAAATATATAATTAAAAAACCAATATGATACAGTCATACTTAGTTTGGTATAAATCTACAGTTAGCGTTTGAGACAGGTTCAGTAATGGTGTGTCATACAGGCTTCTGACTATAATCTTCTATTTCCTTTATCTCGGAAATGAAATTCGTAGAATATCAAAAAAAAACTGAATGACGTAATATCTGTCAACTAACTGACAGTTTATTGTGAGGCTCACTCAGAAAATGGAAATGACAGGTATACTTGTGACGAAATATTACTAAAGAGATTTGTTTGTAATGATTCTGTCACCGTTTTGAAATGACACATTGGTCATCCAATGAAGCAATTTCATGAGATTTAATCTCGTTATCGATTCTATGTATTCATCGATGGAAAAAGCCAAATGTTTAACATAAATCCAAAATGCATTAAACAAGGAAGGTAACTCTGAATTTATATTTAGTATGCTTTACAAAAGGTAGTTTAACTGTCTTATATCTGAAGTTAAATTTTCACTTTGATAGCCTTTGTTTTTAAGTTGCAATATGAATAGAAACAATTTCGGGTTATGAAAAGGAGAATGACCGATCATGACGGCCTTCCGTCGATAGAAAGCCTGATGCCTTTGGGATTGGCCATGGGAAGAGCTTCATCAGAGACTTTCCTTTGATGGAACGCCCGAGATAAAGGTCTGTCTCATTCATATATAACAAATATATCGCTGAATATTCAAAGAATCATAAATTCCTAAAGACAAGAAGCTTTAAAGAACACATTTAATGGTTGCCTAGTCCCGCGATATTCAGTATCTGGTTAGACCTAGCGGTGGAGTGGTGCCTTATGTTAATTTGGTTAATCTTATTATCTTATTCCTTGTTGGTTAATTGTTTTCTGATTCAAGTTCAAATATGGAATATGGTTAGACCGTGGAGACCAGATACAAATAAAACAGACGATTAACAAAAGTAGCAAAAGGCACCGTTTGACTGCTTATTTTTCTGGTTTCCATAGTAACATTTATTTGTTGCCTCAATGATTTTAGCGTAACGAAATGTGATAAGCCAAACCATTTAGCAATAGCTTTACACATATGCGGAAGCATAGTCATTTACTTCACAAAATGTGTAATTTTAACTTCAAATTATTTGCCGTGACAATAAGTACAATCTATTTCTCATTCAGCAAACGAATCTGCAATCAAAAAGGGGAATGGAATTACATAGGTTCTTACTTTTTTAGGATAAGAAAATTCGCTTTCAATAATGCATCAAAGAAATCCCACCTCTCGAGCCTCAAAGTACTTTGTAAATAATGAATTAACACTTACACTAAGAACACATAAGCTAGATTGAAAAGGATGTTAAGTTAGTTTTAAGAATTCTTAACTTTGAAGTACAGCATTCTCTAATGAGGGTTTATCTGAATCTCTGTGCTATAAGCCTCCTTGCATATAAATGACTTAAATCACTGCTTCAGTATCAATCTGTTAATGAATATCTTGACTTTATATTTTAGTAGCAAATACCCAGTGTTCGGTACTCGCACATGTGAATATTTCTAACAATGGCTAACCTAGGAAATTGAATAACAATTTTATGATTTGTTTAGCTGTGTTTCATATAAAAAAGTTATGAGTATTTACTATGTAGAGCCTTTGTTTTACCACCTGACAATGAATCAGGTTTATCAACTCTAAACCCTGTCGAGTTAGGAGTCTAATAAACTAAACTGAACATAAGGGTAAAGGGAGATAAACTTATACACAATATATCTATTTTATTCCACTGTTCTATGCCATAAGATGCAAACACACCAACTGTCGCAAGTTTACACTGTTCATGCATTTGTTCGAACTTGACTTTAATACTGCAATAATGAAAGACCACACAACTGCTTGCTTTGAAAACATAGATATTATATATAGTTATTGTCCCATTTCCTGCAATCATGAAGATAATTGCTCCTCAAAATGCCAAATGAGGTTTTTATCGATTGAACACGTTGAAACTGTTACGAATTGACAGTTGAAAACCTGTGTCTATCTATTTTTTAAAAATTCTTTTCAAACGCTCATATTTCATTACAATAACCATAGTTATCCAACGGATAAGTTGCTACGAATAATTATGTATTAATCACTGGTCATCCGATATGAAAAAAACCTTATCGTACCTAAATGTACCTCGATCTAAAATTTCCATAGCTAGGAAGTTTGTCAACTGAATAAGAAACTGTTTCTTTAGAATTTATAACCAAACCTTTTCTATTGAAAGTCTACTATATGATATTCATACCCCAAAACTGAATGTTGTAAAATGTGACTCTTAGCTGGAAGTAGATAATTTTAGAAATTGTAAACAAAACACGGTGTTTTACAATTTTAAATGCTACATTGGAAACGTTTTGTAAATATTCGGGGAAAACTTCATCTCCTTTCAAAACTTTATAATTGACATAAATTTTATTAAATTGCCAAAGGTCAAAAACTAAAAAGGAATTCAAAATGGAAACTATCATAAACTGATGTAGTTAATGGATAACGGTAAGTGTGCATCAACATCAAAGATTACTGGAAACGTTTTGGAAAAGCAAAGCAATGTTTTTTATAAAGCTGATTTCGGAAATTTTGTTAGTCTTAAAATCAAGTGAGTAAAACAATATATGTATCAATGAAAAAGAAGAATGGAAACAACAATATTTTGAAGAAAATTCAAAAGATGGATTATATAGAGGATTACTTGAATATATAATGCAATTATAGCAATTATGAAAAAGACAGAAATGAAAAGAATTAATCATCTAAAAACTATATGTGTATAAAACCAATTTTAAAATGTCTTTTACACCATAATCACTCTACAAGGAGTGAAATGGTTGTCGAAATGTTTCCTTCGTTCTGAGTAATCCTGAAGTTGATTGTAATAACTAAGGTTAACTTAGCGTATTATTGATCAAAGAGTTAGACTTAGTTGAGAATGATTTGTGAAAGGGCCATCTAAAGAATCTGTTCCTCTTTATCTCTCTTTATTCAGAATCTTGCATCTGTAAGGTGTTTATGTCATTTGTAATTCGACAAGGCCAAACACAAGGATAGACCACACGGAGCATAAGAAAGCGATACTAATGCCTATGGATTTGGGAAAGATATTTCTGTCGCCCTCTGTAATTTCCACCACTTAACTTCTCTTTTATAATGGTAATTCAGGTGTGTTTAAATCCCGAGTTTGGAATACCAAAACACCAGATACCAACTACAACAGTGTATACAATGATTCGTAATGTGTTTCGATCGATATGACATATACATGTACGTTTCTAGTTCAACACAGCAATTAATAGGTTTTTCTTGATAAGCTATAACGATTTCTATATATTGCCAAGAGTAACAGTCATAGGGAAACATATGTAGTAAGTTTTATTATTTTATTCACTTCAGTATTGTTTTATTTCGTCGCAAAATGTTTATAAACTTGGAAGGTCTTTCATGAAGATTTCTATATCCACCAATTGCTATACCCTAACATAACCTAAAAAGTAAATAAGATTTTGTCACCTCAAATATATTTCCTTTCGGTTGTTTCTGATTACAACTGTCAATGGTATTTGCAAATTGAAATTGGATAGAAGCCATGATTTTGATTTAGAAACTGTGAATTGAAAGTTTTGAGAACTCTTAGAATTGTCCTTATTCGTGACAGACCTCATAATTTTTACATATCTAATTGTGGTTGCATCTGGTGAGTTGATAAGATAATCTGTGAGAGTTTGTGATTAAAGTTTAAAGATCACAACATATTCAAACACTATGCAGATGTATATTCAACATTTTCATCCATTCATTTTACTCTTCATTTCTTTGACTGTGTTTAAGTTTTATAATAAAGAGGTTTTTTTATGTCGAACCTCTGAGGAGCAAAGTAAACTTCAAATAAAAATATTATATCTTATATTTCCCAAATAAAACTGAACAGCCTGGTAAAGTTTTGCTCGGATCCCTGTAGAACATTTCCAAATTTGAACCTCTTATAAGATCAAACAAAGAATCTTTAAACTTCATAGGGGTGTATATTATTTTCTTTCAATGTATATTCAACATTTTCATCCATTTTCATCCATTCAGTTTACTCTTCATTTCTTTGACTGTGTTTAAGTTTTCTAATAAAGAGGTTTTTTTTATGTCGAACCTATGAGGAGCAAAGTAAACTTCAAATAAAAATATCATATTTTATATTTCCCAAATAAAAATGAACAGCCTGGTAAAGTTTTGCTCGGATCCCTGTAGAACATTTCGAAATTTGAACCTCTTATAAGATCAAACAAAGAATCTTTGTCCTTTATATTCACTTCTTTCAATTTTGATATAATACTAAAACCGAAACCTTAAACCTTTTGAGATGGCAAATTTACATTTTCAGTTATTTATAATCATCATAATCAAATCAAGACAAGTAAATTGTTATTATTCTGAGTGAAATGATTAGCATAACATCACCAATATCATCAGTGACATTACTCACATAACATCTGATTTCAACATATAAGGAATTTGAAAAAAGGTATTTGCCTTTAATAAATCTTCAGGTAGAGTTAGTTCTCTAATTCGTTTTTGTGATTTGCTTGATGAACTCATGGCACATTCATGCTAAAATAAATCATTAAAGAAGAACCTTATGTTCCATTTCATTTGAATTTATGTACTTATTATAAATCGATTCTCACTGGCATTGATAATCTTATTTGCCAGAAATTGATTCTTTAAAGAAGCATATCGTCGAATATGTCGTTGATTTGGATAGGCACCTTTAAATTGACATTAAACTAAAGTGGCACATATTCAATAAGGTACACAAGCAGCGTTTGGGCTCATGTCGTTCAAAGCCTTAAGTATCTCTCAGTTTGTCAATGACAATAATGTTTCCAAAATGTAGCATATCGATTTTATACTGTGGAGAGGGCCAAGAAGAACACTCGGACGAAGAGTTGGATAATTCTACAAACACTGGGTAATAGTGGTATATCTTGTGGTATATTAAATGAACGTTTCTTTATATTGTATTATATAATCATTTTTATATTGTTTTTGTATTATATTGTATTGTATAATCATTTTTGTAAATATCTATATACATGTTATTGCAGTAAACAAAACGGACCTCTTAATGAAAATGACAAGTACAATTTCGTGCAATAGTGTTAATATTTAATTTAGTTTCAAACAAGTACAGGGTAAGGATATGGCAAATAGAAGTTGGGTATTACAATGTTGTTTACATTGTGTTTTGAATCAGAATTGATCTTTAAAATATGTGTATATCCATTTATCTATTTTACCAAGAAGCTATTGCCTTTGCATCAATTTCTATAGGGGTATCTTTAGGGCAATATGAAAACATACATAATTCAACCATGATCCGTTATATTCATACATTATCAAAGGCACATTGTGTGAGTTTTGTCACCTTAGGACAAAGGTCTGGCAATGGAAACACAGTGTTTACAAAGATGATCTTATGAGTCTTTTCAACAGGCAAAAATGCGTTGCACATGTTCGTGTAAAGTATCCACTATTACACTCTGTCCCTGATGAAGATTTATCTATACATTCTGACAGGCGTAACAATAAACGCGTCAATAGTGCTGCAGTTTTATCGTTCAATCATATAGCTTCCTTTCATATCAGGTGTGATTGTCATATTTCCCATACCTTGCACCTCACAGGTTAATGAGGTTTCAACGTAGATGTGCAACGGGTATGCAGTTTTCACAAACGATGATGCACGTAAACAAAAGGAATGCCTAAAAACCTTAAGAGTTAAGAGTTTGAAAGTTTTATATTTGTCATGTAAGATTTATATCAACAAGTTTAACAAATGGTAGGAGCCATCTAGTGCGCACTATCTGCTATGAAAAACTTACTATGAATGTATTCTTTTCCTGATAGTTGAATACTTTGAATATACATCTACATGCCATTTAATTTAAATCTCACTATCTGCACACATTCTTTTATTGGTCGAGTCCTTTGCTGTATTAGAACGAGCAAGTAACACCGCTGACACTGATCCTACAAGAAGCAAGCCAACTCGCCCATTTCACCTCGACGGATATGCGTGAATGTGTTTATAGATAATATATTGAGTGATCTCATGGAAGGGTAACAATGTAATGACTATTTACGTTAGACGTCAAGGAATGCCTAATATTCTATATGGAATACCAACAGATTAAACAATATCACTTTATATATGGCCTTGTCAGCTTGCCTTATCTACAGTCCAAATATTTGTGAAATAAGTTGGTTCAAATTTCAAACCCAGCTCGTAAACATTGTATTTCACTATTCCTTTAGATGATATTCTTAATATATCAAAGGAGCCGAAGCACGTTCTTGGAAAGATTTATGCCTTCGTTTTTTTTTCTCAAAAACATTAATCTATTCCAAATGCATTAATGCAGAATGTCAAAACATCTCAAAACTCAACCTCATCATCCGTAGTTGTAGATAACATATTATAGTGTCAAACCAAAACTACTTGCGGCCGTTTTTGTGTGAACACACTTATTATTTGAGTTAGGTAAAATGATTTGCATAGTCTTACCAAGTGTACGTTCGCCTTAAAACTTATTTTAATTTAAAGACCTTGTCTTGCAAATGGAAACCATTTGATATCTTAATAGGAACGATAGGCACTTTTGATTTTATTCATTGATAAAGAATTAAGGGATTGAAACAGAAATACCATACAATGAACTTTGCTTGTACAAGATTTCTATATTTTTTTGGATAAAAGTTCTGCGTGAATAAAGTAGTCAGCGATGACGAAAAGACACAATGACCCAGACACAACTGAATCAGTTGCATTGAATTTAACCAATGGGATTTTGTAGATTTCGAACCTTACGTGCGAGCAACAATGGCACCCATTAAATGGTGTTTGTTTTGACCACTGATTCAAAGTTTCAGAATTGTCAGATACTTTCTCTGATTATATGAGTATAATCAATAATTTCCTTTAACAACTCCTTCAATGTATTGAAAGTTTCTTAAATTTGATAAAAAAATATTAGTTTTGAACAGGCTCTCTAGAAACGTATTGTTATTATATAATTGTATTTCTGAGAAATGAAAATCAAATACGTCTAAATAATCGGAAATTATTTTGTTCAAATAACATAAATGCTATATTTATGTCATGTCAACAGTCCCATGTTCGCAAGCCATGGTTAATATAGGTTTATTACGTATCAGCTTTTTAAAGCATGTTCAGGCTTATAAAGTTATGACACTTTCTTCATCAATTTTTATATCGATAAGAGTAAATCACTTGCAGATATCTAACGCAATAGTATTTCTTTTTTCTTATTTTGGAATGATAAATGTACGTGATTGAAAACATTGAATTGTTACAGGAACTAACAATCCAACTGGACATCATTCAACAAATATCTCAACTCAAGGAACTGTTATGACTTCCATTTTAATGATAGCCTGACTAATCAACAATGCTACGGAATTGCATTAATTTTTGCATGTTTCAGTTTAAACTTAAGGGGAGCTTGTTGTAGAGCAATTGCTTCATTTAACGATGAACATGCTAACACAACAAAAACAATGTCAGCATCAAGATAGAAGTAATACAACGATTTGTCATCTTGACAGGTCGTTTAGCAGGAATACAAGACCTTTAATTGAAGTAGACAGTGTTTAGCTCCACACTTTTGGAATCCCTTGCATGTTCGACATGCAATTAACGATAAGAATAAGTGAAAAGAAACGAGTTTATTTTATCTAAACTGGGACCCCACAAATGTTCACCAAAGTGGATACTTTAACATAAATAGTTAGGGACATGTAAGGTGTTGTTAAGTTTGCAATGAATTCAGGAACGATGACATTTGAGGTCAAGGTTTCCCGAATTGGTCACTTACGACATATCTAAATTGTTTCTATTGGTAGTAACAATTATTTCTAAAGTTTGTATAATCAGTATATTTACAAAAAACATTTTTCCCATTATTTGTTAGTCTTTTTTTTATTGCAGATAAGGTTTCTGAAACAGGAGGTAGTTTATGTGTATTGATTAGTTCATTGAATAACAACGAATAAAGAGATGTTTTGATGATACTACTTAGAATACCCTAAGATATCCACAAACATTTGTTTATGTACACAAAGATGTGTCTTACTAAAACCTTGATCCACTTCTTAAAAATGTAACACTGATTATTATTCCCTTGACATCTAACCTAGGATTCCTTTGTCAAGTATTCTTCTGCCTGAAATGACTGATAATGAACAAAACGTCCTGTAACACATTTACCTTCTGTTCTTTACTGTACAGATGTATTATTATGTTCTTCTTCACAAGGGATGTACATACTTAGTCATTTCTGTCCCATTTGGCGATGACCGTAGATGTGAAACACTTCACCACACAGATGTAAGTGTAAGTATTTGGGTATAACCATGAATTAATATATCACAAATATATAAAGAAATGCTTACAAGTGCAGGAAATGCTAAAGATGCTACTTGAAATTCCCAGAGATAAAAGACTGAGTTCACTACACCTGTGTTCATGAAAAGGTACACTATATGGTCTTATAAGGTCCAACATTTTCGAAATAGTCCAATCCTACGTGAACAGATGCATCCTGTTTGCATTAAAAACCGTATTACCCTTGAGCAGACTCCTGTAGATTATAATTTTTCAATAATACAGCCCTGAGTGCAAAATGTAGTTTTCTGTAGACTAGAATACTCAGAATACTTTGTATTGTATCTTTATGACTTCAGACTTTGTCAGTTCTGATTAGATATTCCTTATATATAGTTCATTTACATTTGCTCTCCAATAGCTATGAACTTATGAACGAGCGCTTTAAGTACTGATTATAGCATCGGTCTCATAGAAATTATCAGCGAATCGCGAAGGACAAAAACTTTATGATATCTTTGAAATTAAAAATTATGAGGTGTGATATCTGTGAAAGTGTTTTATGACAGGATAAATGTTTGGTACATTTGCACTCATACCGTACTATAGGTTTGCGGTGCGAAAGCGTTGATCATGAATAAGTACTTTATTCGGTTGGATTAAAAGGTCTGTAACCAAATGCAGCAAAGCTATTCAAGCACTTCATTTAAAAGCTAGTTCCGTTTTCTAACTAATGCATACTTTGACTCGAACAAGATCTCCTTTATATTTCTTTACACTATGGCTACACTGTTCAGAAATGTATGATACAGCTTTTTTAACCATTACGTCCCTAACTTTTTTTTGCATTCAATCGTACACTAAATGTGAGACAAGGTATGTCAGTTATTATTTGAAAGTAGAATCGTTTATCACGTTACTGATAATGTTATATGCGTCTGTTGAATACCTACCTCGTCTAAAATTAACATCAAGCATTAACACTTGAGAGTTTGAGTTTCAAAACAAGTTGTTTACCATATTTGGTATGAACCATGTACCTAGTTTACTGTGTGTTACCTGGAGAAATCTCTTACCTGTCAGGTATGAGGGGGTGATGAGATAACATTTGTTGGGAATGACAAGTAGTGTAGATCCTCTGATATGTAGGTAGTTGAGAGATGTTGCTGTTTGTTGTGTCAATATGAACAGAAAATGTGACTGATTAACATTGCCTCCAAGTCTGTTCACTATCACAGTCACCGTACTAACATACAATGTTGTTCAATAATAAAGAATTCCCTTATATTGCACTGGACTACACACCACATGGGAATGCTCAACAGCGCCATGCACAATAATAACCTTGTTTAAGGACAAACATATTACTCATTCTTTTCTTTCTCAACTCCTCAGGAGTATGCAACTCAGGAGCCGGTTAAGCGTTCCAAACCAGGTACCAAATTGTAATGTTGGGTGAACAGAGGCCAATTTCGAATTAAGTCTCTTGATTGATATAAGGGGACACCACAAGTATCACAACCCACCCGTGTCTCATTGTGGGCAGGGAATCACCCTTCAAGATCTCTGATTATGAATGAATCGGGTAAACCACCAATCCGGCGAGCCACACCTGATGTTGCTGATTTTCATTGAAGGAGGTCAACTTAGGAATGCACAGGATCACGTGCCACCACCACTATGTGTCTATTGAATATCTTGCATTGCGAAAGTAGATATATCATCACACAGTTAAATCAATGTATTTGAAATACAGATTTGTTCAAGGACTTATTAATGTTTCTTGTTGTTTGCCATGATATGATTATTGTCAGAATGTCGGTTAAGTAAAAATATCTAGACAGCAATGATGGACAATTCCAAAATGTGTGTAAACTTTCAATTTATTCACCACGAACCTTAATATTCAAATCTACATCTGATTTGTACATATAACATATCTCTAATGTGTTTTCATTTTGACCTGCGCACCATGCAGCGTGCAAGTTCCTGTCCAACTGAACAGAGGAACAGTCTACTATAATGAAAAAAGATAACCTGTGTTTCGGAAAACATAACATTAGTAGAGCTGTTTTCCTAAGTTAAAGATTTGCCTGAGGACATTTCTAAGCAAATGCATAAGGTATATACAAAGGTATAAGGTTATATTAGAGAGTTTTTTTTTAATTTATAAAGCCAGGATTACCAGAGAGTTATGCAAAAACACAGATGTTACCACACTCTTCCTTTTAACAGTCTGCCAGCAACATACTTGTCATCAACTTGAAAATATGTTTACAGTATTGAGTTATAAAATCTAGCTATTTTTAAATTTTCGATTGAATTAACTTGTTTAAGTTACACAACATTACCTCCAAAAATCTTAATTTGAACAACCGGAAGTGGAAGTTCACGTTTTTTCGTCGCTTTTTGATACTTTTATACTCTAAGCTTACATCAACACTTCAATTGCAAAACCTACCAAGATGTCAGATATATAAGACTACAAGATATAATCAGTTGAGTGTGATACAATATATGACTTACATTGTATGATTTGTATTACTCGAAACTTGAATAACAATCTTATCTAACCACTTGTTAAAAAAACACCCTATGCCTCTTGTGCTATCTTTTTCGAAATTTGAAAAAAGTATATGTACTTGTTTACGTCAGAATGAATGCCAGAACCACTAAATCAAAAAGGCATTGACTCAACATGAAAAATAACTTGAAGTTTTACATCTTGGGGATGTAAGTATAAATAAGTTGTAACAGGGGATGTTTTTATTTATGTCGTACCGTCGCCTGATGACATCAACAACTTGTTGAATATTTACTGAACTTTCCTTTACTTATCCTCAAGTTGTCCTGGAGTATCCTTAATTTAGACTGAGTACCATAAACACTCAGACAACATTTACCTGTATGTGTGAGAGGCGACATGAATACATAATTCAAGACAAAGGCATGTTATCACTTTTTCCTTCATAAATGATTTTATACTTCAAGAGGGCAAATTAATTTAAGAAAATTGTTCATTATTACCAAAGAACAAATATTATAACGAAGAGATCGTATAAATTATTCTTGAATTATTATTATTAGGTCTTCAAGACAAAGTCTGGAAGACCTATTGTTATTATCCGATTTCTTCAAGTTCTTATTATTATTATTTGTACTTTTTTTGTGAATCGGATTCAGCCAAAACGGCTGCTTCAAATTCGACCAAATTTGGTACGCTGATAGACCTTACTGTGGAATAGTCGTGCGAAGCTTTTGGATCGGATCATGCGTTAAAGGCACAGACCCACTCAAAGTTTCAAAAATTAACATTGGAACATTTTTCAAAATGCACTTAGAGACTTGCAACTTGTTTTAAACGATAGGCAATTACATTTGGAGCGAAAAAGTAAATCATGGCAATTTCGTAGCGTTACTACTTTCGCCGCCATATTTCTTTTTTTGACTTTTTTCAATTTCCGGACCCCATGCATCTTTGACAATCTTCTCCTCTGAAGATACATGCATCTAAGAGCTGAAACTCACATATATTATAGCTGAAGGAGTGGCAAAAAAAGTAATGGAGCAACATTTGCAAATTTCTTAATACTTTTTTTTCTGCAACCCTTCAAAGTCGGGCGACTTAGCTCGTGTGACCATGTTCAAGGGCCGATAACTCAAAAAGTTAGACTCACAATTGCACCATTTTTTCAGGAATGTAAGACCAGTATGTGTACTTCAAGAAACTGTTAAAACATTGATCGCGAACAAGGTCAAAATGCACCTAGAGACTTGAAACTTCTTTCTGAATGAAGCGTCATCACAGTCCAAACAAAAAAGTCAATCATGACGAATTCGTTACTAGCATACTTTTTTCGCATTATCAACTTCTTTGCAATAATATAAGTTTCTTTATGACATTTGGTCACATAGGCAAGTTACTGTTTACCACTAAGACAAAAAAAACATGTGAAGGTCAAACACCGTGTGAAGGTCAAACACTATGCGAAGGTCAAAGAGGAAGTCTTGAAGAACAACACATAATACATAATACAAACACGCTTTTTATACTGCCTATATAACAAAGAAGGATCAAAATGTCTCTATGGAAAAAAATCAAACTTTAAATTTATAATTAAAAATTTATTTGTAATTATTGTTCACACAGTGGCGTGAGGAAAGCATGCCTTTTAGAGTAACAATCTATAATACAAACACGCTATTTATACTGCCTATACAACGAAAAAGGGTCAAAATGTCACAATGGAAAAAAAACTTCAAACTTCTAACTTCAAATTTATTATCAAAACTTTATTTGTAATTATTCTTCACACAGTGGTGTGAGGAAAGCATGCCTTTTAGAGTAACAATCTATTATACAAAAACACTTTTTATACTGCATATACAACAAAGAAGGGTCAAAATGTCTATATGGAAAAACTTTTCTTTTAAAAAATATAATAGGATATCTATAAAGGATACCCCCCCCCCCCCCCCTAAACTTAAAATGAACATTTCTTACGAACTCTAGTGCATGTAGTCAACAAATCAACAGACATTTTCTTTATACGAGCATACTCTGTACCATACTAACCCTCCTGCTTCCTACTCACCTTGCTCTGTGATTATGATTTAAGGAAAGATAGTGTTTAAGATAACAAAAATTAGAAAACACTTGAAAGGAGAGTTGATTGAAGATCTCATTATGCCAAAAACTAAACTGTTTTCTTTCATAAGTATTTAGGGATTTATGACATCCATAACTGACAATAACAGATTCTTCACTGTGTACGGCTCTTTGAGATGTTGAAATGAACTGTTTTGTAACGTCTTGTTTTTCCTCTGTCAGTGATGTCTGTGTAACTGCGCAAAACATTACACAAGTCATTGTGTAGTGTTTTGTGTAGTTTATGTTTTAGGCTATAATACGTACATGATATAAAAAAATATTTCTATTTCTGGGTGGGGAAACTCTGAAATAGAAATAAACTTCTTACAAAACAGAAAAATCAATAAAAATTATCTCTCGTTTGTTATCATAAATCAGCATGAGGGAAAAATTAAGAATCTTTTTCTATGATGTTTCAAATATCTATGTGCATCTCCTCGTACATGCATTTGTTAAATCAGGGAAAAATCAGTCACTTGAATGAAATGGTATGCATATTTCAATTTTAGGGATATATGTTTATCAGCGGGCTAATGAAAGTTGAGAAAGGTTACATTTTTATATATATAAGAGACTGTATGATGAATTTATGTTGGTCACAGAGGTCAAAACGGAGTGATTGTAGAAGGTGAGGCAAATTTGTAGCTGAGGGTCAGTAAGAGAACGCATGGCCATTCCTCGGTCAGTCTATGGAAGTGAAAATAGAACCATTATGAAGTAAACTAACCTTAATTGCTGTTATAACTTTATAACAAAACAATAATTTGGGACATGCTTTGATAATATGATGTTTCTTTTTCGTAAATATATTTTGGAACATAAGACAATATTTTTAACACTTTCTGATATAACTTCCTACTGACTAAATCTAAACCATTTAGAAGTTGAGATTCGCTTTTATCGTATCTTGATATCAAGAACATTTACTTATCACTGTCCTACGAGGCATAACGCTTACACCACCAAACCACTGTTTCGCGTTAATGAAAGGCCATAACAATGTCTTGTGTTTTATGGGCACAAAGTAATCATGTTATAGTTTGCCGGCTGCAACGAATGAGATCGAGGACGAGGATTATAAGTTATCATACACCTCAGAGGGTTGGAGCCGACAACTTAATGGCTTACATGCTTTGAATTCAGTTAATTATTGTGTAGCCTTGGTTCCAAGCTCTAGTTCAATTTAACAAAGCCTATATAAGAGTCTATGGCATATACCTATGTCCATTAAAATCCCTTTGTAGATCTACACGATACAAGGATACGACCTGAAAATGAAGTTTCCTTATAACGTGCTATGAACTTGTAAAAACTAAATGTATTTATTTCAAAGGGCATCAACTAGCGTTCATTGTCCCGACATGGAGTGTCAAAGATGTGGACCTCAATTGTATAATTTGGTTACGACAATAATGACTTGAACTTATCATGACTCGAATGTAAGGATAACTTATTGTAAGATAATTATGATCATGTTAACACACGAAGAAAGCCGGAAATATATAAATTAATTATTAATATCATCATCATCATCATCATCATCATCATCATCATCATCATCATCATCATCATCATCATCATCATCATTCTTCTTATTATTAATATTATTGATAGTATTATTATTATTATTATCATTATCATTATTAGATTTACCTTTTCTAATATGTTTTCTATTTGATATATCAAATAGTCTAACTTATTGTGTTGATGATAACATGTATGATTTGATAGCTAAAATTAATGGTGAGGAGGTGAAAGGAAAAGCACGAGCAGCCCAGCCATTTTTCTGCATCATTTACATCGACGTGTGGCATCAGTCACGCGACATGTTTGGTTAATCATAGCAAACTGTGAAAACTGTTGAAGAAACCTTTATTGTATCTCTCTTTTGCTATTTTTACTTTAAATTCACCATTCTGAACTAAATTCCCTCAAAAGGAAGTTCAGATTTAGGTTTAGGTTTAATTGTGGAGGCTCCTTCACGGTGTTTATGGCAGTGATTTTAGTTATTACTCATGAAAAGTCTCTAAACCTTAAAAAAATGAGGTCACATAGGATGCTATTAAAAACAGATTTTGACATCAAACACTAATGGTAAAGTTGAAGTTTAAACATGAGGTCACACTCACTCACACAAGTATATTTTTATGTTTAATATTTTAACATCATAAATCTGCATTTTGGTGGACGTCTATAAAAACTAGGAACATGTTCCTTTTAAATAACGCATTATATTATTTATACCACAAATTAGCACAATAAAATATTCAAATTCAGCATTTCAGTCGTATGTATTGCGAGGAAGTAATCATAAATTACATTGAGGTATGTAATCATTAATGATATTCAGACCGGTCTGTTCGTCACTGCATTTTCTCAATGAATGAACAGTAACTTTGCCTGGGAGAGTTTACGTAATCAATTTCATTCGGGGACTAGTAGCGCCAGACATCGGTTCACTGGAGGCTGTTTAATTTTATTTGTTGGTGGAAATCTACACTGACAAAATGTAAAAAGTCAATATGAACAATAATTCCTTAAATTGAAGGCACAACGATATTATCAAATCCAAATCAAGCCGATCCGACTTCAGCTGTTCAAGTTTATGATATACTATTTTATCGACGGTAACGTCTTTATTCTCCCACTCACACGTCATTTACTCTGGTGACTCACAGAAAATATACTTTTAACATTTAAAAAAATGAATTGAGAGAAATAATTTTTTTTACATTTAAGGTTAATGACATTCACAATATATTATAGCGGAAACGTATTAAAATTGTTAAAGTACGGGTCTTGAATGGAATGTTCGCTACAAGATCGTTCTTTAGACAGCTTTATACATATTTTATAATTATCGTAAATAGCATCATAATGTTGTTTCGGTGGTAATATATTATTAGCCATCGTCTGCCTTATGTTTTCTATTTGATATATCAAATAGTCTAACTTATTGTGTTGATGATAACATGTATAATATGATAGCTAAAATTAATGGTGAGGAGGTGAAGGGAAAAGCACGAGCAGCCCAGCCATTTTTCTACATCATTAACATCGACGTGTGGCATCAGTCACGCGACATGTTTGGTCAATCACAGCAAACTGTGAAAACTGTTGAAGTAACCTTTATTGTATCTCTCTCGGTGGTAATATTTTATTAGCCATCGTCTGCTTTATGTTTTCTATTTGATATATCAAATAATCTAACTTCATAATGTTGTTTCGGTGGTAATATATTATTAGCCATCGTCTGCTTGTACATGCACGTTTCTTTCTTACATCTGTTATCGTTAGTTATCTCATTGAATGAGGACTAAAAGGTTGCCTTCAAATGGTAGGAAATACATATTGTTGACAAATGGTCAGCGTATTTGTGTTGCAAGCGAATCAGATCTTCACAAGATGTTATTTAAATGAAACTTACACTAACAAGAAGAGCGAGTAAAAGCAGTAAGAAAACAATAGTATAGAATTTCAAAAAAACCTTTCACAGAGAACCATATGCAGGAAATCATTTTCGGATGGGAAATGGAAAGCTAAATACACATAACATATTAAGTCTTTCGATACAAAGATTAATCTTTTCGATGATAAAACTTTTACTGCAAAACTGTTTATAACCCAAACTTCGTTTGAACTTGCAACCAAAGCACATAAAATGTCATGTGTCATGCAGAGGTGAAACTGTATATTTGGTGAGATATTATTATGAGACTCATTTTCTCCAGGTAGAGCAATATGGAGAAGAAAAGAAAGTGAAAGTAGCTGGCTGAGTTTGTTCAGCATAGAGGTAGGTTATTTTGGGTTAAGAGTATTTCACTTAAATCACGGCTGCTTCTATTACAACAGAGAGAAAGCCCGCAACGCTATTTTGCATATATATATATGAATTGCGGTGAGTCCTGCGAGCATCGGGTGAATTTAGCGAACCATGGATAGTACTGCGCTGATATTCAATGTAGCATTGCATCGAAACTGCATGTAGAACAGTCCTCTGCTGCAGACAAAGTTGCCAAGCCCATGTCGGGATTCGAACAATGGACCTCTTTATCCGAAGCCGTTTAGCAAAGAACCGATTATCTTTATTATAGGCATCATTGATAATATGTTTGGCACAACAGTGGGGTTTTTCAGCTGTCTGTGATAAAGCATCTCAATCATGAATTCGTCCCCCTTTAACCATCGCAGTTCGAATTTTCGAAATGTTGGGACTGTAGAGATGCTCAATTTCAAATACACGTGCCTGAACGTGAATACACGTGCAAAATACACGTGAACGTGCCTGTATCCTTAAGCCTGATACTTTACTTCGCACAATGTAAGTTCTTGAGCTTAGATTTTAAACGTTATTTGATTATGGATGTCATAGCATGAATGTACATGTATGATGTCATGAACATTACGACATTAAATAAGTCATAAGTCATGTCCTTCTAAATACAAAGCATGTGATCTCGTTTGTGATGTCTTGTACTGGTGGTGTCGAAGAAGTGTAATATCATGAACATTAAGTATAAAAACTTGACGATGTAAAAACAGTGTGATGGCTTGGGCTTAATATATCAACAGCATTGTGATGTAATGTCCATGATGGTGTCAAAGTAGTGTGGTGTCTTGTGCCGAATGGAGTCTAAGCAGTGTAATATAATGTGCTTAATTGTGCCATAGCTTTATGATGTCGTGTGATAAATTGTGTCAAAGCAGTTTGATGGCATGGGCTCAATGTTGATTACAGATATTCACCCTTATTTGAACTTTAACTCTTCCAGATTAGTGATTTGTAAATTGTGGAATCTGACAGACTAGTGTTCTCGCCGAGTTGTAAATATTATAACTGCCAATCAATTAGTTTCTTTCGGAAATGAAGCTCCAAAAAATATTACAAAATAAATTTTCTCATAGTTCGTCTAGTGTTTCACGTTGTGTAAATGAAAAGGAAATGACACGAATATTTTTGGAATGATTTATTCATTATCATTTTGAGATCGTTTTCAAATTCTAATCAAGTACAATTAATCAAGAAAGATAGTAGTTGCGATATTGATGCTGCTTGAATATGAATATGCTTAGATATGTTTGATAAAATATCGTTAAGGTGTAAGCATTCACACGAAAACGTCATCTTTGTGAATACTCAGAAACCAATTTCAACAGTCTGGCGTTATGTAAATGAGACCTTTGAGATATTCATTATGTCGTCTACATGTTTATATAAACATCTCTTCCCTGTGTCATCATCACTGCGAAACTCAAAAACATCTTGCTGTTAGATATAGAACTAATTACGTTGTGTCTGAAGAGAACAACGGCGTCAGACGAGTAATGCTGAGTAATTGTGTCTTCGTGGATATTCCCCTTTATTATTTAATTCTTAATTCACCCCTTTACTTACCACAAAAACAGTCTAAGGGTTGTTTACTTTCGTCTCGGTGAAAACGGAATGAAAGAAGAAGACACACTGATGAGACGCAAATTCAACCTGAAAAGAGAAGTTAAAATTATATAAATCAGACAACAACAAAAAATGTTGCAGGCAAAAAGGCCAACAATTGTTATAATGGAAATGGTCTATGGGAACATTTAAACGTATTTTTTGTTAAGAATTAATCAACATTTTTTTAGGATATTGCTATTGTATTCACACGATTAAAATCATAAAGTACATTATTTGTAGGCAAAACTTATAAAATGACATTGATATTTTTATCGAGATTAATTTCTTTATATTTTCCCTTGGACACATAGGTTTGTGCCAAATGTCTTTCAGTGAGTCAAACGCCTCGTTACTCGACCCAGACATAGTAAAAGAAGAAAGAATGAACTATCAAGCGAAATATGTTGGCGGCAATTTTAGTGTGTAGACATTTAATAATTTAAAGTAAGGAAAGTGAGTGGCGTAGCTAAACGGAACATGATAAGTTCGTTTAAGAACTGACTCTTTTGGTTTGAAAACATGGTTTAACATGGTAACATTTACTTTCGTTTTCGTGAGCTCCTGATTACATACATAACCTTGCTATATTGCGCCTTTAAGTTTCCCAAAGTCCATGACTATTATGGCAATGTGTACATAAGTAGATAATCTCACCATAACCTAGTCAAACTCTTAGATACCTTCTACATAAATAAATATACAACTGATTCACCGCAAATGAATTTAAGCTGTTAATTCTGAATACATATCATTCTTGATGAATTTACGTTTCAGGATCCGAAATTCTATATACTTAAGATAAAAATAATTAACATTTAACAAAGGTCAGATATGCAAAATATTGTAAAACGCCAGATTATCTGTTTTAAAAAACAGCACTGTTACACTACTAGGACTTGGGGTTTCGTTCCCCAGCAATAGAGAATCAAGACGTGAAAAAAGCAGTCAGGGTTATTTTGGAATTTCAAAGGTACAAACAGGAAAGAGTTTCATTCTGTCACTTTTTAGAAGCCGCTAGATATTTCTTCCAAGACGGAACTCAACTTATTTAACTTCTTGAAGAACATCCTACCGGTTGCAAGTTTAGACCGACAGATAAATTTGAATGATTTAGACATTTGACTAGTTGCAAGGAAGGTTACAATTTATCAGTTCAGTTACCTTTTTTGTAAGATAATGACTGATTTATTAGTTAACATTAGGTTTTTAATTAGTAAGACTTTGATATCAGAAACATGAAAATAACATTGAAGAGCTTATAATAGAGGCGACATGTACATGTGCAATACTTGAGAACATGATGAATTATTTGCAATGCTCTCTATACCCTCCTCCATTTTCCTTTAGTCCGCTCTCCTTTCAGTGTAACGATATTGAGTTTGCATTGGTTGGTTTGATTCCTTTGACGAGCGTTAATCAAAAGCTGTATTTGCTAAGCTTTTGAGGTAATGCTTCTAGTTATCCTGTAGTTGGGGAATGAGGAATGTCGTTATCGTGAGATGTAAGATAACAGTTTACTTGACAATACATGACAATACATGACAATACATGACAAACACAATTTATCATATTTATCCCGTCATATGATGATATTCGTCAACAGAAAATAATTGCAAGCAAAAACGTGTTAAAATATTATTTATGTTTATCAATACCAATGACCAAATGGTATAAAGAGGAGATCATGTAAATTTATCTTGGAAAAAACCCCAGAGACCCTCTAAAAGTAAGCATTACCTTTTAAGCAAAATAACCTAGAAATCAAACACTCTTTTTTGTACAACCTGAAAAATGAAAATATTTACACATGTCCAAGTGGAAAACCATTCTGTGAAATAAGAACGATGGATATGAACTTTGTTAGATTATAAATGGACTTAGTGCATAGTAATAATTTAAGTGTTGAACACGTTAATTGTAGGCCCCATGAATGTGTCTATCATATAAATTGATGTAATTTAAACCATTTGTTTTTACTGCATGTTGTTTACATCTGTCTTACGTTATGTTTTCTCCTGAAAGTAATTTAAAAAACCAACACATTCAAGTGCATGTAGAGGAGATATCTGCCAGTTATAAACATACCTTATCTCCATACACGCTATAATCTGCACTACATCCCCCCCCCCCTCTCCCCCCCCCCCCCCCCCCCCCTCCCCCTTCTCTCATCGTTCTGGAATGAGAATTTAAGGCAAGATAGTGTGAGAGATACCCACAATTAGAAAAAGCACTTGTGAAAATAGTTGATGGAAGATCTCATTATTGCCAAAAAATATTTTCTTTCACAAGTATATCTTGATTTATAACAACCATAACTGACAACAAGACATGTCTACTGTGTAGGTTTCTTACTTAGCGCAAGGATTTGTATAGGTCTATACACGTCCTTGCTTAGCGGTAGCAATGTAAATGCTTTCATATTTTTGTAATGTCTTGTTCACATGTTAGTATTATCTTTAATGAACTTTGTAATGATTAACGAGGTCTTTGTTACATAATATAATTAGTACATGAACCACAAGTGGTTGGTAAAAACAGGAAATGCCCCCAAAATTACTACAAAGCCTTATTCACATGTTTATCATCATATTTGAGCTACAATCATTCACTTGCAAATATAGCAATTGAAGTATTGAAAATTCAAAAGGGAAAAGCTAAGACCCCTGTTTCTTCTTCTTAATTTTCACTTCATCTTGAATAGACAAATTCAAAATATTGTTCTTCATACGTACACGTAGTAAATAATGACCTGGTGCCGAGCGGTTATGGCCAATAAACTCGCGAGGGCGTAGCCCGAGCCGAGTTTATTGCCATAACGCGAGGCAATCAGGTCATTATTTGGCTTACACTCCCGCGGAACATTCGCAAATAATTTTAAACTAAATTATTCATATATATTGCATTTATAAACGTTATATATTAACACTTTGCCGCTTTATGTTTTCTGACCGAACGAGTCATATAGAATATTTACAATACACGCCTGCTTTAGATTTTAGAGCTAAAACTAGACCCTTTACATTAAAAATATACAAAAGCTATTACCCGGGACCTCTCTATTGTCAAGCAACACCTCTACCACTTGAGCTAACGAGGATCCATGTCACCCGACGTACATATGTCACCCGACGTATATATATATTATATATATATATATATATATATATATTATATATATATATATATATATATATATATATATATACAGGGGGAAATCAGTGTAGACATAACACAACAAAAAGTACGTCGGGTGACATGGATCCTCGTTAGCTCAAGTGGTAGAGGTGTTGCTTGACAATAGAGAGGTCCCGGGTTCGAATCCCACTTACGCCTTTGTAAATCATAAATTTCTAGCTTGTTAAAATTTCAAAATTTCTAGCTTGTTAAAATTTCAAAATTTTACAAGTCAATTTGTTTGTACACATTGAACATCTCATAACCGACAGGTGTTTCATATCTGAAATGTTAGAAAAACATGTTAAACCTCAACTCATGTACTCACTCATAACCGACCATGGTAGTTATGAGATAACCAACCTGCACACATGGTGGTCAAATAAAACAAAAGAAATAACTTCCCAAGGGGTGTAAAAAGGAATAAAATACTACCAGAAGCGAAGAAACATGTGAATGATACAACAAGAATGCAACTACTTGAATCAGTTAATATTTGATGGGGAGTGATAAGGGTCTTAACAGCTAACAAAGACACACATTGAAATACTTTTAGATAATAGAATCAGACAATAGTTACAACCTGATATATAGATAAATACAAGAGCGTTTCGGTTATATTCATCCTTATACGCACTTTTAGCCAATTTATTTGAGTTCCCATAAAACAGATGGTTTAATATGCTTACAGGCATCTCCGAGGAAACGAATGATGGCACTGAAAAATTCCGCAGTCTGTTGGCATTATTCAATTTCAAAGAAAAGCGCCAGTATTCTTATTAAATATTTTATCTGTAACAGTATCGAGTCTTTGAATACTGAATTAGGACTAAATTTCAAAATTGTCATTATTGTCCTGAAGAAACGGCCATTCAGGTCACGCTATCTGATATCTGACATAACATCTGTAACGAACTGTAATTTAAATCCCATATTTTTATTTGTGAACAAGACTATGTTATTAAATCACTCTAATAGCGATTATGTCATTGCTAATTCACCTCAAGATGCATACAACCCAGGATAAAAAACTCTTATTAAGTAATTCTATAAATATAAAAGATTATATTTAGTGGTTGATATTGGTTTTACCTCATTTCTTAGATTATTGTCTTTATTTGTTTGAAATGACATATAGTTGTACTCTGAATCGCATCGTAGACAAAAGTATGTAATAAGTTGCATTAACGTGTTTATTTGAATACTAAAAGCATGTTTTAGTTAATTTTGGGATGAAAATCAATTAGGATGATATCATTTTGTTTCGAATTCTTCGCAATCTTTATCAATGCAAAAAGATTTGTTTGATTCAAATTATTTAGTAACTCAAGGTTTTAAATCATTTAACTAAAGACAATAAAAATATTATAATAACGAGTGAAATATTGGTTATTGTCGAATCTGTATCCTGTTTTGAAATTTGACTTTGCATAGGAAGTTATATGAATGGTTATAATATTAACATATCATTGAGGAAATAATTAATCGCTGTAAACCTGTTTTTTCAAATGCAAACTAGAAAAACTAGGGGAAATCAGACAAACTTGTGTGCATTAAACAAATAAAGAATGAAACACGTCCATCATTTACTGACATGTAATCACCGTTTGAAGTCAGAGAAGATATAAAAATATTTACAATGCACTCAGTAAACTGACAGCTAATTCTAAAAGCAAACACTGTTATGTTATTGAGCATGAGTTACCCCTGGGATCCCTGGACTTTCGTAATAAGTTATTTGTGTCGTCAGTCCTTTGTTTGATTTACTCTCAGTGTTACGTTTTCAAAAGTATGTCAACAGTTTGGAAGTGGTTCTGTCTTTATTCATCCAAGACTGATAACGTATGAGTAAAAGTTACTTTATAATCATCACAGTTTTGGAAGAACGTTGGCATTTGTCATTTGTTAACGGAGAGAACTAATTAGAACATATAGCTCTTGATAAAGTTGTACTAATGACTGTTTAAAGTGACACGGAGTATGTTTCATAATTTTTATGAGGCTTTAAAAAGAACCAACATACCAGATGACCTGTGTTAAGTTTAAATCGAAAATTGCATTTATATCTCATAAGTGACAAAATTATGATATTGTCTTTTTCTAAATAAAGGCCTTATAAATGTTTGGAAGTCATAATTCTGCGTGCCAATTACATGTTTTTTAGTTAAATGACTACTAACATATACTTATCTTTGTCTCTGCTTTAAATATGTTACTAAAATTACGTTTGAATCATTGGCGCACCACTGTATGGTTTTCGAGTACAAATTTTGACTTAAAGCTGTTGATTGTGATTGTTTTGAACCGATAAACATTTAAATGATCATTTTCAGTAACAACCAGTACGCCTCGATCTAATAATACCAATTATGAAATTTGACACATTTGAACCTAACAACATACTCTGTGACCCTTAAACAATTTATGTTTCAATTTGGTACCAATCATACTCACCTCTATTTAAACAAGATTTTTCTATTCAAAACGAAATAAAATGCATTCTTTCTATTTGATTCAGCATACTTTCGGAAGAATTTTAGTCTAGTTTTAAAGCAGATACTCATTCGAAGATAAAAAACAGAACATTAGCATAGTTAAAGTTTCTTATTTCTCTCTAACCTACACCACCCAAGAACTTTATAGTTTTTATGAAATGCCATGATATTGTTATGTGTTTTATGGGCATATATTAATCATGTTTACGTTTGCTGGTTGTATCAAATGTGAACGAGGAGGCGGATGATAAGTTTTTATCGATCTCAGACATTTGGAGTCGACTTTATAGCGTCATTACATGCTTTGAATAAAGTAAGTTACGCCTAAGCCTTTGTCTGTCAACAATAGTTAAACTGAATAAAGCTTAAGTTATAGAGTTCATATCTCCTTTAAAGAAAAACTCTAATGAAGAAAGATATAATACTTTGAAATTGTGTTTTATGCTTCTACAAAATCCATTTAAGTTCCGAAAAAGAAAGATTTCACTTTCAATGTAATATTCAATTTGAAATACCGATATCTATTATATTCTGTAAGGCATAAACTATTTTTCAGTTGTCCTACATTAAATGTAAAAGATGTATACCTCAAATATATAATTGTGATAACGATAATACGTAACAGTGCAATAGACAAGAACGTGTCATGAGACGTATGCAGTGATGCCAATTTGTATAATTATTGCGGCCATAAGGACACTAAGAAAAAGAAAGAGGTATGATAACTAAAACATTATATGCCTGAGTAAATCTGTTAAGTATCCTTTTGAAAATAACTAAAGTACTAGCACTACAGAAATGACTTGGTTTCCGGATAATTGAAACCATCATGAAACGACATGGAAACCAGTATTTCCACTTGGTATCCAGATAGGTTTCTATAGTTTCATGTTTGTTTTCCATAAAAACTGAAACCTACTTTTGCCCCAGATCTGGATGGTATCCGTCACCGTTCTTTACACACTCCTCCAAGTAGGATCCACTTGGTTTCCGTGATTGAAGTTTGATGTTGCTTTCCTTGAAAACTGAAACCTACGTTTGCCCCAGATCTGGATGGCATCCGTCACAGTTCTTTATATACTTCTCCAAGAGCGACCCACTTAGTTTCCGTGATTTAAGTTTCATTGTGGTTTCCATGAAACTGAAACTTACTTTTGCCCCAGATCCGGATGGTATCCATCACCGTTTTTACGCACTCCTCCAAGTAGGATCCACTTGGTTTCCATGATTTTAGTTAACTGTAGATTTCAACTTGTTTTCCTTGTTAAGTCAGTTTATTGTATGTTTCAACTTGGTTTCCATGTTCAGGTTTATTGTAGGTTTCAACTTTTTTTCCGTGTTTTGTTAATTTATCGTAGGTTTCAAACTGGTTTCCATATCCTTATATATTGTAGGTTTCAACTTGGTTTCCGTGTTTTGTCAGTTTATCGTAGGATTCAAACAGGTTTCCATATCTTTGTCTGTTGTAGGTTTCACGGTCTTTAGATTTCAACTTGGTTTCAATGTAGTGTTAATTGTGTGTAAATTTATGTAGTAGTACAATGAACAAACACACATCAATTACCATAAAATTTTTATTGCAATAAAGACAAAAAACATTCATGGAAAGTTACAATACCTACAAGGTAAAATGTGAGTGTAAGTTTATGATGGTTCATAGTGTATACCGATCTTTCAAAAAGCGTTCCTCCTTTTAAATCATTTCATAGAAAATATTACCAATCAATTCACTTATTAACATTGATTCAAACACACAATTTTTAAGAATAAATTAATCTTTAAACGAGTACTAATAAAAAGTAAGTTTACAATTTAATCACTTTTTATGAAATATCTTATCTTCATTGAAATAATGATTTCATTACAGCTATGAATATAAATATATACATATGAAGGTTTAGAAATGCATTTAGTTATAATCATTTCATTTAGTTCAAAACAAAATTAGAAACCAACTTGAAACTTAACATTATGGTTTCCATTCAATGAAATCATCATTTGCACTTTCCAGAAATGGAAACCCACTGGATACTCATGACCACATGTTGGTTTCAATATATGGATATATAACAAATCAATGAATCCAAAATGGATTGTAGCTGGAAACCAAGTTACTTAATTTCAGTGATTGGATACCAACTGGATACCCCAATTACCAACTTTTCCTGGTGGTTTCCAGAGTTCAGAAAACCAAGTCATTTCTGTAGTGTAGAATTGACACATTTAAAGTAGTATTGACAGTACGCAATGACAGGAATTCATTTTATGCCATTAATATAAAATATGATTGCATCAAATAAATTGAAAAGTACCACAAAGAATATCAGTTTAAACACTTTCGCAAGAATCTAGGATGTGACATAAATAAGACCGAGTTACCATTACCTGTTCAGAGATTTTCAGTTGGGCTAAGGTCGCATAGAACCGTTTCGGCACACTTTTGGTGGTTTATCATAGTATATGTTTGAGAGGTACTAACAGAAATGTAAACTTTCTTCTTATAATACAATGTTTATTAAACGCTTTGGTATTTGGTAAGTAGTATAACTGCAGGTATATTATTATTTTGCAATAACTTGTAAAATATTCAGATCCGATAAGCAGAAATATTTTTATCAACCGTGGCAATGATTTAAGTGTTTAATTAACAAATGCTATACCAAAATTTTATCAATAAAATAGCTTTGTAATTATGTGGTATCTACATGGGACACGCCTTTTATTGTTATGTTAAAAATAGCTCACTCAATTTAATAAAAAAGTATTAAAGGAGGGGTCGTTTATCATCCTATTTATAATTCCAATTTGCTTGAATCCTTATAATGATGTATTTGTATAAAATAACAACTCCAGTTTGCACTTTCAGAAGTCGGCAATAAGCAAAGCTTAGTAAATATCCCGTTTCTATCATCATCAATGTCATTAACTATACTTCTGCAACAAAATCCAACCCAGCCCTTATTACATTATTTATCATGTGAAAACTTTGAGAAGTCTTCAAACCTCAAACCAGGAATATGAAGAGCTAAAATCTCCATGCAACTCCTTGGAACTTCGTTTTCATTTGTTCAAATGTTCAAATATTTGTGCTTGGATACTTTCAGGTGAGTTAATGACAGGCAAGGAAGGTTGGGCACATTCAACTGGAACTAAGAGTTCTTTAAGTAAATTTGAAAAGAATAACCCTTGCCTAAATCAATACATAAGATTTTAAGATTTGCCTTCTTGCATTTGCTTTCCATTTGCAATCGAACAGAAACTTACGACAGTCAGATATTTACTATGAAATGAGAAGATCTTGTGAGAAAATTGAATTGTTTAAAATTATTAAATTATGACGGAGATGCCGATCCGTTTTTATTTGTCTTTCAAGTCTTGTCTTTCATTTTCAAATCAAACAAATATGTACCTCTTGAATCATATTTCGAAAAAGATGCATACAAAGATAAGTATATTTTGGAATATAGATTGAATTTTTTACCTCTTTCTTAATCTTAGATCGTACAAATACGAAAGCATATCTTGAGAAATGTAATGAGCGCTTAGTTATTACATTTGTAAATAATCATGTACAAATTTAGGTTAAACAAGTTTGAACAAGGATTCAGTTAGTAAAGATCATAGTTCAATAGCTGAGGATCTGAAATCTGAACTGGACCTGTTTAGATTCTAACAAATATATTGCCGACACAAAACCATCTGATGATTCATGTGAGAGAAGCACGAAAAGTCCAGTCATTTTCTGCATCATTAACATCGACGTGTCAACAGGGGTGATACTGATGGGGTCAATCACTTCAGACTGTGAAAACTGTTATAAATGAGATCTCTCCAGTTTGAGGTTAAACTTTCATTGGAGGCTCCTAAACAATGCGCAAAGCAGTGATTTAACTCGTTACTTATGAAAAGTCGATTAGCTTAACAAAATTGATAAAAAGTATTAAAAAAATATGATTAGTACAATTTAACCTCTCAGGGTTAAGCTCTTAACGAATTAACAAGGGTAAACCTAATTACGTTGATAAAATAATTTTACATTTATTTACCGGAGCTGACTTCTTTATATTCCTACATACTTGTTATTTGCCAACATGACTCACACACAATATACTTTCACAATCTCAAAAACCAAGTTGAGCGAGGCATACACATTTGTTCACACTTAAAGTTAATGACACTCAAAACATTATAACGGGGACGTAGGAAACAACTTGAAGCATTTATGCGAGACTGGAATACAAAAAAAGGAAACAATATTTCTTTCACAAACAAAATCAATAACACTTTTTCTAATAAAATTTACACTAGCATGACAAAACCATAAGAACAGTATGAAAACAATGATATAGAATAACAAGGAAGCTTTTAAGGAGAGAAGAGAAATCCATTTCCGGCGGCAAATGGAAAGCTTAAATACACATAACATACTTATGAGTGCCGATACAAGGTGATTCTTCTTTTTGTGGCTGAAGAACCTTTTTATGTGGAAAACGTCTTATGCTTATTATCATCCCTTAGCAAACGGACACTGAATGCCATGTAATTGATTGGTGAATCGACATAATTAGTGAGCTGTTATTAAAAGACATACACTTCGAGGTAGAGCAATCAAAATGGAATGGTAAACAGTTAAAAGTAAACTGTTAGCAAAGATACTTAATGATGAAATATTCATCATCAGTTTGATTTTTATTCATAGGCTTAGCAAAGTCGTTTTTACCTGTATAAACGACAATGGTGAATATGATTATTGATAATTTAGAGCAATGGTGTTAGTTGTTAGTTATCTGTGACCATTTATAAACGTCTCTAAACTTCTAATCATTGTGAAGTTATGTATTTAAAGCAATACATGATGTCATGGACTGTGTTAACGAATTGTGATGTCATGTCCTTGATGAATGCAAAGTATTTTGATGTCAAGTATTCCAACGTGTCAACACGTTGTGGTGTCCTTGATTACGTAGCACTTAATGTTGTTTTCTTATTCGTGTCAAAGCTTTTGAATGTAATGTCCAATATGGTATCAAAATATTAGGATGTAGTGTACTTCAATGTGACAAGAAAAAATAGTTTTCTGTCCTCGAAAGTTCAGAAATTTTTGGACAAATGTTGAAGAAATATGATCATTCTCAAATAAAATATAATAATGTTCACCTTATTTAGAAATAAACACTGTAAGATACTAATCGTTTGTTGGTGTTGTAGAACCGTTACTATCCCCCTACAAATAAGTTTTTGTCAGAAATGAATTTCTATATATATTACAAAAATATTTCAGTTGACAGTGTTGTTGAAATACTTAATAGACGGGAAAGGACAGGTATATTTTGAAAATCCTTTTTTCATTAACATTTATCATAGTATTTCCAAATATAAATTTAATCAAATACATAATTGAGAGTACAAATTGGAGAGGGTTTTTGCTGGAGATCAGTACACTGTTTCAAGCCTAATTTATGTGATAGTTATACCTGACAACTGTGTGAGCATGACAAACAATACGTCACAGTTTTGAAATGAATGAAGTTGATGATGCAAAGCAAAAGTTATTTACTAACATTTCACAAACTACCTTTTAACAGACTGGAATTATGTAAATAACACCTTTGTCATATTTTTATATGTTTACCATAACATCTATTTTCATATATCATCTTCACTGGATACCTCGAAAATACTGTAATGAATAACTAATTGTGTTGTGACTTAAGAGAGAACAGTCAAGGAGGGGGGGGGGGGGGGGGGGGGAGGAACTTAATTTTACACGAATCAGTAAAAACTAAGAGAAAGTTCTTCATTGTAGAGAGCGATGACAACAAATTTCCTTTTTACATCATGGTCTATAAATATGTGCACCTTCGTTTTGTTGCAAATAAATTGTGTTTATTAGGTGAAGCAATCTATTGTAGTCAAGCAAATAAAATCATAACAAAGGATTTACTGTGAACTATAAAGTATATGTTTGGCAAAAGTCCTTTAGTATCACAAAACAATTTTGACAATATGTACATAAGTAGCAAAAACAAAAACACTGTCTACAGGCCTGCACTGTGATATAATAGCATCGTGACATCATATAGTTGGCCGGGTTTCAAGCTATCCCAATTATGACGAGATGCCAACACGAAATTGAAATATCGATTTTTGTTATAATGTATTGTTATTAATGTTTTGGCACCAATGGAAACCATTCATACTCAATTTCCCTATAGTGCATAGTAACAAGAAGCAAGCCAAGGGAATGGAGAGTATTGTAAATGCTTTACCCTGTTCGCAGTTGAAATACATAGAGGATATGCTAAGGACACGAGTACTTTAATAACAATATTACCCATATGGGCGAGGAGACGCAGGTGGATATTTTTTGGATATCCGTACATGTGCTCTTTAGTGATTCTCGACATTGATTGGTCTGTTACCCTGAGAATGAAATACGATTGGTTGATGGGACTATTTTTACGTTTCATTGATAAATAGAACGTGCCGAACACACGCATCGCCATTCAAAGAAAAGCGTAGATAGATGAACATTCTTATGTACATTTATTACAAATTAAAATTCTAACACATAATTTGACACTTCATCAAATCGCTATGACTGTAATTTACAAGAATGATAATTATTCCCAAGCAAAAAACTTGAAAATGAGCGTCGCGTTTGTAAACAAACATGGCTGCCATAAAAATATTCATGAAAACATCAAAACATAATCTGAAGATTAACGATACATTAATAATAACTTAGAATTAATCATTATCATTTCACAACATAAAAACGCATGAAGCCAACGACTGTTCAAACCATACACTATCTAGATCTATTGTCGGTGTCACTGCAAAAACGTGCAGGTCTGACGGACTCGATCTAGTTCGAACACGCTCGCACCAAACAAACCTTTGTACAATTGCGTCCTCTCCCACACAGTATGCAGATAAAGTACTCATTCAAATCTAGAAACGCTCCGTACAAATTTTTGGGCAAACGTTTCGTTGTTGTAGTTGTGTATGTAATGCAGTTTAATAATTATTTATCGTCTACATGATAAATAATCCGATAAGAGTTATCGTTCTTGATACTGGCAAGGCTCGCGACTGTGAACATTATTTCAACTCGTGGATATTTCCCGTAATCACTCGTACCTCGTTGGTTAATCTCTTAGTATTTCCCGTGAGAGAGCGAGGGATATGCGTCTATGTAGACACGAGTTTCGTAGTATGTAAGTGGCAAAATATCTTGATCCAAGAATAGACAGATTACTGGCTATCCGAACGCTACTTGGAACGCAACGTCATAGGCCAACCGTGACATTGGCATTAACGTTCACATATAAACTTACAATTCAAACACTTTCCAAAATATCTTCAAAAGGACGTACCTTTCATCCATTGCTTTGGATAAGGGTTGAAAGATTTGGCAATATGTACATTTATACGATTCGATCAGTACATGCCTTCAAGAGTTAAGGAAATAAATCATACTTGTTTATTTATAAGTGCTACATCAAAGATCTTTTAACTCTGTCTATACGGCTTTTATTTATGTCCTTCAAACATAAACAATATTTGATCTAATCTTTGATTACAAGTCAAAGAAGCATATCAAATTTAGTTAGATTTGCTTCTTTCATTTTTTATATAATGTCACCGCCTAAAATGCAAGAATTTTAATCAATATGGGATAAATACCACCAACAGTTATAAACATCTAGTAAAAAACAGCAAAAGCAACACTCTTGTGGGTTTGATCAGGTATAAAAAAAACCCTTAATAGTCAATACACTGATGAGTAAACCAGTGTATTTCTATATACACAGCATGGATATATTGATGCTATGGCTTATGGCTCTGAAGAAAATTAGGTGATTTGCTAAATTTGCTTTTGAGTGATTTTTTATAAGTTTTCGTTTACACAAAACATTTTCGTATATATAAGAAAGCCACAATATTACATCATTAACATAATAATGTATGTAGCATCGTTTCTACCAAATATGTTGGTACAGGCGACATGAAATACAAAATTCTTTGAAACTTAATGTAAAACGAGACTTCGAAAATTATCTTATACATTGTTGGTTTCAAACTCTTTCTGCAAATTTGTGGACATATAAATATTTTTCAGATGGCAGCTCTAACACGTTGATGAGATCATTAAATGCTGACTAACACACGCATCATGTTGTTACTATATACTTGCTTCCACTTGTGGAATTCCACAATGTATCACTTTATTGTTATATCACACTAGTGTTGTTTTCCTAAAGTGGTTTTGACATTCATGCTAATATATAATGTAAACAGGAACATAAACATTTTCTGATTTTAAGAACTTTGTCAACTCAGACATCAGGTGGATTTTAAGCAAGATGCGAGATACTTTTTCAATTCAATTCAATGGTTTTATTGTTTCAAGGCCATTTGACCCATAATACAATACATTAGATGTAACACATGAAAATTTATACACATGCGCATTAAAGGATTTCTCCTCGTACACGAAACACGTTATATAAGAATTTTCCCATCAGGAAAATATGATCATTAGATTCCATTAAATACATAAGACTCTTTATATTTTTCTTGTGACTGAATAATACCGGTACATCATCACGAAGAGTTTGATACATTGGACAATGATATATAATATGCATTTCATCTTCAGTTACATTACATAAAGAACATTTAGTATCAGAATTGTCATAGTCACAAAAACCTTTTCTAATACATTGTATTCCAAGACGGTTGTAACAGCTTCTGAAAATTAGCAATGCTTTCCTGTACTTCGTATTATTGATGTTATATATATACATTTCAGAAGTAAATGATGTTTTTATTGTGGAATAGAATTGCAGCGAGACTTTATCTGTAAGTTCTGCGTGCCAGTCTTGTTTTGCACAATCAATTAATCTTTCCTTGAATATCTTTAAAAATATAACTGTATCCCCTACTCCCTGTTGTGCCCAGACATGTCCAAATCCATAAGTGAATAATAGCTGCTTAACCTTAGATGCCCAGTTAGTACGTTTTCTATAACAAGTTTGCTTTAACATAAGATATGATTGATGAGGGTATCTAGGTGATGGCATAGTAATCAATCTGAACCAATATCTGATGCAGTTTAAACACGAATTGATATACAAGGGATATCTCCCACATTCTCCATATATAGCGACATTAGGGAAGTTTTTACTTACATTCAATACAAATTTACAGAAAGATCGATGAACGATTTCAATTTGATTCATTTCCTTATATCCCCATATTTCGCTACCATACATCAAGATTGGAACAATTTTCATATCAAATATCTTAAATGCATCACGAATACTTACATCATATTTACGAATAAGACTTTTACGAATAAGACTTTTTATGGGGAACAAAGCTTTGTTAGCTTGTTGTGCTAAAACATTACATGCTCTTGTCCACACAAGTTTAGGTGTCATCATTATACCGAGATACTTATATGCATTGACCACTTCGATTTCTATATTATCATAGGTCCATTTTTCATATCTTGACAGCCGCCCTCCGTTTCGGAATACAATCACTTTAGTTTTGGCAGTATTAATCTCCATACCCCATTTTAAACATACTTTTTACATACGAAGTAAAGTAATTTAAGTCATAGATCCTCACACTGTGTCTCGATTCGCCGATTTCATCTACTTCCTCCTCTTACCTGACAACTTGATTAGTTTAGCAGGTGATGTGTAACTATAAACTTGAAATAAACACAGACAACAAAGGCGATAAAACCACGTGTTCTACAACGAACGGGTGGTCTATGGTACTTGCACAAAATGTGGCATGAAATATATAGTTGACACCCATTAAAACTTTGACAACAAGCTAGATTTTATTTCTAGAAACAGAAGCTAGAATACGAAATGCAAGATAGGTTATCTGCAAACAGGGAATGCAATCTCGTTACCGCCTTGCACTCTCGGAACCGAAGAAATAGAATATTTCGTCTTAATCCACTAATGCAATCTGCTACCTTCGTTCTTACCTAAGGCTTTGACTTATCTGAATATGAACTATACACAGGAAAATAATTTTTTCAGCTGTTCTTCGCCAGAGCAAAAGTGAATATTATTCCTTTTATCTCATAAAGTATTCCTTCACTCAATCGGGCACGAACTGTTGCAAGTTGATTTACTTATGTAGTAGTTTACTTTCAGGCTAAGTGTTTTCAATGCAGTTGACTACTGAGTTACAGAAATCATCAACAGTTGACATCCACATCGTGTATCCCCATCATTGAGTGTTACTTACCTTTAATATATATATAGATTAAATATAACATACTTCACATAGTCGTTTGAAGAATCATTTTAATCCGATACTAGTATTTCGTCAATAGTATTGACTCATCAGGGATGAAACGATTATATATATATATTTGACACTCTGGCTATGTTACCATGGTAAAAATCAGCAATACATAATGGCGTCCTTTGGTAAGGAACAAAAATGAAAGGTACAACTTTGTATGTCATATAACTTATATCACTGTTTGTACAATGTTAATATGTTGACTTTTGTTACAGTACAGAGTTTTTCGACAACGTATTGAACTATGAAGGTATTGTTTACAAAAAGTATTATTAAAATGAACATGTTTTGTTGCGTTGTTAATTAGATACGTGTTTGTTGTTATAAACACAACAGAATGTACATCCCTCATGTGTCAAAATATGAAATATTCTACCTTCACTTTCAACCATCATAGCACATATTATCTCACTATCCCCTCACACCTGACAGGTAAAATGCCTCTTGGTAATATACACTGTGCAGTGCATCAGGTACAAACTGCCTACCAGCATGTGATAAATCATTTGTCTGGAGACTGAAACTCTTCTGTTAACTTAGCATCAAGGATATTCTTTTCTGCAGAACTTGTGAGGAAAGAAACTGATAGCATAAAATCATCCACTATATGCCTTGTTTTCTTATGTTTCAAGTTTAGTGGCAATGTCTGTCTCAGGTATAATCTAAGTGTAAGATGTGGTGTTTATTACCGATTTAAAACTTCCATTGTTACTATTCTAATGTACCAAATTCATGCACGTGAAATGTCAATGCGTTTCAGCCATCATGATTTCAGGGCATAGTCGTTACATTATCATCACTATTATGTCTTCGCTATCCACATTTTCACATAGGAACTAAATATCCTAAAATAAAATCACCTGTAAGTAGTCGCCTGGTACAGTCTATATACGTTATTGATATGTGTGTTTGCTATGTGATTGGTAATTTGAAACAAACCACATGAAGAATAACCGATACACTAGGTACCAGACGATGAATTGTTTTTAGCTTAGCTATTGTTGTCCGTAGCACAGTTCCTGGAATCAATTCTCACATTCATTCTTTTACCAGATGCGTACTACCTGGGTATGTAATAGCTCATCATAATACTGCCAAGTATTGACGATATAGACTGATGTTGGAAGATAGACTTATTGATGAGTATCGTATTCTAATGAACTAAGCGTTGTTTGATGACAAAATTGTGTTCCATCCCAATCCTGTCCATTTCCTATAACTTTACTTAGGTAGGTTACTTGACATCCAATCTGCTGAAGAGAACATTAACTCATAACGTTGTTATTTTCACGATAAAGAAATGGTTAATCTTGCTGTTATTATTGTTGACATTTTGAGAGTGGGTTTGTGTGACATAAGTAGATGTATATGTTTTGTTTTGTTTACAGTTTATATTTTACATAATGATATCTTGGTACATAAATTAATATATTTCTGAAAATAATTTACAACGTTTACGAGTCTCTTGTAAAAAGTTTCAAAATGGGGATTAAAGAAAATCTAAATACTAATGTCAGGAATGATAAAATTTGTTTCTGTATTGTAAACATAAAACATTTAGGTAATAAATAGTCAACATCTTAAGAGTGTTTAAATATGATAGTCCTAAATTATCTATTGAAAGAAATTATACATTATGAATAGAATTGTGTTTGTTTTGAAAAGTCCTTTATAAAATAAAAATAAAAATTCTACAAAAAAGCGTGTGAAATCGCTGACAAATTGGAGCATTAATAGATTCAAGTTTGTTAATAATGGTTTTCCAAGTAGAAAGGGACATGTTTGCTATTTCTTTTCAGGTAATTAATAATGAAAGATAGCCGCTACATTCTGAAAGCGATACCGCCAATTTTCTCCTTTATGATTAGAAATGAGGAAACCGCTGTAAACAAGATGTTTAGATTAAAGTACAAATCATGACCTTATTTCACTTTTTTAATTGTTTATACCTTAAATGATGAAGCTAGAAAGAATCTATGTCTATTATACAAATCAGACGACTTATTGTTTTTGGCATTTACAGAACATTAATGGAAGGTCATTTGTATGTATAATGTACGATAAACCACCGATTCTCGATAATCAATAAGACCCTAACGCATTTATAATAATATAAAATGATAATGAATAACACTTCGAATGAATTAAAAAAGTAACATTAATTTTGTTTCAAATCAATCAATTGGGTACAGGGGTGAAATGACATTGGGAAAGATCAGTTTATACATAGTGCATATATACTACAACAGAAAAGGTTGTTATTGTAATATTAGATATTTGAGCCACTCACACCTACAGATGATCACAGGTGTTGGAGGAATCGCCTTTCATCTTTTGCTATCCTAAGTAGCATATTGTAGTGCGTTCATTCAATGTGATATCCCAACACCTATGCGCATGTCTTTGAAGTTTGGTTACTGAAACCTGCTCTCAAACCTGTAGTGGGATGAATAATAAATCTAACCTTTCTACTGGGAAAATGAGAGGTTCGGAATTCGAAATCATTCAAGTGAATATATACCTTCATTGTAATAGAAAGTAACAAATTTAACCCCATTCCTACTACTTATACTTGTAAGTAGTAAAGCCTAGGTTTCAGATGATCACGAGTAGAAAGATTGGACACAGATGCTATGTACCTGATCAAGTTGTTCAATTCATCTGAAGAACGTTCCAAAGTAGAAGATCAAGACAACAGGTGTTTGAATCAATCACCTTTTGCTCTAAAGGTCTCTTTGAATTGACTGCAATATATCATTCACACATCTCATATTATTTGGATAAATGATCGTCCAATGTGATATTCATTTCGCATAACACGCCAACAAAAATTACTTTAAACTGCTTCCACAGCGTATTGTGCAATTGACAAGAAAACGTATACTCTATAGAAGAAAACGGTTTATTGATTCCTTGTATACGATGATATTTTGTTAAGAATGAATCAAACAAAAATGTACTAAATGTGAACTACCATAAGCGAAAACGTTACCTTGTTAGTCAAAGAAGTTAATTGTACTGAAGGCCTTCGGCCCATATACAAATGTTACAAGTTTACAATAGGTACATACATGATTATAGACATTTCATAGCCGAATTTACGATTCAGATATTAATTTGTCTCTTAAGATAACAGGTTTTGACTTTCTTATGGTTGCTGTATTCATCATTTCATCAGCAGATTTAAACAATAGAATCCATTAACGTTATGTTTTAATAAAGCACTACGAGGAAGGGAGCTGAAATCATGATATAAAACAAATATTGATATTAAGCGTCAAACATATCCATCCACTCAGAATACCCACTTTGCTGAAAAGTTGAATTATGAATTAAGCTCAATTTACCTTAGTTCTTCACAAATATTCCTGTCTCTAATTGCATGACAAACATGTAAGATAGTCCATACGTGTGCAACTAAACACTGTCTAGAACAATAAAACCTTTAGTATTCATGCTAAACGATCTGTCACATGACGAATCATCATATTATCTCAACCTTGATGTTGAAATGGTTTCATTTCATGTCTGTTTTTCGATGTAACACTTAAAGAACAAAATGCTGCCTTCAGTTGAAACATAACATATCACAATTAAATGTCATAAACTGTTTTCCATGATCATATAAAAAAATGGATATGTGAAGTAGAGTCTGTGAATAAGCAGACATGTTTTGCTGAGACATTTGTGAGAACATTTTCTGTTCCTTGGTATGTATTGCATGTTTGTAGTTTCCATACAACACATTTTTAAAAGTAATTTACAAATTATATATTTGTTGTAAATATAGTTCCATTTTTTACCACTGAATTGTTCCAAAACTGAATCTGCAGCAAAGTAATCGTAGAGTTGATGACATGAAGATATCATTGAATACCACCAGGACGGTGATACGACATCGTAGCGTTCCGATATCATCAACGTCAGACGAGATTTAGAAATGAATTAATCATATAGATTGTGGAAGAGCCAGGATACGTCAATGTGCTTTTCATTTGACAATATCAGCCGTATGAAATGGTTTATACAAGTAATATCAATAACATCATGCAATATATAAGGGTTCTTACACGTCATCTTCACTTTAAAAAATCGATTCACTTCAGTTTGAAAGATTATTGTCATTGTCAGTTATAGAGCTCCTTCAGAGTTTGAATGACATCAGTACAAATACTGCTTTTTAACCTTTATTGAGTATGTGTCACCTCTAGGGACTATTCAGTTGAAAGGTGCTCAAATCGAAATATTTGACATGCTTTTTTAAGTATAGATATGTTGAAAACGATATAATCTCTGCTCATCAGAATCGCTTTATCAGTAATCTAAGATATCTAATAGAGGAAGCGAATATCGTTACGTGTTTTAAATCATATTTCTTATCCAAAATGTGAATGCTCTGTCTTATTCAGGCATGATACAAAATATAATTTCATTAAAAAAAACGTCAAAAGAACACTGATGTGTTTTGGCAATTATTTATTTCTATACAATTATCCATTTTGTATCGTAGTTTTCAATATTTTTTGACTATCTTATATTAAGAGACTTTAAAACACTATTTCTTTGCAATTTTCTTTCGCACAATCCTTTATCAATAATGCTTATCTAAAAATAGGTTTAAAAAATTTGAAGTGAGTTGGATGTAAATCAAGAGATGGGAGCCATCATAAGGGACATATTCCATCGGCTCAAACTAACTCAAACTAACATCTTTATAATCCTAAAATACATTTTTAGATAAAATGAAGAAGTTGCATATCAGAAAGATATGATGAGGAGTCTTTTAATTCTGATCCAGAAATGAAGCTATCCCTTTATAGAGTCTAAATTCAACTTCACTTTCCTTAGTCGTACAAAAGGATCGAGAACAAATGCGAATTTAATTTTTTTTTAACATCTTACATTCATATGTCTTTTTAAATTTATGGCGATTCTTTAATATTGCCTTAAATTGCTATATTGTATCTTTTGACAACTACTAGACAATTACAATGACTTACACCTAAACAGAGTTAATGAGGTGTTTCAAAGAGAAAGATACAATAGCTTCGAGAACATTTCATCCAAAGTTTTGAAATTGTATCAAATGTCAATAAAAACACAATTGGCAGTTTCGAGCAGGCAAAACCAGAAAGCAAATAAAAGCAAACAAATGCCAAGTGTTAATTGAAAATGAGTTGGATATATAGTAAGGATCTTAGCAGGAAAGAGCAGGTAACGCATACCTCACATGATATCCTTAGTCAATGATGAACATGATCAAAGGGAATATCATACTTTATCAACGGGTTCTGCTATTATGAAGGCTTGAAACTGTACCACATACATTCTAGTGTACATGAGTAATACCACATGTGTCCGGATTTATCTTCCTTTGATCTCAATGAATTTCCATGTAGTATCTTCAACATTTCCTGTCCAAGCATCTCTTTATAACTTCAAATGTGGTCATTTAATGTGATACCTAATACGCAAAATATTCATAACATAACATATTCTTATTCCTTTCTTACATCTGCTTCCAAAACCTTTAAAAAGTATGTCCTATAGAAGGAGAATTGTCAGGGAGTATCTAGAACTTGAAAAGGTTTTTTGCTTTGTTGAATCAAATTAGGAAAAAATACAAATTGAAAACACCTTGAATATCAGTGTTTAATAAGGCATCTGACCGAAAAAGTAGACATCATGATACCACTAATATTACTATAAGATAATCATGCCTTTCTTACTATTATTCTCAGAAAATTGTCTTTCCTGATTGGTCGTGAAAAGCTCCGATTATCTCATACACCTCAGTTCTGTTGAAATATTCCTGCTTCTAATTGGACGAAAGACCAAGAGTGTGAAGCTAAACACTGTCTACCTCAATTAAACTTCTTGTATTCATGCTTAATAACCTGTCAACATGACAAATCGTTGTATTAGTTCAACCTTGATGTTGAAATAGTTTCTGTCGAGTTGCATGTTCATCCTTCGATGAATCAATTACATCATCATAAGCTCTTTGCAGTTATAAATGGAACATGCAACAATTACAGAACTTCGAGGGCTGAATTTAGAGTGGTGCTATAAAGATAATGGAAGTGAGCAGAGTATCTTCAGTTGATACATTTGTCAAAAATTATATTGGAGTATGCTTTGAAAATGAATCTTTCAAATGGAATATGCTTTGTTTGTTTATAAAGTTGATTGATTATCATTTAAATAATATTTTCTAACTTTTCCTATATTAAACGTTAGTGTTCTCTTCTCTTTGATAGATTTATCAACGTATACGCAAGATATAAATGGTTGGATTTATTACGACACTCAGTCGAGGTTAAAGGCTGATTATTAGAAACAACCACCCTTAACAATAAAGTAAGACCATTTTGGAAATTTGACATATTTGACTCCGAAACCATACTCTGTTCTCCTTTTATACAAATACTGTTTGTTGGGGCTCGTCCAGAATACATTTATTATCGTTCTGATTTAAGACACTTTCCATGAACTAAAAACAGTGAAAGAAGACTATTGATTTACCCATGCAATCAGTAAAGGGATCTGGAACGTCTTTAAGACTCTGCATCCACGTAGAAAGTGATGTCTCATTCAGATTGTTTACCACTGATGCTAACACAAAGGAATTGGAATCTATGAATTCTCTCCCGTTAAGTTCAATGCATGGGCTTCAGGTCTGTCTGGTACATGCATCAGGACAATGATTTGACTGTTATCATGTAAAATTGATACCTGTGCTATAACGTGTCACGGTTTTATCCTCTTTACAATAAAGCGGTACTTTCTCGTGCGTTAAGTTTTTTTATTGAATTTAAAAATACCAATGACACTCTCAGTAAGGAATAATTAAAAATCAAATTACCCTGCTGTTATGCATTGAGTTTTTTTTATGCTTTTAGAAATCGCAGATTGATTTGTGCCTCAAGCCCTGAGAATAATATTTTGTATTCTCGACGTGTGTTATCGAAAGCTTGTTTATATAAGTTACCTTTGAAAAAAATGTTCACATTCAAATGAATAATGTCTTATCAACGGAAAAATGTAACGCAAATAATATTATTTGCTTTTTTCGTACTTAAGTATGAGTGTCTATTGTGAACATGTGTATCTTGTGTTGTTTAGGGTTTTAAATTTCAGCACGATTCAGATAATTTCTTCAGAAGAAAATATAAAATATAAAAAAATCTTAAATTGTCTTGTAGTTTGTTATGCCAAAGAACTTATTTCTGTAATGATAATTTTTCTCTTACCAATTCAACAGATCTTATTTCTGCAATCATTTGCGCATGCAAAGGAGATCTCCAATTTTACTTATTACGCATGATGAAACTGATGTAAACAGGATGTTGTTTTCTAACTCGAAGCACTTGATCCTGTTACAAAACGGTTGAAAGCAAAGCTATTACGAAGAATTTTAAGGCAACCAGAACTTTGTGTAGGAAAAGAGATATATTGTCTTTCTGAATAGATTTATCATAATCTATCATGTACATCGAATCTCATATTTCTTTTTCTTAAATGTTTACATATTTGAGAGTGAGCTATTCTTATCGTAGATTTAACAGATCCCTTGTTTCCGATTTCATATTACTTATCAATTTCAATGGTATTTTTTGAACAATTAAAAACTTTTCCACTTACTGATGCAACATCAAAGTCATAAAGGAGCGGCTGATATTAATCGAAATGTAACAACTTTCAGGCAATTCATATCTTGTGCAGGTGATAAGTTCATCCAAGTAAGTAAAGCATTTGTAATCTAGAAATATTATTGCTAGACTTCTTATTAAAAGTATTTCACAAATGAAAACATATTTACTAATCTGTTATTCTTTCTTATATTACATGCGAGAGCATTGTTAAGTATATATTCAGTTGACGTGTTCTAACTTCACGTTGATAACAAACGGTTAAAACTTACTCATTAGGTTTTGAATGTTGTTACCAATGCTAGAAATACTAAAATTGTTAAGGCAATGATCATTTGACAAACTTGAAGGGTAATGAATGTACTTTCGTCGATATGGGCGATTAAGCCTACACTGTAATACTGGTATGTAACTTTGTTAAAATAAAACTTCTTGCCCTTAATGAAACAAAACTTATAAACCGTCACATTGGGTATTTGTAACACAGAAATCTATTTTCAAGGGGTATAATTGGTTAAATTGTGCCTTTATACTGACATAAATTAAGGCGTAAACTTCTTTTTCTTTTTCTTTGATAAAAAGTTGCTTTCTGAATTTTAGAAAATGAACAGGGGGTGAATATCATCCTTACAGAAAAACGTTAGGTAATCGTTGGCTTCAGCACTACCAAATGTGATTTGAAAATTTCTCGAGTATTCAAAAAAATAATTATAACATTATCCTAACTAAAGTTCTTTAGTCATGTTATCAAAAAAATCTAGACAGATTTGTTTTCAAAATATGCACAAGTACTTTTTATGCTGTGGAAAGCAGCATATGTTTTTGTTTTTATTTAATCTTTGAAATTCTACATTTTGAGTACAAATTTTCATCTAGGTATGAAAATCTGTGCATAACGCCATAAAGTATACACATGTTATTTGAGACAAAGGTTATTAAACATTAGGTAGATTAGGGTAAGATAATCAGGAAGGTGACACCATTGCAACACATGTTTAAAACAGTACTTTTAGTATACTGATGTATTGCCCGATAGAAAAAAATCATTTTCATGCCTAACTTCAATGCATACCAGAGATGATCTTTACATATTGTCCTTAAAACTGGGTAAATAACCCAAAATATTAAAAGTACATTTCTACAACGATATAACATAAGTCTTTATTCCTTATGTCTAATATTCCATTTACATTCTGTCTGGAAAAATGCCATTGAATGATTCTAATATGAGTTTGTGCTTATTACCACTTGGACACAATTTGTCAACTCTAATAAAACAAGGTGAATCAGCTGTCGATCGATTCAGTCGATTATCCAAGATTTGTCCAATAATAGACAGATTTGAAATGTAAATGGTAATGTTAATAATTTTATGCAGATTTTGAATTCTTGAAATGATATACCAATTCTATTATAATCTAGTGATAGATGCTCTACATGTAAGATAGAAATGAAAATATTAGATATAGCAAATTTCTTATTAAATTTATGTCATGGAAGCTGAAAAATTAAATTATCAAGATCTAGGGAATGAGCAGATGTGATGTGAACCCTTGTGATGTTCCATCTCTTTCACCTTTGTAAGTAATCAGCTAAAATGAAAAGCTGCTCAATGACAACCACATACTGCTTAGAAGTTACAAAAGAAATATTTTATTGAATATTTGTCATCAGTCAATTTCAGTATGAAAATCGCTTGGCATTTAATATTGATAAAATGCTGTGCTTCATGCTTAATTGGCTGCATAACGAAGATAAACGAAGTAGTCTTCTAATGAACAAATTTATGATTTGCTGAAGAATTATGAAACCAGATCATTAACAAAATGTTCCTGTATAACCAAAGGATGCAGACAAGTTTACATAGAAATCATGCGACTGATATTTCAAGAATGTAATATGTTTATTATAATATGTGATGAAGAGAGACTAGCATTCGGAAAAAATATCATATATTGTATATATCATAATAAAATCATACCAATTGATATGTATTCATGTATGTAAGACGTAATCATCTATTACACACATTATAAAAATAAAGTCTCTAGATTTCTTGTCTACCTTAAAAAAAGAATATACATGTATAAAAGAAAAACTAAGTGACGCATGTGTTCGTTACGAATGGTTGTCTCTTCAATTTCTTCACATTAGAAAACCTTCATTACAATAACATTATTGTCAGACTCAACATTATGTTCTTGAATTGAACGTTTGCGGCACTTAAGAGGGTTGTTTTCAATCACTCTCAGCTAACATTGTCAACAATCATTATTGGAGAATTAGGTTGGTATATATGAATATTGTGGTTTTACAGCAGAATTCTGCACTGTTATTATTTTCCGTTCTGGCCACAGAAAAAATTAACTGGATCAACACCGGTTGTTTCTGAGTTGATTTTAAAGCAATAACGTCTACAGTCACTTGTCATAAAATGTTGGGGTCTTAAGCTTGTCCTGAAGTTCATTCAAATGGTAAACTGCATGGCGTTTAATTTATTCTTAGCATCAACGTCTGAAACAATACTTGGCCTATCTTTGCAGTGGTCAAATATTTAGGCGTTGTTATTGCTGAAATGATTCTTTAAATGTCTGTATTGAAATTGTCAAAGGTATCGTACAAATATATTCATCAACATACAGGGATGTTTATTTGACTTTTGGTCGGCATTCACACTTCAAAAGAACTTGAATTACCATTGACAAAGAGAAAGTAATTCTTCCAATTAATGGAAATTACAACAGGAGACGAAAATACGCTCTCAAAATCCAGACGCATTACCGTCTCTTTGTTCATCCTAATTGTGTGGGTATTTGTGTGCTTCACCTTGTCAAATTACATACAACAGAAACACCTAGCTGACGCCAGCTTCTGAATAATGATATATAAAGAGAAACACATCCTTCAACTGCTCCTTCCTTCACTAGCTGTAACTTTTATCAATAAATTAACTAAGATCACTTAAATTACTTACGTTCCCCACTGTATTTTGTAATTGGAGGTCACAGGGCAGGGATTACATTAACGAAGGGAAAAAAAATAATTTTAAAATGATAATTCATTTCCAAGCCACGTTTTTAACAGGCTGTAGACATATTGACTTTGTTAAGTTGCGTAGCTCTAATCATGGTCTCCGATCTTAAGTTAACAACTTGCAAGCTTTCTTGTCAATCCATGTAAATGGCCTCCACTGAGTCCTATATCTTTAAATGTTCAATCCTTCTTAATGACGTCCAATTTATCTTTTATTTGTGCAACATGCTCTGTCATTGATTGGCCCTTTCAGTTCAAGTTGTGTATGAAAAACATGGTCGAAGTTATTTTCAGTAAAAGCTTTTACAATAGCTTTCATTAATTGTAGTTTAATGTATAATGATCAAAGCATCTAAAAAGTTACAAGATAGAGATGTGTAAAAATTATTGTTTAATTTGATATGCCTTCTTGTATTTATATCTTTATTTAAAGTTTGTGAATTTTAATCAATCTTTTTTAATCCAATAAGAGTCAGTTGCAACTCTTTCGAAAACAAAAATCTATTAACTATCTGTATAAGCTTTATAATATATTTATATTATCTTTAAGAATTTTACATAAAGGTAGAAATTATTTTCTGAGGATGAATATTTTTTTAAAATATATGTAACATTTGCTCAGCTTATTCAATAGATATCATACGATCGTTGATGTCAGGTGCATACTTTCGATAAGCCATTAACTACAATAATTGGAAAAGGTTTTATCCGTTCAGGTATTATTTTAAATTGCTTTTATTGTTTGACCTTTGCCCTTGCAAGAATATGATGTTTTTGATCAATAAAAGTTTTGAATTTTTTAAATCTGAATTAAAAGTGTGTCGAACTGTGTTTTATAGCCACGAAAAGGTTTTCATAACATTATTGAGAGAGATAGTGTGTTTGGGCTCACTTTATATAATCATTAGCCAATTAAAGTTCACATGCTACTCATCCAGATATAAAGTGTGCTTGTCTGCAGAAAATTATATAAATCAAGACATGTACATGTACTTAAAAATAAAGTTGACAATCTGGCCATTTATTGTGTCAACAATATCAAAGTTGGACAAATCAACGTGTCTTAAGTGATAACCAATAAAGTTAAATTACTGTCATTATTGTTAGACGACTTTTTAATGCCTATGAAAATGTAGCACTTTTGTCATTGCCACGATTTTGTCAAATGATAGATTATTTAAGATTATCAAAGTCAGTTAAACATGAAAGTTTAACTGCTGGACTTGGAAACAAAATATTAAATAGCTAGTTTTACTTGTGTTATGTGAAGTCCAATATATTCTTCACATATGAGTTGCAGTTTCTAGAGTATGGTCTTTGTCGATGCAGTTATTTTATCAAGTACTGATTAATCCTGATAATTTTGGGACTAATTGGTCCTGTAATGTGACAATAAAATGTCTTGATCAAAAACTAGACAATGTGCATGTATTTGTCTCTTGCCAATTCCTGTGAGGTAATTATTAAGCTGAATTACATAAACCTAAAAATAAGTAGTGTTGGATGTGTCGTATGATAGTGTACATATCAGTAAGATGTAGAGGCTTCATTCCTGATCATTACAAGGCATTTGATAATTGTTTTATTTAATTTTAAAAAAATGTGTGTTATGAACATGAAAGTTGATGGAAACAATTTAAAATTTGATGTGTACATTGTAAATAAGGTATACATGCAAATATCAAAATCATAATAAATATATGATAAATATATGTGATATATCTTTGTCAATTTGTCATATGCCTTTTTTTAAAGAACTATAAAATGTTAGTAGGCCTATGTAAAAATCTAAATGTGTAAAGTTCTTTCAGAACTCGTACATGTTGTCCATACAGATAACAGCATTGATCAATATCCATCGCTCCACCTAAAAATATCACTGTTCCTTTTAGCCAAGAGAACAGCAAGCGCTTGAAGATCAAAACATATCTGTTGAGGGCACAGCTGGTTTGTGAATGGATAGATGTTGTCCTAAAATTGGTTATAATAACTTTTGTCTCTTCCTCAAAGAGGAATTGTGTAATTGAGAAATGTATTTGCTAAGCTTTTAGAGAGGAGTTTATGTCATGAATGATGTTATAAATCATCTGTTATGGTAAGAACATCGGGATATTAGAAATACCAGTAGGCAAGGTGATTGCATTAGAAATCAATTTTCCTTAATGATGCCAATACATCGTTAGAAGTCACTTCTTGGCTAATGAATTTCGAATTCACTAAGAAAACCTTTTATCTAAATAATTATCATGATGATCATATGTCAAATGAAATGTCAATGAAAAGACCATTTGAATACGGGATAATATTAGAATGATGTATCCTACAAAGTAAAATGTTAAGAAGATTATATTTCGTAGTTTAATGGCTATCAACACATCGTTTTTTAGATACACGTGTTCTCTGGTTACAGAAGATGCATTTTTGTATCTTGTCCTTAAGGCTTGAATAAACATGGCGTCATACTAAATAGCACTATAAAACTAAAGGTATGTTTTGACAGCTGGGAAAGTATGTTCACTTTTTTCGAATGTTTATATAAGGATTGATGCCTGATATCTGTCTTTAGGTTTGAACTACTTAGCGCTCTTCTCAACGCTTTTAAGATGATAAGATGATAATACTTTTTACGAAATTCGCTTAATCTTTATATGATCAAAAATAAAATTCTAGTTGACGTCTGTGTAATATCATTTACTTCATAGTGGCGAAAGATTCGATATCTAAAATAGCAATAGGATCTACCTATTATACAATGACCATAGCTAGATATTGCCATTTTCATTAAATAAATTAATAATATGTCTCAAGCTGTAGGTATACTTGCTGATTGACTGATAGCAAATTATCTCCCTTGCCCTTGAAATCAATACTACAAAAGCTTTTTTTCTAATGTTATTACTGAAACACATGGTAGACAGCTCCGTGATTGTAAATAACTGTTTGGTCACAGTTCACATGTAATCATATATAGAGAATACTAAACGACATCCCGTTTAATAACCTTTTTATGAAACGAGTGAATGGTTTGGTATTAAACGAGCGGAAGCGAGTTAAATACCCATACTATTCACGAGTTTCATAAATATGTAATTAAACGGGACTGAGTTTAGTATTTTATCTATTACTCGCAGAATTATATCAAATAAAAGCATGGAAATCGCCGAGATTACCACGGCTGCCGCGCCGCTTGCATTGTGACGTCATACTTAAAGATTGTGACGTCCTATGAAGTCAATCAACACGTGATGTTATGACACAATGTGTATTAACATTGTAGGTTTATTAAACGGCGGTATATTCAACGGGAGAGTAATAAACTGATATATTGCTAAATCAGTATAGGGAATACACATATTGTTAAGTAATATTTGTTGTGCCACTCTTTATTATCACCTATAAGAATCGTAAAATCCTATATCTCTTCACAGTCAGGGATTGATTTTGCATTTTATGTTAACTTTATGTATTCGGAAAGATTATATCCACATATATAAGCAACTACTGACACATCCCGTTATTCTCTGTATACAGGTTAAGAACGAACCTAAGTAGATATTTCATGATAAAACACACGCATGTGTGTGAAGGAAATTGGCATGTAAGTAACACTCTCTTCATTTCTTATTACTTAATGATAAATTATTATTAATGATCAAACAATGTGTTGAAGAACACAAACATTCATTTGTTTATAGGCACAGTATCACATTAGTTGATTTTCTCTCTTCAAATTGCCCACCAAAATGTATGTTGAGTCCAAATGCAGTATCTTCAGAGGGCCAAACATATCTTTACTTACCTGATTATAAGTAGTCGTACAAGAAATTATCAAATATTAGGAGTAAACTTCTGGAAGTAATTTTAATGTAAATGCCTGTTAATCATTTAAGGTAAGGACGGGGATTTGCGTGACTGAACTCAACATTTGTGTTCCTTTTATACCTGCTTCTTTTGATTAAAAAAATTACCTTGCAATTGGTAACATTTATTTTTTAGATCACTTTTTGTTAATCTAAAAAATGGACTACTATCCTATAAAAAGATGAATTACTTTCAGTGTCTGTTTAAGGATAAAGGTGTTATTTGCTAAAATGCAAAAACTACACATCACATGATGACCTATCAGACCGAAAAAACATTATCTTTGAAATAAAAGAGAATTGAGCCTGTATTTCTTCTCTTCTGTAATAAGTAGAATATTTAAACTATTTTTGAACCTGGAACATTCAATTGGATATTCTGTTTTCTTATACACATTGACAAATTCCACGATACATCGATCAACGCATTGAAGACATTATAAAATGAATAAATGCTGAAAATCAAAAATGAAACAGAAATGACCTTCAATTACGTGCAATTAATTGCTACTAGTAGCACATGTACTATTGGTATAAGGTCAGGTATATCAAGTTTTATATATTCTATAGTCTTACATAGAACGACATGAGCAGACAATAACTACTACGGCACAAGACTGTCATGCGTTTATCATTCCCAACATCGAACGACCATATTGCTTTCATTGCTCATATCATATGATATTCATTATTAGACATTCTAAGATACTTTTCAGCTGTCAAATTCATAATATTGGCAATCTGTTCAATAATACTGCCAAAATTCGCTTCAGATGTTGGCATTTAAGGGACTATTATTTTCCAGTCTGTAGGAAATGAGACAAAAGAATGCATGTTTTCAGAACTGGCAGTTGTATGTTCTGTCATCATTACAGTATTAAGGTGAGGTTGAATAAATGCAAGAAATGTGTAAGCTTACGACAGTGGGTGTGTTATTATAACATTGAATATACACAAAGACGGAAGACCTTTCCCCAATTCTCGTTATGATAAACATAGCACACTGAACACATTGTCAGAACCTTATTTCCTTTAGCATGAAAGGAATTCTTGAAAGAAATGATATCACGTGTAGATAAAAAATTTCACATGTAGTAATGTGCATCATAAACAAGTAGACAGAAAACTAGAACTAGACAGAAGTTAATAATTAAATCAATTAATTAAGATAATACCAAAGAAATACATCTTCTTGGATAATAGTACATACAGTTTAACTTTATATTATGTGACGATAGGAGTTAGAAATGTCGAAAGAAATGTTAAATTATATTTGTCAATATATAAAGGGAAGTATAGACATTTGATTTCATTTTTCTTATAATAGAAATGAGTGACTTAATGTACCCCACTTTATCTCTTGTCATAACAAATAACCAAGGGATGCAATAAGTTCGTACTATATTATTATAGAAGTTTTGTGCTGTTAATTATGAATGAAGATATATTGACCTTGTCCGCCATGTAGCGCACTTTTCTCACTGATTGGAACATATTGTTGAAGCTGTTGTCAAACACTAGCTAAACATTGGTGTTAATATTTTCACCGAAACGTCACTATCTTGCAAAAAAGAGGTTGTAAGCCGATAGAACATATTCTTTATTCATCATACAAACTTCAAACTGCCTTTCAAAGTCAAAAGGTACATTGTAGATAAATATTACTGCCAAATTTGATTTCTTTCAGTGCCTTCCTCTACTTTGATTACTTACACTTTGCTTCAAACAAATCTAGGTGATTCATAGGGGTAAACACATATCACTTAGGTGCTCTCAATGCAATGTTGCCGCATTAAGTATTTCCAGTGTTTTAGAACTTACTTCAAAGATACAATATAATGAAATCGACATATAAGTTATAAGTTAGATAATCTGAGTGCGGGTTGTTAGAAATATACAGCTGCATACCAAAAGTTTGTTCACATACCACTGTATACATCGTAGTGCAAATATCATGTAAGTTGGGTTTTGTTAGGACGTCATTAAAAAAAAAATACTTCCACAAAACTGACAATGAATCATCGATTGCCCATGTGTGAAATAGCCATTCTTTAATTCATTTTTGGATCGTCTTGTCTCGATTTTTGGCATGATTAAATAGACCAAAGGCAAGAAAGATTTTCCTGAAATTTCGATTAGAATATTTCAGTTCCAGTCTCTGAAAAAAAACTCAGACTTGGTGTATGGGAACAAACATTACTTGTATTTAAAGCTGTTGATAACTTCATACTGATTTTATAGCGGAAAATGAAAATGAGTATTTTTGGAATTTTGACCAATGGTCACTTTAATGACCTGCCAGAACTGCTATGGTTAAATGTTGGGTGTGATATGCGATCATGTTAAAGAAGAATGGATTTTCACTTCTGCCGTAGAAATTTTCTTTTTAGTAATTTTAAGATGTACCAAAGACATTCCAAATTATATGATATTTGCACTACGATAGGCAGGTACGTGAACAAACTTTCGGTATGCGTAAGTTTGAGAATTCTCAATTCAAAACCAATTTATTCATATTGTTACGAAATGAATATTTCTTGAACCAAAATGACCACTAATGCTTTCCTGTAGTTATTATAATTGTATATCCTGGTCATTCTGTAACATAGCGTATTTAAGACCACGCACCTCTTTCACTTATCAACCTTCACTCAGATTAAGTTCCATTCACCTAAATGATTGAAGTAAAGCTAAGTGTTTTCTGTAAGAAATCTCTATACCTTATACATGCATTTTAATCATCGAAATGACACATCTTATCATCTCTTAATTGTATGGTAAGGATTACTTCTTGCTTTTACTATAATCTCTTCTGATAATGATACATGATAAGTCTTATGAATAAGCCTTGAGACATGTCGTGTCATTTTCATATATTTATCCTCCACGTTTTTGATCTTTTTATGTGTACCCATTCCTCGCCATCAATTATAAAGCTTTCAAACCTTTCAAAACAATGAAATACGACATGATGTGAACACACTGTGAATAAAATAATCTGAAGACTTTACGAAGTAAATCGTATATGATATTTCTGTTAACATTCAATGTTATTGCATAGTCACCAAAGAGCCACTGAACTTAAACCCTACTGGTGATAAATGGAAGCTCTGAGGTTAGCAACAATCTCTATGAAATGTTTTGTTTTAGTTTAATCATCTTGTTCCGAGGCGTAAAATATCCATGTATCATCATCTTGAAGATAATCAAATGCATTCAAGCACCAAGCAAGAAATAATTGTAACTTGAGTAAGTGAAACACATTTGTATACTGATATTGACTACATTTAATTAGAATTAACACCAAGCAAATTTCTGCTTTCCCTAACCTCACTACTGCCAATATAATTGGAAGAGAATTGTACCTCAATCACCGTTGTATTAAATCAGGATGTAAAATAAGTGACCCTAACCTGACATTGATCTCCAATAAGTTATTTCTTCTGGAAAACGGTACTTTTTATTGCAGAAATATACAGTTTCGCATTTTCAATGACTTTCACTTCTAAATACCCTTCGATTTGAACTTTGATCCCCTTATGCATGTTTGATAATTTAAAAAAAACAAGAACACAAAACAAAAATAAAGCGTTTTTTAAGGATGTTTATGGTCTATCATATGTTCATTAGCATAATGTACTAGAGCTCTTCCTTTAGAAAGTGTTGTAAGATGTCTAATATCGTACGACCTTTGTTCGATTCTAATGGTATTTTGTATAGAATTTGTTATTGCAGACAACGTTTAATTTATTGTTAGAAAATTAAGATTGTATGATTTATCGATGTCCAAGTATTGGACTTGGAATATTGCGCAAAGAGAACAATAGAAGAGGGAAAGATTGAAGGTGAAACCATTCCGACAGATGTTCAATGAATCTTGATGCTTTGAGGGATACAACATAAGCATTGGGCTGCCTTACTCCTTTGGTTACCTGAGATGAGCTTTGTATCTTGTCCTTCAGACTGGGTAAACAATCAATCAGACTAAATGGCACTGGTAAAGGAAACAACTGCTGAGACAGCTGTAAGACAGCCGTACTACCGTTTCCGTTATGTTTAATACTTAATTCAAATTCTAACTGGAAAAGTACCTTTGACCGCACCAATTAGTGTTTGCCCCCATTGTCACATCTGATAAAAAATTAAAATTAGTTTATGATTCAGCAGAATGAGATAACTCTACATTGCACATGTACTTTAGTGTAGCTTCTAAAATGTACTATATTCAATGCACCATAGCAAAACAAAGACCTAACATTTTTCGTTTATCCTAAACACGACATAATTGGATGTGAATGGAGGTGGAGGTGAGGTGATTTGGGGTTTTACACCGATTTAAAATATTCACTTACATGGCGGCTGCCAGTTTAATTGAAGGGAGAAAGCCCGTTACACCGTTGAGGCTATGAAACGTGCGAACATCGGCTGGAACTAACTAATCGGGGGTGGTACCGAGTTGAAATTCAGTGCAGCATTGAACTGTTTGAGCTGTTGTGAATGTGGCAGATTTCAAAATAAAACCTAACGAAAGCTGTTGCATAAAAGTTGTGCACACATTAAAGTCAATCTTGCTAAAGTCATGTAAAAGTACTAACTGGAAATCAATTTAAAATTACACTGTAGGTATCAATGATGACTGATAGTAATGCTCATCGTCTAGACAGGAGATGCTCCACCTCTTTCACCTTTGTAAGTAATACCAAGAAAGCTTTTTCAATTATTGTTTCAGTAAATCTGGTGCAGAGATCAGCCAACATAAATAGGTTCTGTCCACAAAGAAAGCGACTCGGTAACAACCAAATATTGCATAGAAGTTGCATATGCCAGAGTCTCATTGGATACTTGTCATCAATAATTTTGAGTATCAAAGTCCTTTTGGCACACAACATTGTTCTTCTGCTTTGCTGCATGTATGTGTCGTAATATCCTTAAGAAAAACATAGAAAGATTTTCAATTTAACCAAAAGATGCAAACGTAGTTAACCAGAAAACATTATTCTGTTATGAAAGAATATATTCATCTTTACCATATAAGGTGAAGACTTCCCTAAAAGGGTCAGGTAGTTGAAGAAATATGAAGTGCAATTGGTGCTAGTTAGAATACGATTGCCTCTATAATCATTCGCATAAGGATACTTAGATTTCAAAAACATTGTTGTCAATGTATATGAAAACCAAAATTACCTTGTTGATTAAATAAATACGTTGAGTCGGCTTAATGAAAAAAGGAGAGTGAACAAACACTCTATGCAAAAGGTTTTCAGTGTCAACCGATACTATCAGAGAACTAGGTTTCACGTATGATATTGATTAATATCTGATCATTAAGCCTAGGTTGACCGAGATTTAGTATTCTTTTGAAATTTCGATATTGAACTGTCACTTGAATGTCATAGGTATCTTAAAAATATATTGCAACTACGTACACTGATGTTAATTTTATTTTTGGTGAATGTTGTTCTTCAAAAGAACTTGAATTACCATTCACAAAGAGAAAGTAATGCATCAAACGGAATGCATGGAAAATACATCAGGAGACGAAAAGATGTTCTCCAAATCCAGATGCATTTCCGCTCTTTGTTCGTACTAATTGAGTTGGTATTTGTGTGGTTCAACTTGTCAAATTATAGAGGCACCTTAAAGGCGCCATATTCTGAATATTGAGATATAAAGAGGAACACATTCTTCAGTTGATCTTTCCTTTACCAAAAGTAACTGTTATTATCAATGATTACACTAAGGTCACCCAACATACTTGCATTTACCTCTTTTCTTTGTGATAGGAGGTCATGAGATAGGTTTAACAATATCAAAGGGAATAATCAAATTTGAAATTTATAGTTCTTTCCCGCCATGACAAGCCACGTTTAAATATTTTGTTTATCAAGGTATCTTTGATCTTAAGTAGACAATTAGCAATTGCAATGTCTTCCTCTTGTCTACAAATCTTCAACGATATTTCATGACGGCAGATTTATAGATGCTCTGACATTGATTTTTCATACCTTCAATTTAGTTAATTTTTTTATGCAAAATATGGTACAAGTGATTTTCAGTTTACAATTTTACATATATTTCCCTGAAAAAGATTAAATCTTAAAACATAATTAACATTTAAAGGGGCAGTTGCACGTTTTTTTAAAAATATTTATTTCTTCATTCTATAAAGATCTTTAGAAAATGCCAGGTTTTATCTTCAGAGGGTCAAAACATCTCACTACTCAACCCAATCACCGGAAGTCATAATAACGTAAGTAAAAACTATTGGGGCCATATTTGTGTGGACTCCGATTGATCATATGAGTTACAAAAATGGATTTGGATTTCTTAATAGATCATGGTATGTTCTTTTTAAAACTGTTTTTTTTATTATAAGACATTGCTTGCAAAAAGTAGCATTTATTTTCGTGTTCATGTGATCACTTAATTTCCCTGAAAAAATGTACTACTGCCCCTTCAAGAGTTACCAGATAGCGATGTTCAAGAAATATTGTTTTGACGACCTCATGGAATTATTTAGTTTTATTCTTTAATCTACTTATTTATTTATTCTATTACAATTTTCAAATCAGAGAAGGGTCAACTTATTTGAAAATATTTGTGCATTTTAGAGATCTACTAGAACTATTCGTATGTGCATATATATTCTTTTATATTACCTTTAAGAATTTAAACTATGGATATTTTGGTGAAGCTAGCATTTTGATGATGTTATTATAAAAACCTACGCTTAGGATATTCAAATGATATCAAACAATCTTTAAAATTAGAAAGCCCTATTCCTTTAATGCTGCTTATTCACTGTAAACAGTATATAACTTCTAATAATATTTTGTCACGATATGCCAAACAAAACGGTTAATGAAGGTAGCAATAGGTTATAGGATCAGACTAGAAAGATATATTCTACACATTAAGATCGAGTCAATAGCTATAAACACAAGTTTTTTTTTAGAAACATCGGTTCTCTTGACAGAGAAGGAAACTTCTGTCTCATGTCCTTCAGCCTTGAGTAAATCATGGCGTCAGACTAAATGACACTAAGAAATTAAAGGTATGTTTTGGCAGCTGTGAAAGCATGTCAAACTTTTTCTCGAACACTGAAAACTGTGTGCTTCCAGTTTAAGATGTATATTAAGAGTGATACCTCCTGATACCTCTCTCGTAGTTTGAGTGAGTGAGTGAGTGAGTGAGTTATTGTTTAACGCCGCTTAGGCAATATTTCAGCCATTAGCGGCCTGTCGTAGTTTGAGCACCTTAGACCTTTCTTAATGCTTTAAACGTGCCTATCAAATGTATGAGCATTCATTCTGACAAAAGAAAGTTACAACATCTAAGAAACGAAAGCAACTACAAATAATGCAATACTCATAGCAACATTGTTATTTTTCCTTTTTCATCTCGTAAGTTAAATTAATATTTTCTACCTCCAGCTGTAGGTATGCTGAATGATTGACTGCTCTCATGATAGCGAACTCGTCAACACTTTCGGCTTTGTAATCAATACTATGAAAGCTTTTTCCGATGTTATCACTGAAATCCTGATTGACAGATTAGTGGTAGTAAATAGCTTCTCGGTGACAGGCCACATGTAACCATATACTGATAGAATCCGTAAACAGAGTAGGCAATACAAATAATGCAAGGATTTACCTTTTAGTCACTCTTTGTTATGATCTATTGATATTTTGTTCATATTGTTTTCCCTTATGCATTCTGTATTGAATGTTGATTCAGTTTACATAATCAAAGAGATAACACATACAGATAACATTAATGTACATTCTTGAAAATATTAGTAAATAAATTGACAATGATGATTTACAAAATTTCATGATCAAGGAAAGTCACAACAATGGTAATTTACAATGGTTATTGACTAGTAGAAATGAAGTCAAAATACTCAGCTACAAGGAAATGTTTTAGACACGGTCAATAATGTTAAGATTTCCTCGATATATTCTGTGTTTCACTTGTCTCCTGTTCAATTCCAGACACTTCAATAGAAACTTGAATGAATAACACATCAATTAACATAACCTGCAGCTGTACATGTTAATGATATACAATTTTTACTCAAGCACAACTCGTGTTTAAACTAGGTAGTAATTACACAGATATTTATCTATTTGAAATATGTTGTTCTTTTTCATTTCATGTTCGATGAAGAGTACCGAGTCAAAAGAGGCACATATCTAACTATCATGTGATGACCTGATAAACCATATCACTTTTACAAAACATATCACGTTTATCTTTGTGATTAAAGAGAATTCAACATTATGGAAACACAGTTTATCCTGTATAACGATATAACATTGCAAAGCCGTCAGAATAACACATACTGTAACTGTTTTTCCTTACCATTAAAATACTTATCGTTCCTAATGAGTTGTGTTTTCTTTTTGGCTTCTTAAGAACTGTTTTCAAACTTTCCATAGATATTTGGCAATTATGAAAAAAGCTTAATTAAAGGATTGATTGTCAATGATTGATACAACTTTTATAATTGCAACTTCACAGTAAGAATTTTAATTAAAGATAGAAATATCCCCTTTAACATGTAAATGTACAGTACAGACTGATGATGCATAAAGCATCGTATACAAGAACCTCAAGTATAAAGGGTCTGTCAAGTTTATATTATCATTCTTTAGTCTTGCATAAAACCACCTAAGCGGACAATAGACACCAGACATTCACGTTTTTATCAATCTAAACCCAGTATCACCACATTGCCTTCATTGCTCATATCATGTGTTTTCGTTGCTAGATATTCGAAACACTTTTCAGCTTTTCAGCAATCTCTTAAATAATCCGCCTCAGATGTTGGCTTATAAGGACCTATTGTCTTACATTCTGTGAGAATTGAGAAAAAAATACAGGTTTTCAAAACTGGCAGTTGTATGTGCTGTCATCTGTACAGTGTGAAGGTTAGAATGGCACACATGAAAGAAACTTACTACATTAGTGTGTTAATAAAACATTCAAAGTGCAAAAAAGATGCCAGACATTTCCCCAATTCCTTTTATGATAAACATGGCATATTAAACATTCCACAAATGTACTTCCATTGGCATGGCAGGAATTCTGAATACTATGATACTAAAAAGACATAGAAATTTTTTATATTATCCATTTATTCAAAAGATAAATCATACTTCATAAACAAGATCAATAGTATATGGTTTTACATGCTAAAAATATTTGAGATAAGAGTCGTGTATGTTAAATAACTCTGCCAATTTATGACAATGTTATGTTTCTAAATTGAATATATGGTTATTCGATAGTTTTTCAAAACTTTATTAACTTGTAAACACTTTTAAAAGTATGTTTCAGTAATTATAGCTCTCAATCTAGTTTACTTACTGACATCTGGGATATAATTATCGATATTACTAATGCCAAGCAAACATGAAAGTAAGTTGTAGTCAAAAGTTGAAGATATTTTGACACAGCAAAACAAAATTTAATTTTCCAAAGTACTAATTCATAAATTAAGTCTGTTGAACAGATTGGAAATGAGCTAATATTGTTTATGTAATGGTATTGTAGCTCTAGTCTTTACTCCAATTTCTCCAGATGTCATCATGTGAATGTAATCATCATGTACATAGAACGGTTTTTATTAGATATATCTGTTGACATTAAATGAACAAGCAATGATATGTTATTGAAAAGACATCTACAGTACCCCTTCCCCTTTGTCTCGTGAATGGTAGTATCACATCCTTAATGCTGGACCATAACCTTGCTCTTATTTTATTTATTAGCATTGATGCTCAAAACATTTCAATACATCGATGATGTCAAACATGAAAGAATCAAATATCCGTGAATTGTTGGATAGTATCACATGCAAGTGTATAAGACCCTTGAAAATTCTACGAGGCGATAATTAGGGAAAATATTCATTGAATACCTTCATGCAGACAAATACACTTAATTCAGTAACAAAAGCCATTTAACTGCAACACATCTCTCTTCCAAGGTATGCCAATACTCCCTTATCATGTAACGCGCTACTTAAAAGCTGAGAATTCTTGAAATATCACCATGTCCTCTTCATTCTAGTTTATTTATTCTTTATGGTAGTGTCTAGTAATCGTTTACAAATTACTCTAACGCATAAGACATGCAATTTCTGAAAAGCATGTTTGAGAAGGTACATGAATTGACTGTTATTACTCTAATATTAATAACACATGGGGATATTTCCTTCCCTTTTCACTTCTTCGCTAAAGTCCTTGACGATTGCATTTGACGATTGCAAATGCAATCGTACCAATTTTCGAAACTAAACGCAAATATGGATGACCCTAACATTGATAAGACTTTGGAATATGTTTGATTATCTCCTAATCCATCTTTAAGTTCATGTATATCATAACATTGACAGTTATGGAGATGATAAATATATTAAGTTTAAAGTAGGAATAAAACTTAGATATAAAACAAACCTTCATTCCATATTTGCAAAACGTATTATATGAAAACAAATGTGCTAGATCCCCTTTTTTTATGAAGCATCGACTTCTTTATGGTTTTATAGATATAAAAAAAATTATATTGTCAAATAACAATGCAACAGATTATAAAAATCGTTTCAAATATGTGTGTAGTCAAATAAACTGAAATAAAGAAATATGTTAACGAAATTAACTGTTAATGAAAGACATAAACTCAATGTGTTCATATACAAAACATGGACATATTCTTTTGTATATATAGTTCATGAATGTGTTCTGAAATCAACAGACATACTAAATCAATATCATATCAGCATATAACATCTTAATTTTCTGTCAACTGTATTAATCAAGACATATGATTGATTAATGAAACTTTACTCTGAGAACAATTATTCAATAAGATAAAAGGAAGACATTTTGACTCCTGCTACTTCCGTCTTATGCTTCCTCTATTCCAATATGTTCCGGTAAGTGGCGCCAATAATTTGTCATGTGAAATTAACTTAACAAAGCAAATACCGGCTAAATCAATTCCTTTTCTAAGACCGCGTTAGGCGTTAATTGGCTTCTTCAACTTCTTCAACGGGTGAATAAATTATAATTCTTAAGTTGTTCTATTGGAAGCGATTGCTTTCCATTTTGAATATGTCCGTTTGTATATTTTTCTCTATAGTTCGGTATTAAGTTAGGTACAAATAAAGGTAGGTAGGTGGATTAAAGGGCGAAGTTTGATAATAAAAAAAATACTTATTAAGCGCGCTAGTGATTAGAAGTAAATTCCAAGTATGAACTAATTTTTTTTATAAAATTCATATGCTATCTTATGTGCCTGTGTTCTTAAAAAACTTCTAAAAGTTATCTCTGAACTACACCAAATATTAGGTTTTCTCCAAGACTAGATCTCACTGAGAAGACGTTGGACAATCTGTCTGAGGTCTTCAGGTTGATCGTAAGTCTGCTTATATGACACTGTTACCTATGTTTGGTCACGTAAATTTTTGTATTTGGCTTTCTTTTTTCTAACTGCTGGTCCTCAACCATCTAAAATGAATGTGGAAGTAAATGTCAGAGGATATAAGCAAATATGTTTAAGAGCTGTTGAAATATACCTTTATCACACATATTTGATTTTCAAGCCTTGCATGTCTTAGTTATCATTTCATATAATGATCTTGCTGACACATCTTCATGTACATGTACATGTTTGTGGAATTACATGAACTCTATATGTATATACCAATATGAATACAGTTCAAAGCGTTGATATCTCAGCACGCAACGTTTTCTTCTACATATTTCGATTTACTCTTCAGGGAGAATGACTACATGGTCTATGACGTCACAATGCTGAACGCGTACAAACCTGTTTAATGACGGACAGTATTTTCTAAAAAGAATTTAAAGATAAATTCAAAAGACAAAATGACAGTTTTAATAATGAGAAAGTTGAGACAAAATATATTTTTCTGAAGAGATGCCAGTTTAATTGCTAAACATTCTTGAGAACTGTTTACTTTTGTTATGTGACTAAGATGTGTTTTTGAAAGTGAAAAGTGAAATTGAATAGTGTCAAAAGAAATTTAAGAAATTGTCATGGATCATTACATTATCTGAACTCGTCTTTCTAACTGGAATTATCATAGTTTATCATGTACAAGTCCTTTTCATGTTTTTCTTGTTTCTTATATGTTTACATGTTTGAGAGTGAGCATAATCCTATTGAAAGCGTTATTAAATGTTTTGTGTCTCTTACAATATTACCTTTGATCGATTTTAATTGTCTCAAACAACATCCTGGACGAGAATGGAAAGCATTTCAAAAACAGAAATCTCATCCACTTAGATATTGTTGCAACTTCAAAGATGTAAACAGGATGTTGATTTCAATCAAAATCAAAGCACTGTATATTGTTTTCAGTATGGTTGAAAACAAAGATATTTTCCACAACTTTCAGGCAAATAAAATGTTGTGTAGGATTAAAATTGATCTGTGTAATTATAGCATTTCAATATGCTATGATATCATTGACAACTTTTGACAACTAGGTTGGTGATCATTTCTTGACATCTGATGCAAAATGTTAATGCTTTTACTCATCAACAATTAGACTTAAGTCATATTCAGTTGATGTATATCTTTGTTCGTTTCATACTTATATAACAACCGATTTGAACTACAAAAATTAAATAGGTTTTATCACTTCTTAAAGTACTCAAATGTACAAATGCCAATGATTTTAAACTGTTATTTTACCAATTAAAATCAAATAAACATCTAGGATGTTGATTTATCCATTTACCAACTGGATGACATCTCGGAGGTTTTTTTTATTCACTTTTCACTTTTGGCCGAGAAGAAAGAAATACATAGTGCCTTAACGCAGTGCAACTTATCTCATAGTCGTATATTGTAATGAGATCAGACTGCAGTTTTAACTATTGCTGTCAGTCACGTATGTTTATTCAAACAGTATATAGTAAAACTTGTACTATCTAGTCAATAATGTGAATATCAATTTCAGAAATAAGTATTGACAAAACGTAATGTTTTATCAAAATCACAAATTGATATCTTAATACTTATAGGTGAATACATTCATAGACAGCTATACTTTTCTGTCGTTATTGTCGTTATTGTGTGCACTCAGAAATATGAAGCAAAATGTTTAAAACACTTTCCTTCTACATGTGATGTTCTTATGACAAATAGACTTGAAAAGAAAAATGATAGGTAGACTGTTTATTTCGTTTCTTTTTCCTTTTATTCCAGCCTGACAAAAACGTATGAAATAGTATCAGTGAGTGAGAGTTTATGGGTGACAGAGTTACCCTACCATATGGAACAAAACTTGAACTCATGTGATCAATCATAGCTTTGATTAGCTTGTTGCAGCCTTATTCATCGGTAATAAAGTTTTACACAGAAATACTTTCATGTACCACGGTAAAGATAATATGACATTCTACCAATTTATGTGTACTAATAAGTATTAGATGTGTGATATTGATAATATTCAGACATTATGAAGTTGTCATCATCACATTGTTCTGTTTGTTTAAGATTAATTTCATGTAAAATTCAAATTAAATAATCAGGTTAGAAACTAGCATTGATAATCATTTTCTTTTAGTTGTTTCAAAAGAATTGTCCGTGCACTGATACTGTATAAGAATAATCAACACGATGCGAGGAATTACGGTTTATCTGTCCTGAGTGGATGATTGTTATAAATTCCGAGCTTTAGCGAGCTTCGAGCTTCGAGTTGGTTATTCTTTTTCTTACCCAAGTCAAATGTAATAATATTTACTGTACTTTTGGAAAATACCTTCGTGAAGGCGAGTTGCAAGTAAACTGGGTCTTTGTATTCATGCGCGACGAACAACGATTATGTCATGGCGCAGTTAAATGTAGTCTCTGCAAGTAACTACATGTTTGTGGATCATACATTAAGCAAGACAATCCAAGATGAACGAAATAGTAAAACAAACCAAATAAAACATTTTACATTGACATACGAAATTAAAAACAATTTTTGTTTTGAAGTCTCTATGACAAGGGTACGCTCGACTCATTGAACGAATGAATAGAAATAGTTCTGTTTGCCAATCAGATTTCGAGTTTTTTTGGGGTTTTTTAAAACTGTTATTCCCGTGACCATTATGAAAACTTTAATACCCGGTATATTTGTGCCCGCTTGGGTAGGAAATACTAATCCAAACATTTGCACCATCATATATTTTTTACACAATCTACTAAAACCATACTCACGTACTCCTTCACATTGTAAAAGGCAAAGTCTAGATTATGTAGGTACAAAATAAGCACCAACAAACTTATGAGAAGATGAGAAAGAGCCTTTGTCTTGGTGTGGACTTTAGCTGTGTTTTTGAATACATGATGTTGTAGGTTTTCAGTCCATAAATTTGTGTCCATGTATATTTTTTAGTATTTGTTATTTGAGACAAAGTTTATTTTAATGTTTGAAAATTTAGAATGATAAGTGTTATTATTGTTTCAACGTTGAGTTGTGTACTTTGCTCATAACGAACAATAGAATTGGAGGAAATCACTCCATGAAGTGTTCAATGGAAGTAGTTTACAACGGGAAAATTGTAAATGCCCCACTTCTATTGTTACCTGAGACGATCTTTGCATCTTGTCTTACAGACTGGGTAAACAACCAGTCAGACTTATTTATACTGTAAAAGGAAACAACTGCAAAATCAGCTGTAAAAATAAGTTGTTCTCTTTACAATGATAGAATAATATCAAAACCGCCATACCTAATTTGGTCGTTATTTTTAATATTGCATTCAAATTCTATCTGGAAGAATGCTTATGAAAGATTGAGTTTGCGCTGATTCCACCCGTGAAAGCATTTTTGTCAAGTCTAATGAAAGCCATTGCTGAATCACTTGGTTAAGCAAACCTCTACAATGGAGATTAGTGTCATTTTTAAAATTTGAGATATTTAATGCACCATAGAAAGACAATATTAATTCTCCTTTATCCTAAAATAGACAGTTTTGAAAGTGAATTATTTTTAATCAAAAGTGTAACAACAAGACTCACTATTTGTAATCTCTGATTTTATCACTTATAAATCCATGCTAGTGATAGACGATCTATAACACAATTGAAAAGATCGTGTATACTCAGTTTACTAAATGATGGCCAGCTAGTTCGAATAATTGAATTGTTAACCTATATTCAGATTTAGGGGGGAAAATATGTCATGTGAATCCATGTCAATATTTCTGATTTTGTGGTTCAAAGGAAATCCAACTGAAACTGTGAACAAACATGTAGCAAGATGCAAATAGTTGTTAATGGCAATCGTTGCAGATGTCATGTACAAGTACTAATGGGGAACCAAACACACTGTAGGTATCAATGATGACTGATAGTAATGGTCGCAGTCTAGACAGAAGATGCTCCATCACTTTAACATTTGTAAGTTATACTATGAAAGCTTTTTCCTTTGTTGTTTCGGTAAATCTGGTGCAGAGATCAGCCAACATAAATAGCTTCTCAGTGACAACTAAACCCTGCTGAAACTTACAGAAAAAGTATATCATCTAGCACTTCAATCAGTCAATTGTAAAAATCAAAATCGTTTTGCATGCAATTATCTTTTCCGATGTACCACATGCATGTGTCGTAAAACACTCAAGATAGAAATTTATACAATGATTCATAATATGACGACGTGTAATAATTATATTACCGAATAAAAGACAACATTTACCCAAGTTGAAGTTGTCTGCTCCTCACAGACCCATCTTAGCAATAGTCAAATATTTAGACTTTGCTGTTTGAGTGGCATTCTAGAAGTTGTCAGTTTAAGGAAGACAAGGAATTTTATGGATTATCAACATCTTTATTGAACTGATAGCGACGTTTCGGTATAGCTTCGAATTCTGAAAACGGTATATGAAGTTATACCGAAACGTCGCGTTCAGTACGATAAAGAAGTTGATAATCCATAAAATTCCTTGTCTTCCTTATTTAGGCTTTGACGTTAAAGATATATTCATCAACATACAGTGATGTTATTTGATTCTTGATCGGTGTTGACAAAAAAACTTGAATTAACATTGACAAAGAGAAAGTAATTTATCGAAATTGGTGAAAATTACAACAGGAGACGAAAAGACGCTCTCCAAATCCAGGCACATTAACATATCTTTGTTCATCGCTATTGCGTTGGTATTTATGTGGTTCGCCTTGTCAAATTACATACAACAGAAATACCTTACAGGCGCCGGATTCTGAATAAAATATAAAGTTCTCCAATTGATCTTTCCTCTTTTTCATCAATAATCACATTTTGGTCACCTCACTTCTTATGTTATCCTCAGTTCCTAGTTCCAGTGATAGAAGGTCATAGGATAGGAATTACGTTAACTAAGGGAATAATATCAATCTAAAGACGATAGTTCATTTCAATATAACGTTTCTACGTTTTCAACTTGCTGTAGACATAACGACTTTGTTAAGTCCTGTGTCGAACAATCATATTTTTCATGCTGGACTTTGAAACAACAATTATTACTCGCCCGTGTAAGATACCACAGTGTAATATTTATATCGAAATATTAAACTAGTGTAATACCGCTCCCCGTATGACGTCATAATATTGTGTGGTTGTGACGTCACAATCTTGGCACTGACGTCTCAATGGCGGCTTAGTCGCGGAAATGCTTCGTTCAGTACACTTTCGGTAATAATGCTTGATTACTGAGGTCAAGTAATAAACAGAATACTAAACTTCCTTCCATTTAATACTATTTTTATTAAACTCGTAAATGATTTGGTATCAAACTCGCTTTCGCTCGTTTTATACTAATCATTAACTCGTTTAATAAAAATAGTATTAAATGAAAGATCGTTTAGTATCCTCTATATATGAAACACGCTAGTGTTACTGGTATTAGTGCAATTCACTCTTCACAGATGAGTTTAAGTTACTTAAGTATGGCGTTGTGGCTGAATATGCCATACCTTGTCGATGCGATTCTTTTTTTTATCAAACACTGTTTGTTGCTGAAAATATAGTCGTGTGCATGTACATGTAGAGTCTTGCTTTCTGACCTTTGTAAAGCATTTGCTTATATATAAATGAAAACAAGTAATTGTTCTAATTTTTGCATGTTTGGATAAATAAGCAATTCAATTGATTTAATTTGAAATCTAATTTGTACATTTGTAAAATTATATTTAGGCACGTTTAAAAGCCACAAAAAATACTCATTTCAATATCTACATTTTAAAAAAATATAAACAATGTTAGAAAAAATATACATGTAAACAGTTTGTTGCAGAAACAATCAAAGATTCATCGCTGCCACTAAAAGATGTAACAATTACCGACAGCCAATTCCAAGACAACAACAAACGTTGGAAGATCAAAACATTACTTAATTTGGGGGAACAGCTGGTTTGTGAATGGATACATGTTGTCCGAAAGTTGGTTCTTTTTCAAATTACTAATCTTTTGAAGTGGAATTTGTTTCATGTATGATGTTTCAAATTCTACCTTGGGTCAGAACACATGAAGTTTAGAAATACCAGTAGGTAAAGTGACTGCATTAAACGCTCATTTTCCCTATATGATACCAATCCACTGTACATAGTAACGTGTTGCAAAATTAACAACGAATTTCAATGGAAAAACATCTTTCTTAATTTCTTTTTCATCATTAGCCCATGTAAAAGAAAATGTCAGTGAAGGGCCAAGGGGAATAAGGAATAAGAAGATAGATATATCCTACAAAGTAAAATGTTTAGAAGATTTTATTTCGTAGTTAATGGCTATCAACACAACGTTTTTAGATACATGGGTTCTGTGGTTACAGAAGGTAAATTCTGCATCATGTCCTTCAGTCTTGAGTAAACATGGCATCAGACTAAATGGCACTATAAAACTAACGGCATGTTTTGACAGCTGCGAAAGTATGTTCACTTTTTTTTAATGTGTATATAGAGATTGATGCCTGATACCTGTCTTTAAGTTTGAACTACTTAGTCTTTTCTCACTGCTATTGCGTACATATAAATGTAAATGTTAATATCATGACGTTGTTGTGAAATTTGCTGCATCTTGATATGATAGAATAATAAAAGAAAAAAAAAGAATTGACGTCCATGTAACGAAAGTAACTAAAACAACAATGCTTCTAGCTTCATTGTTATTTCTCCTATTTCATTTCGCAAGCGAAATTCACATTTTCTATCTTGAGCTGTATAGGTATGCTGGATGACTAATTGCTCTCTGGATAGCAAATTCTCCTATACTTTTGCCCTTGTAATCAATACTATAAAAGCTTTTTCCGATGTTAACACTGAAAATCCTGGTAGACAGATTGGTGTTAGTAAATAGCTACTCCGTGACAGCTAGCCTGTAACCATATACTGATAGAATGCTTTATCAGAGTAGGCAATACAAATTTATTGTCACTTTTTGTTATCACCTAATAAATGAAGTATATATTCTCATATCATTTTTCTATCTGCATTTTGTATTGAATATTGATTCAGTTAACAAAGTAAGACAAATAGCATCTATGCACAATCTGAAAATATAAGAAATCAGTTATCAGTGATGATCTACAGCTGCATGCCAAACGTTTGTTCACATACCTGAATATATAACTTTGTGGTAAGTGAACAAACTTTCGGTATGCAGCTGTACATGTTATTGATATCCATGCATTCAACCCTGTCTTCACTTAACTTTCCTCACATGATTTTATTCAAACTTGGTATTAATTGCACAAATAGTCAGTGGTTTAAAATATACTATCATCTATCATTGTATGTATACTCATAAAGAAGTTACTGTTTCAAAAGAGGAAAATACTATCATGTGCTGGCCCAAATATTAACACCTTTATCTTTGGAAGCATAAAAGAAAGATACAGTGTGATTGTATCTTATGGTATTTCAGGGTATCTATGTCATACAAATCAGTGCATGCAAATAATTTATTTTCCATAGCATTTGCTTATCATTCTGTAATGATTTGTATTCTGTTTGACTCCACAACAACTGTTTACAGACTTTCCATTAGCATCAGACATTTTAAGGAAAAAATAAAATTAAAGATTTTAATCATGAAACATGAAACAGGCTTTTATACGTTGTAAATTAAAGTACAAACAGGAGATTTATAAAAACTGATGTACAAAAAGGACAAGAGTCATTTGGGCGGAAGGCAGTGCATATAATTGTATTTATTAATGTTTAATTGTAATTATTTATATCAGATATGTTGGGTTCATTCTTAACTTTCCTATTCAATAGAATATTTTAGATATCGCACAATTTGTCAAATGCCATTAGATAAGCTATTTTCACATCTATGATTATACATCTATAAAACACATGATACAAGCGATATAATTTGACATATTTTTTTGTCTTACATGATATAACATGACCAGACAGTAACGAATACGGCACTAGACAATAAAGTTTTTATCATTCCAATTCCATATTGCTTTCATTGCTAATATCATATGGTCTTCATTGCGAATGTTTTGAAACTGTCAAATTCTTAATAATTGACAATGTGCTCAATAAGGCTGCACAAATTTGCCTCAAATGTTGGCATTTAAGAGACTATTATCTTATATTCTGTAGGAAAAGAGACAAAAGAATGCATGTTTTCAGAACAGGCAGTTGTATGTGCTCTCATCATTACAGTGTTAAGGTTAGGTTTGAACACATGCAAGAAATGTGTACAGTTACGACAATGGGCGTGTTTATACAGCATTCTATGTGCACAAAGACGGAAGACCTTTCCCCAAATCCCGTTATGATAAACATAGCACACAGAACATGCCACAAGTCTATTATTCGGAATACTGGAAATAAATGATACCATGTGTAGACATTTTTTTTCACATATCATAATGTACGTCTTTTACAGGCATATAACTAAAATACTAGATATAAATTTAGAAGAGAGAGAGAGAGAGAGAGAGAGAGAGAGAGAGAGAGAGAGAGAGAGAGAGAGAGAGAGAGAGAGAGAGAGAGAGAGAGAGAGAGAGAGAGAGAGAGAGAGAGAGAGAGAGAGAGAGAGAGAGAGAGAGAGAGAGAGAGAGAGAGAGAGAGAGAGAGAGAGCAGGAACTTCTTTCACCTTCACTCACATTAGGTTCCATTTTTCATTCTATTCATCTTTAATCTATGTGATAAATTAAAATCAAAGTGTTTTGTTTCAGAAAACCTCCAACTATTATAGCTGCATTGTTAACTATCATCTCACATCTTATATTTATTGCTAGGAGTAAAACGTGAGCGCATTGTGTATTGAAATACTCCTACGTTAATGTTAGTTTCATAATTCTATCCTCAATTTATTTTGACTGTATGTACTCCCATTCCTTGAGATTTAATGATAACCTTACGAACTTAGATTTAGATAATACAGGAAACATGAAACACAATCTTGTTTCCTTAAATGTAAATACTGTCACCCCAGACAGGCTGATTTTAGTCTGGATTTAACCTAAGGATTGAAGTTCATAATAGCGCATTACATTAGTTATTTATATTAAATAATATATAAAGAATACTAAACGATGTCCCGTTTGATAACATTATTATGAAACGAGTGAATGGTTTGGTGTTCAACGAGCGAAAGCGATACCATTTACGAGTTCCATAAACATGTAATCAAACGGAACTGGGTTTAGTATTCAATTCATTACTCGCAGATTTATATAAAATAAAAGCATTAAAATCACCGAGATTATCACTGATGTTGCGCCACTAACATTACATGTTGTAACGTATCGTGACGTCAATCAACACTCGATGTTATGACACAAAGTGTAATAACAATACAGATTTATTAAACGGCGGTATCTTCAACGGGAGAGTAATAAAAATCAAAATGCAGTGAATACTTAAATACATTCAAATGTAAGTGTAAAAGACACTGGAGATTAAATAAAGCAATAATCAAATATCAAAGTTTATGAACAATATTAATTCATAACATGAATAAAAGACTAACACTGAAACAGTATTACAAATCATTTATATGCAAAGAAGCTTTCTTCAAAGATAGTCCAATATACCCTCATCATGGAACGCGCGACATCAAAGCTAGGAACCCTTGAGATAACACTCCATCCTCTTCAATCTAGCTTATGTGTTATTTGTGGTAGTGTCTGGTCATCGTTTACTAATTACTTTTACGCTCGAGAGATGCATATTCTTGAACGTCCTCTTGAAAAGGCATTAACTGTTATAACCTTTAAAGTGCCACTCCATGATTTTCATAACATATTATTTATCTTTGATACGAACCTAAATGCCATATTTGGTGATATAAAATCAAAATATCTTAACTTTTTAATATGACAAATACTGGTTTTCCATGAACATCTAAAAACAGCCTTTTAAATGCACAGAGGTGTAGATATCATGTCCAATATACATGGATACTAGTTATATTACCTAACAAACACTATCAACTCCTAACTGCCCTCCTGGCTGGTTTAGATAAGTCTCAATAATTACGTTTGACTATTTGACGCACGCCACTGTCCTTTTTGCGACGTTCTACCTTTATATTGTCACTGTAAAAACGAACAAGCTTTAACATGTGTCTTTTTGGTAACAGTCGATACTTCGCAATCAAATGACACCATTGATTAAGTTTGGCATATATGATCATGACTCCAACAACTCACGGAGTGGCTCTTTAATGTTAATAAGAAGTGAGGCTATTTCCATTGCTTTACTCATTTTGTTGTAGTCCATGATGATGCACATAAAATCGTACATACTCACATATATGTATAAAATCATTTCATACAGAATTTTTTAAAAACCGGATGAAATATACTGCTGTCATGTTAATTATCCCTCTTTGCATGGGGCATCGACTACTTTATGGTTTGATAAATATGAAATAAGTTTTTTTATTATCATTATGACAGATTTAACAATGCTTCATATCATAATGAATTTTCAATGTTTTCTGTGTAGGGTAGAATTAAATGAAACACGATAAATAAGGTATTCTAAGACACAATATTCAAATTATGTACTGTGAATCAGATCTGCGATGGGAATACCCAATACGACTACACTTTGACACATCAGTAATGAAGTTCAATCAAATAATATAATGACGCTTGAATTGATCTAGAGATTTTTAAAAAATTCAATGATAAAAATTCGGATCTATAACATAGAAATGTCTTCTAAAATTAACAGACATAAACCAAATTCAAAATCTCATATCGGCACCACAGCTTTAATGAGCTAACGTGAGAAAAATTGAGTGTGGTAGACGCATCTCGCCTGGAGGACATGCGTTCAAAGCTAATTTCAACCCGGACAGGTCCGTGCTTAGCATCTTAAGGGTTAAATATCTTACCGACTGTATTAACCAACACACTTCATTGATAAATGAGGTGAGGTTGGTGTGATTTGGGGTTAACGCCGCTTCATTGTATGATCATGGGTGGTACTGAGCTGAAATTCAGTGTAGCATTTCACCCAAACCTACTGCAGACAAATTTACCGAGTCCCTGGGGAGATTCGAACCACGGACCTCTTGATTCGTAGCCGAACGCCATCGATTAATGAAATTTAACTCTATAGTTCATTTCTTTACATGATAAAAAGAAGGATTTTCGACTCGCTCTACTTCCGTTTTATGCCCCCTCTCTTCCCATATGTTCCGGTACGCGGCGCCAATAGTTCGCTATGTGAGTGAAATCAATTAACAAAGCAAGTAATCGAAAAATCATTTCCTTATGTAAAAACGGGAGCTGGGGTAATCAAATCACAATTTGTAAGATATTACAATGCAACTCATGTATTTGTATTTGTTTTTTATTGGTGTGCGTTTTTAAAATCTATTTGGTTTAACTTAAGTGTTCTCTACAGTTCAGTATCAAATAATTGGGATGGGCAAAATGAAACTATTTTGTAGGTAGTAGCTCATCTTAAATTGTGAAAAATTTAAACTCATGTAACTAAATCGTTTTATATTGTTTGAATATAGTTTATATTCATTTTGTAATATCATATTTCTCTGGTCAATGTTATCATTGGAACTACATGTATAGAGGTGTTAAAACGATGGTTGCATATTTCAAGAGTTAACTCCCTTTTAACTATGTAAACAGTGTGTAAGGCAGCTGGCACGGGTGGTTAAGTTACAAACTAGTTATTTGAAATTTTGATGAATGTTTTCCTTTCAATTCAGAAAGATTCTATTATGTATTACATTGTCCTTAAACAATGCAATAATGTTGATGAATTGCTCCGATAAAATATATTGATTTATTATCAAGGGGATACGTTCAGTAATCTATAGATTGCCCGAATGTGTCAACATTTTCAGATAAGACGACTGCTAACACAATTAATTCCTGATAACAATCAGTGCATTATTTTATCGTTATTGACATCGAAACGTGACCTGAGAGTTCAAAAGGTTAAGAATTGAATGGTCTGTTTGAAGAGGTGTTATCTTGATACCATTAATCAATGGAATAATTAAACATGCTTTCGTTACAGAATGATAGTAGAAAGTCCGTTTTACTCTTTAAATTGAGAAAACTAAGCAGTTTTAGTATGTTTTGTGTGGTAATGTGTGACATTGTTCTAATATACAATCCCAAACTAACAAATATATATTTTGTAATTGTCGGAAAAATTAATCATTGCATTACTATTAAATTGTGCAAGGGCACCGTGCAGATATAGTTAAGAGCCATTTAGAGTATGAAAAGAAAACACACATAAGCATTCACCTTTTTATTTAACCTCGGCCTGTTGACATGTCTATCAATATATCATATCAGAACATGTTATTGTCATCACTCTACGGCCAAAAGATTTGGAAATTTCTTTTATTTGAGTGTACCCAGCACTCTCTGTAATGCTGTTAGTCTGCCGAATACTCAATTAACGTTAAGAAAGATTGAAGCAGAAACACTCTTCCTCTTGAACGTCTTTTAGTATCACAATTTGAAAGTTGAAAATACATTATCCTAAACCGAACTGGTGATGAGCGGAAGCTCTGAAACTTTCTCTACATCCTCCATTATTACAAAGAATCGACATACTCTATCATAGCAATTAAAACCTTATGAAATTTTAAAATTTGCTATTGTAAAATGTTATCGTTTGACTTTGTGACGCACGATGTTCATTCAAGAACAATACTAGGAGCTTCCACCTCGATAAGACAATATCATGAAGCTGATGTCCTCGTTAAATGCTATAAACAATCCATCTAATCAGGGTTCCCACTTACTCGCTGCCATCTCCTAGTTTAGAATATCAGCTGTTATCTCCAGAAGCACTGTATGGCAGAATCCGTGGCATGTTTACTAGACCGTGACTGATAAGGGAAGGAGCGCTTCTTGTACATCATACAGTTTAAGGGATGTGTGTATTGTGGGTTTTTTTAGAGGGACAGTGAAATACAACGATCTGAAAAAAAGAGTGTGTGTTTTGACTCCATTGCTTCTTTTAATTCATTTTCTTCATTTTGCATTGTTGTTTTTTTCTTCATTTAAAACTGCTGGTCTTCTACCGTCTAAAATTTAACTTGAAAGAAAATGTCAGCGAATATAAGATTTTTTTAAAAAGCAGCTAAAATATACTCTTATCACATGTATTTGATCTTTGAGCCTTTTTTATTAGTTCTAATACGTTACAGAGTTTGAGCATAGAAAGAACAACAATTACAACAAAAACTACATAAATCATTGTCGACAATGGTTTTTGAGACTTGCCTGTCTTAGTTGTCATTTCATTTGAGGATCACCGCAACACATCTTTTTGTACATGCTTGTGAAATTTCATGAACTCCATAATTTATGAAAATCGCAAATATGTTACCAATCTTATTGATATAAAAGACAGTTTTGAAAAAACAACTTTACACAGGTTATTTTTTTATCAATATTTTGTATTTCGAGCTCTTAATATTCAAGAATAAATGAGTTAATGTGAGTTACAAAAAACAACGAAGCATGTCACACTGGTGTATTTCTTGTTTATTGTTCATCTATTCTTGATAATATTTTTTTCAATTTGAACCTTTTGCACATTTGTAAATGAAACACCTTTTACATGTCATTGTTCTATTTTGTATTCAACGACTTAAAATTTCGTGTAGATTCTGGAACAGTTGCAAACCTCTGTTCAACACTAGTGACTCGATATTACCATGAATAGTTTTTTTGTTCAATTGTTCAAAGCTTGTAATAATAGAATCATGAAGATATGAGTTAATGATTTGATATTTTCCACTTTTCATTATAGCCGATGGATAAGAAATAATAATGTTTCGTCATGATGACATCTCCAAAATGCTTTTTAAAAAAATGGAGCTCTGTGTATGCTCCATCTCGGATTTTAAATTCAATAAGTGTGTGGTCCGGAAGTCAAGGTCTTCTAAATGCAAATCTCGAAGCTAATGTCTTTTGAAAGTTGTTTGGTCGATATGTGAGCTTAAAACTTATTCTTTCAAAAGACAGGAAATACCACTTGAAATTGTTGGTCTTGATGAGAAGTTCAGAACACGTCTGTTTCAGCTGCAGCAAAGCGGACATGTCTTTTACAGTATTTGAGATTGATGTACATTTCATGTGTAGGTACGTACAGAAGGTTAGATTAAACTCATCTTTTGTATTACTCTATGTAAACCATTATTTAATATGGTCCTGAAACAACACACAGTGGGCAAAATCCTTTAAAACATCTCTAAATTCCTAATCGGAGGCTCATTATGAACCAAAAAACCGCTGAGAGATATGGAACCATGTCATTGAACAATTAACAAACATTTAACAAATAGTTAGTTTCAATTTAAAAGTCCTAAAATCCTTTAAAACAGGTAAAACTTAATAACTGGAGTCTCACTTAAAAACTTCGAATCCTAAATTTATAGACGATTCACATATTACATTTGAATGAAGATTTAGCAAAGCTATGTTTGGAATGACACGCAAAATTACCCATGTGAATGTTCTCGTGACGTATTTGATTAGTAGAACAGAATTCGAATTCAAACACCAAGCAAGAATTGATTGTCACTTGCTTACTAGCAGAGTAAGTGAAACACATTTGTATGCTAAGAAACTGAAACATTTAAACATCAGGCGATTGCCAATATCTCCATAATATCGATGTAAATGGAAAATGTTGTACCTCATTTAAAGTTGCATTAAAACAGGATGTAAAATATCTGGCCCTGACCTTATAGTGGTCAGTTTTTAAGTTTCCTATTAATTGGACATGTCCGGCAGATGGGAGAGCGAGTTTCTGAAAGCAATGCTTATTAGGTTGAAGTATCTATAGCCGTGGGAAGACGGATATTTGCGTACTGATTATCAACATATATGTGATTAAGTTACCATTCGCTTTGAAAGCAAATTTTGACTGTGTGGTATTTTTTTGGGCAAATATTACGTATCAGGGGAACTTGGGTTGAAATGCCATCCTAAGTGAATTCAGTCATATATATTTATCAACTAAACTGTACATCAAGCTAATTTGGTGCTTTAGTATATGTGCATTGTCATCGTGGCAAATGCGATAACACTTCGCTATATGTGGTATTACAATTACTGTCAACTGGACATCTACATATACAATGATTTATTTGTAAAACAAATCTATAGAGGTGGCAATGATATGTATTTTTGTCTACAACTGAATTTGATTAGAGTACACCAATGCGGATAGCAGTCTTCACATTCGCCCCTTTTATTATCATGATATCGCTGCTGGATACCAAACAATTATTAGTGGGTGAGGTCAAGTTAGCAGCGAGGTCAAATGATAAAAGATTTTCATGGAAAAATATAACGGATTTTTTCCAACAATGAGTTTTGTGATTTTAATTTGACGAAAAGCAACATTTTCTTTAAAACAATAGATCTTTTGCGGAAATATACTGTACATGTATGTATTACTTCTCACTGCCCTTCAATGACTACAAATTTGTCTCCCCTGATGTGACCCTGATCACTGAATTTAATATTCAAAAATTAAAGTATGCCAAGGGTTTGATCTCTGATCTATATTCTATATTCAACTGTTGAAAAGTTTATTAACATTTTGAATTTTTGAAAGAACTTCTTTTCATTTTGTAATGTTGACAGTAGTTGTTTTGTCTTATTTGTGAATTCTAATTTCAGTTGATCGGAATTTATAATGACAATTATACAATTCATATAATATGTATATACACAATTCTATAAAGAAATGTTCTTGTTTGTAGAATATTATAAATAATTCTATATTGTAACCAGTTTAGATCTGTCATTTTCAGCAAACTCACTTTGTAGAAGTTTTCCCCATTTTGAATAGATTGGAAGACGAAAAAATTTTGAGTTTAGGAGAAAAGCATGTAACGTTTTTCCTCCAATTATAGAACCAATTTTCAATTTGTTAAATGGATAAATAGGGCCAATCAGTTTTCTACTGAATTTGCTTATGTTTAGTGATCGGGTGTAGGTCATTATGGCTCCTTTCACCGATTCGTATGTTATTAAAGTTATTTTTTGTTGAAAATGTAAAGTATAAAGTAGAATATTGGTATTCAAAATCCTTTAAGATGTTGATTGTTAAGGCTATATTTCATTATCCCTCATTAATTTATCCCTCTTCAAGTTGAACTGATTTGCTAAATAAGGAACTTTCTAAAGTTTTCATTTTATACCATTTGTGACCTATTGTAGTAGAAATGACTAACTTAATTGAAATTAGTATAAAAACGATTTTGTTACGTTCCACAATCATAAAGGATAACTAATATGTGTGCTGTAGTACGTATTCTACAGAGGAACTGGGTCTGAGCTGGTGTTAATTGATTCATAAAGAACTGCTTAAGCGTTAATATACGAATATATCATCTGTTCCTAATGAATTATGATCTTTAAGAGTAATAAATCCAGCCACTATGAGAAGCAAATACGCTACTTGGATGCTGATATGGTCGTTATGTCTATAAACACGCCCAGCTAATCACACACTTCAATTCAAGTGATGTGAGACCCCAGTGTGGAATATCAGCTGTTATCTTCCGGTAGCTTTGCATGCTGGGAGATATCATCTTGGCATGTTCACTGAACCATTACAGATAGCGCAGCGTTTTCTTCGGTATCTAACTCGCGGGACTGTAAGAACTTTAAATTAACTAAGCCGAATGAATAAATAAAAAAGCATGTTCAACACATGTTACAAAGTAAGTATCAGGTGTTTTTTTATTGCTATATTTTTTCACCTGTAATTTGTAACCGACCAGAAAGTTTGAAGCATGTGTTTGCTTATATAATGTCTGCACTCAATGTTCTCAAAAAGTTTTTTTCAAGTCTCGATGGACGAAAACTGTTCACGCTGACGATTTCTATAAACCCATACATTATTTTTATTATTTAATACAATAAATGTGTTTATGCTTGATTTTTTTTATTTGTTTACAAAGATTCTACTATTGCTTATACTTCAGCATACATAATATGCACGAAATGTCATTCGCAATTTTATTATCATTGTTTTGGATAGTATGGTTTTGCAGTTAGAATAAACTTTTTGACAGTTTAGAAAACAACCAAGATAAAGTGTATTGTACTTGAAGTTTGTCAGAGATAACTGTATTAATGACCTGAAAAATAATAGAAACAATCTTTGAAGACATGTTTAACACTCCTGAAATAAATTCGTCATTGACGTATATGTGGTGCGCACTCAAAATAGAAACCACGAGTTTCATGAACTACAGATGCTAATGACATTTATAGCAGTTCCATCGTATGTCAAGAACAACATCAATTCAAACACTTTCTTTTTAGCGTCACATTAGGAACTGAATTTTAGATCCACTCAAATTTGAATTGTAAACAAAATGAATGTACGTCCCGACAAACATCCCTAAATACCAGGCAAGCTAAGCTACATTTCCACTCATCGTGCTTAATCATACCAAATTCTTTTCAATGAAATCCTCTTTTCAAACAGATTAAACCCTTAAATAAGACTGACTTCGCATTCAGTAATATTTTGAAATAAAAGGTCTGGTTGAAATTTGTAAGAAAAATACGCTTTATCGTTGATAAATAATCCATATCCCTATCCATAATTCAGGTATGAACTAGAATCGGTTTCATTTCCACTTTGAGCGATTATATACCTATTTAAAATCTTCTCAAAAAGTTATAGCACATAACCTATTTGTGGTTTCTCGGGTTTATACACATCGAAATCCTGTAAAAATCTCGATTGTAAAAACAGATTCGCTAATTGATCACAGATTGGAACTTGGCTACTTTCCGGAAATGGCCAATTTTCAAAGGAATTCCTAAGATTGAAATCAAACTAAATATTTTCACACTGATAGTGTATTTTCATTGGACAGAGTTTCGTTGATTTAACCCGGAGGATTCTACTCGACACAACAATCCTGCCTACCGCATTTCATGCAGGTACAAGGAGCAAACAGGTGGCTTATCTACTATATGTTAGGTATTGACATAGCTGCCTTTTAATGTTGAAAGTATAGCTTTGCAATAAAACACCTCTAATAGTTTGTTTATTAAATTTTTCTTGCTCGTTTTAGTATTAAACTACGCATGTAGTTCGTGAAGTAATTTGATGATTGTAAGTCACATTATGTAAAATGGACGTTGAATATCAGTTTGTCATGCCGTTTATGTAGACAGATGGTATCAAAATATAGTAAAGAACTTGGTTTAAACATATTTTTATTCAATAAAGAATCTGGTTCGGCAAACAAGCAAAACTCTGCTAATGCTAATGCCTCACCAGTACATACATCAGATAAATTAATACACAAGAACTGGACACAAAATATGACATTATAAAGTACAATCAAAATAAAGTATCTGTACAACAAGTGCTTATTTATATATATGTTCTTTGCAGCTTGACTTCATTTATAATAACACTTAGCGGTACTTATCAAAACGTTTGGTCTTAATGATATATTGATGAAGGGACGTGATTATTTGCAAATTGACGTCATTAGCTGTTTGAGGTGTTCCGTATAACACATTTTGGAGGCTATAGCCATTTGCATAGAAAAATGAATTATTTCTGGCAACCATATACAGCTTACATGTAAACAGGTAATGTACAACATCTTCATTGTGATACCCACAAGCGCATTCAGGAGTGTTTGAAATATGTCTATTTACTTTATCTGCGTTTAGATCACTGCACCCAAGCTTAAGTCTACTATGTATAATCTGACAGAAACGACTTCCATAATTCAGATCAAGATAATTGCTATTTGCTTCATCATTTTTCAGCAGAGATTTAAATTCACTTATGGTGTTTGCTTGCAGGAATTTATCAGGTAATGAATTCCACATCTTTATCGTGTCAGGCAGGAACGATTGTTCATATAATTTAGTTGCACAGTTCGTTGTCTGTAACTTGGACTGGTTTCTTAGATTGTAGTGACTGTTTTCGGAGACAGTATTAGGAATAAGATTGCAGAGGTAGTCTGGTGCGAGACCGTTTATCATCTTGTAGAAATTTATCAATTTGATATCCTGTCTTCGATCTTTCAGTGGTTTAGAATTTGTTTCGATGTATAGCTTGTGATGACTAGTACCACGAACAGCACCACATATTGTACGGAGTGCATCTAAATGTAATCGCTCGAGAGTGACAGATTGATCGATCGTACAGTTATCCCAGATATGACAGCAATAGTCAAATATCGGCAAAATAAAGGATTTGTACATGATTTCAAGGGTTTTTCTTGAGAGACGGTATTTCAGACCTCGGAGGCAATTTATCATTGGACTAGCTTTCTTAACAATATCTTCAATATGAATTTTCCATGTGCAATTTTTCTGTAGTGTTATGCCAAGATGTTTATGACTTTCGACTTCTTGTATTGGAATTTGGTTCATATTCAAAGTAGGAATTTTATCTTTTTTTTGCTTTCGAGAAAAAATTATTGTCTCAGTTTTATCAGGGTTGAATTTAACTTGCCACTTATCTGCCCAGATAGCTATGCGCGCCAAGTCGTCGTTTAGACACGATGCAGCAATATCGCGATCATCGACAATTACGTAAATGGAAGTGTCGTCAGCAAATAAGCGTATGTGACTATCAATGCCATCAACGATATCGTTTATGTATATGAGGAAAAGTAACGGACCTAATACGGAACCTTGTGGAACGCCAGCAAGTACAGGTTTAAAATTGGAACTATGTCCATTAATGATGACTTTCTGTACTCGATTTTCTAAATAACTTTCAAACCAGCTCAAAAGAGAGTCAGAGATGCCATAGTTTTTAAGTTTAGAAATGATGCCTTTGTGCCAAACCTTGTCAAATGCCTTACTTATGTCACAAAATAAATTAAAGAACTTGAATTTTTCTCAAATGCAGTCGTAAAAACACAGTAAGAAATAAGCCTTCACAGGTCTGCCAATAATGATACAATGACACGACGCCAATAATAATGATAGTAAAGAAGAAGAAAAAGAAAATTATTTTATTCAAGTGTCACGCAGCATATAGGCAACATACAATTGGTGATATATATAACAAATAGCCTATGCTTTCCGGCCACATGATGGCCTAAAAGACACGCTTCAGCATTAACAAGTGATAAAGTGATATTATATATAAAATGAATCTTTCATGTTTATAGAATTCATAAAAATACATTTGATTTAAACATAATTATTTCCAAAGAATTGAACCGGATTGGTAAACAAGCCAAGGCTTCTGCGAATACCGCTCCGGGATACAACAGAATCGATAATATCCCATCATGATTGTACATTATTTATTCGTCTGAAAGAAAATGACACAAATAATTGTAAGACATATGTTTTCATTGAAACCTTATTTTGAATCAATTCTGCCTTTTGAATTTATAAATGAGTGAACTGAATTTATACGTTATTTGTTTACTTTTGGGAAGAATCTTGGTTTCCAAACAGCATAGTTTTTAGATCAAATTCTTTCGTATACAAAAACATGGTTTGGAGTATATAGAGAGGACATAGAAATAACACAAAGACATGATGAGGATGGGAATATGAATCGTCCATATTTGTGTGCAGAATACCTTTTAAGAGCAGTTAGTGGATTGTGGTAAATTTTATTTTGCATTAGGTTTATCATATTATTATGTATAAAGAAACTTAGAGTAAAGCAATTGTTAATTAATGGTACGAAACGCACTGTATGACGTCTGTGACACTAACACTATGATTGTTGACTGATATCTTTTAAACGCAATTTTCGATGTCTGTATCACAAAAAGTTAACTAATGTCAAAATGGTTAACAATGATTTACCTCACAAGAAGGGGAATATTTACGGCTTCTCGCACGATGAATATGTGAGGCAGATGGGACGGTGAACGTATAAATATCATTTCTTTCGTAAAGGTTGCTTTTCTTTGGAAATCAACATATTTTGGAAGTTAAAATAATAGGTTAATTTAATGAAATAAATTGACAACACATCATCATATCACGCAAGTTTGTTGGATCCAAATGCTATGTTTTTAATTTAGACTTATGCAAATAAAACAAAATATCTTCAGCTTTGAATGATCTGGAAATGTTCTCAATTCAGTTACATTGACGCTGCTTATTCTTAAATCGACAAGTAATAAATTGGCTGGGAGGTGTTATTTCAATGTGGACTCACTCAGCGTCAGGAGATGTTACAGCTACACAATCTGGTTTGGTCAACTGAAATCCCCCTAACAAGGTACTTGTCTGGTCTTATGTTTGGTCATGTGGTCAAAAGCTGGTCATTTCGTTAGTCCAGCTGGTCATTGAAGCACGTGCAGGCAATGGTCAATTAGCAGGTGTCATAGTAGACCAGTCTTGTTTTTATACGAAATGCAGGTAATTTGTAAACAATGAGTTGAAGTATTGTGGTCGGTGTATTGCCGGCTGACCAGCACCTATTTATCCCATACATGATTTAAACAGTATTTTATTTCCATAAAACATGTAATACAAATGCTTCTCCTGAAACAAACATGAAACGATAAAGATATCAAATACATTGCTGGAAATTTATATTTGCAAATATTTTACAAAACTCAAAATCATATTAAGCATTGTCTACCTTTGCATTTGGTACAGATTTAATAAAAGAGTTATAAAAATCGGTTGGTATCATAAGTGAAATGATAAACATATATTATTAGGGATTCGTTAGCACTCTGTGACAAGGATTTGTCGCCACTATAGATAGATTTTAATGTTATATCGTTTTTAAAAAAGTATTGATTTGATCGGAATCTATCACATAGTGGGCATTTAAAGAAGTAAAGAAAAGGATCCTCCCGAATGTTTCCACAAGAACAGACGCGATTTACTGATAACCCTTTATCAAACAAATGTGAATTGAGATCGCTGCAACCGAGGCGCATGCGGCAGAGAAGAATTTGACTTCGCTTTGGACCATAAGATGTATAATATTTAAATGTAGGGGATAAAGTCCTGTCACATGAAATCAAATTATTTTAAAAGTTTTTAAGTCCCATACATGGACCGATATGAAGCATAGACATCTTTGTTTGAAGTAAAGGGATGATGGTGATGCCAGTAAAGGACGTGGTTCGTCTTCAATGCTGTCTCTGATACGCTTGACTTTAGCTGATCTCTTTTAACTGTGTCCTATGAAGGAGCATTCTGCCTGATTTCTAAACCGTATCATCATGAATGGTTTATGGTGTTAGGCCTTTTTTCTCCAGATACTTAATCAAAACGTGCGATTAGATTTGACCCATTGTCTAACAGAAATAAAATCTGCCGCATTCAAACACTTTTAGAGAATGTATTGAAAGTTATTGACAGAGTTCAAAGTACACGATAGATTCATACGTCAAGTACACGATAGTGCACCTGCACAGCATGGTGCCATATCTATGTGGGATTTTCCAATCGAGGTTAACTTATCAATTACCCCTAATGCTACAAGGTTAATCAAAAGCCACAATGGAGTTGCGGGCTTTCTCCCTGCAATAATACTAGCAGCCGCTATATAAGTGAAATAATCTTGAAAACGGCGTTAAACACCAACTCATCTCACCTCACCTCCTAAGATAGGAAAACTAAATGATAGAAGAGTGACAACATTACGGTACATAATCATTTACTTCTCTCAGGCTATATTATCAAGCCCTTTCCTTTCTGAGATCGTATGTAATTATCTATATCTATAGAGAACCATTGGTGGTACTGCGCTGACATTCAATGGCACCCAAACATTGGTGCCTGTAGAACTGTTCCCAACTGCAGACAAAGTTGTTATCATTACCGACAAATGTCGAAGTACGTAAATTATAGTAAAAACCGAGGCGAAGCAAGTTGATGTTTGGTGCTTTCAATTTACGTGAAATTATTACCGGCAATGAGATGGTGAATATCACTTTCATCATACTGGAACAAATAATGCATTTCATCCTACTGAAACAACTAAAGTAAAAAGTATGTCGATTTCAAAAGCTATGTATACTGTTTGTAATTTTCGATGATGTGAAATTTTATATTTTAAGTTCATACCATTAATGTAGAACCATACACAATAGAAATGTGTCAAATAAGTATGTAAATGTACTTATAGGAAGCCAAACCAAACAATCATTCATCTATTGCGATGTGTTGTACATTACTCAATGTATAACTCTGCAGTACAAGATTGACATGACACATGTTTATATTTATCATATACACGTGTTGTTTCAAGATTAATTAGTTTCATGAATATTTATACTTGAAATTATAATTAACCCGAAACGCATATGCCAGAAGCAGAGACCGATTGACACCGTAATTAAGCGATCATCAAATATTGCGTCATGTAATTAAATGTGTTTATATCAGCTCACAAGCCGATCGTTAAAGACGTTTTAACGAGATTGTATTCAATTTCCCCCGGCGGATAATGTGTGTTTGATTGCATCTCATTTCTGTTGACACACTTCAGTCCTCTCTTCGCACATAGTTGAATTTGACAATTTGAATAATCTCAAAAGCTTGAAATTACAGTTCATACATGCAAAACGTATTTGCTTGCTAACAGCGTGTTCATGGCGTCAAATCGGAAAATACTTTTTTAAAGAGATATTATCTAATGGAAACTATTGCATTTTACTTTCGAATATGGAATTATCATTCAGTTGAACAATGAAATTCTTGCACTTTGTACATGTAACACCTTATACCAGTGTCATATTTCATGTTTTTTTCTTAGTCTCACGTGAGATATCCTCTTAGGATGTATTCGAGGAGTCATTATCGATAATTGGTATCAGACATGAAGGCTAGTTTCTTACATAACTGAAGACTCACAAACAATCAACATAATCATTTTGCTTTTCATAAAAGCATTGCAAAATGAAAGGAAGATTACCAAGAAAAGATTCGACGAGTTTGATAACAAATCAGTGCTTATGTAGCACCTGAGGTTTAAAATTGTTATAAATGGATGTTTTAATTTCCTCACTATTATAAAAATATTAATTTATATGTATATGTGGTAATGACTCACAGCGTTGATGATGAAACGATCATTGCCATATTATTTTAACGTAAAGCAGAGATTTAGATATTTTTATTGGCAATGTTATCAGGAGGTCTTCAATGATGTGCTAATTATTTATTTTAGAAATGCAAAGAGATGCAGATGTTGTTTATGAGCTGATGGCCATCTCTTTTGACCAGTGGAGCAGGTCTGGACGTTACATTTGCTTCTTTCTTCGATTGTCTGTTTATGTGCGTGCTTCTATAATGGCAACCATATTTTATTACACTCACACGCCATATGTTGCTAGCCCACTGACCACAACATGTCCGTGCTGCACTGACCAGCTAAACAAACACCTTGACCAGATGATCAAACAGTTGGTAAGACAGGTACACACCTTGCGAAGGCAGTTGATCACGATAAATGTATTATGAAATAATTGAACCTTCCTGTCCTTTTAGAGAGCATTTCTGAAATAGTATATGATTATACTTACACTAGCAGTTTCTGATATATAAGCAAATGTATTTAATGAATAAAACCTCTTTGCGGTGTATCTACATGTATTGTAACTTTAAGCGACTCAAAAGACTATATAACGTTAGAAAACAAATGTCAGACTTACCGTAATGAACATGTTAGTGTCATAATCTATACGCAAGGGGTTAGTCCTTATTCTATACGGTTTTTTTATCTGATACGAAGTTGACTTTTAACTTAATATCTAAATAAAACATGTACAACAATATGAATAGAGAATGATATAAGTGAGTACGCGTTTACGCTGCAATGGAACCATTATAGCGATGAACTATTATGTAATCAGATCATTTACTTTCCTAATTCCTTTTGGGACCACACAGGTAGGTACGCTATCGTTATTGCTAATGAAATTGTACATTTATGGAAATATGTAATTATGGTTTATGATGTACTGATGTGTTCATTGATATACCGAGAGGAAGCATGCTGTGTATATTAGACGATGTCAGTCAGGCATTATTACAAAATACAAAAATTTGAAATCTTTCAAAACATTTGGTTTGTGGGCGTACATGACCTAAAACACTGAAGAAAGATACATAGATATACATTCATGAACATAAATGATCATGAAGTAATAATGATATTATTAATAATATTAATGATAATAATATAGTTTATTACGGTTTCATGTGTTACATTTGATAAAAAAGAAAACTTTTATTTTACAGATAAATACATACAAACACCAGGCCTCAAGAGACCGAAATGACGCCTAAATCACACAAATACATTAGATGCAATAACAATATTTCTATAGAAGAGTATAAAGTGCTACAGGAGAATGACAGTGTTATTTGAGTCATAAGTCATAGAAAAGGGCTTCATGATGAAAACCATAAAAATGTGAACCATCTTATGAATTCTGGCTTACCGTTTATATGTTTTTTAAGAAAAATTGAGTGAGTTATTGTTTAACGCCGCTTGGGCAATATTTCAGCCATTAGCGGCGTGTTTTTAAGAAAAACATTGCTTGTTTATTTAAAGATTTGTAAATATATTAACAATGATGAATTGTTGTCGATAAACATGATGGAAATTATTCATAGTTGAAATAGATACTTAAAAAGTTATTCTTTACAGGCGAATTTCCAGTGATATTGTTACACAAATACCATAATTTGTTATCTTAGTAATAGTTGGCATCTTCAATCAACAGACCAGAAGTTCCCATGGATAATATGTTGTCAAACTAGAATTGATATCTTTCTCGTAGTTTTAATGATAGCCTTGAAAACTTTAAACTGTAAATAGTTAAAGCATCATCCAAAAATACCACTAGGCATCATCTCATTTCATTTTCAGCGAATATACGATCATAATATGTTCAAGTTCATACCATAGAATATAGATCTCAGTAAATCTCTATGTTCATTTCAATGGATATTTTACAGGTACAAAGCTGTTATAGATAACCTAAAGAAATTTTCTGTTACCAATGAGTGGATTATCTGATGAAATACTTCCCCAGCATACCTTAAATATTCTTATCTTGTCGACACAAGACGAGTATGCAAGTTAAATTATTTTTAATAACGTAAGAATTGAGATAACCGCCCCCTACTGGCAGAATAACAACAACAAAGAAGCCGCTCTTATTCACCAAAAGAACTTATCTTAATATAGTTAATAGTGGAGTTCTGCTTTTTCGACTTGCCGTACTAAAGACGTAGAAAATGCGTGTCAATATTATAATGGGTGGCACTTAAAAATATGAAAAATGACAAAAGTCCAGGACCAGACGGTTTTACAACAGAGTTTTTTAAATTTTTCTGGAAGGATTTGGGTGATTTTCTGTTAAAATCCTTAAACTTTGGTTATAAAAATGAAATATTATCTGTGACACAAACTCAGGGATTGATAACCTGCATTCCAAAAGGTAACAAACCTAAAAAATTTCTTAAAAACTGGCGACCAATTTCTCTTTTAAACACTTCGTATAAGATAGGGGCTTCCGCCATCGCAAATAGAATAAAAACAGTTCTCCCAAATATCATCAGTGAGGATCAAAAAGGTTTTATTTCCGGTAGATATATTGGAGAGGTAACACGATTAATTTATGATTTAATGGAATACACAGAAACATTTCAAATTCCTGGCTTATTATTGCTAATTGACTTTGAAAAGGCATTTGATTCAGTAGACAGAACATATCTCACTAAGGTTCTACAGTTTTTTAAATTTGGACCAAGTATTATACAATGGATTGAGACACTATATAACGGTATTGAATCACGTGTACTTGTGAATGGCTTTGCCTCCGAACCATTCAAAATTGGACGCGGCTGTCGTCAAGGTGACCCAATTGCCCCATATCTATTTATACTTTGTGTTGAAATTTTAGGCAGTATGATTAAAAACAATAAAGACATTAAAGGGATAGAGTTAGGAAATATTGAATACCTACTTGCACAATTTGCCGATGATACCACGTTGAGTTTAGATGGATCTGAAAAATGCCTTTATGCAACACTAAATACTCTCCAATTTTTTCAACGTTTTTCCGGTTTGAAGATAAATGTAGAAAAGACCAAATTAATATGGATTGGATCCAAAAAGCGATCTAGATATAAAATGTGCAAAGACTGGAAATTTGATTGGACTCAGACGAACTTTTCTCTTTTGGGAATTAACTTCGATATTGATCTTGAGAATATGGTTGACAAAAATTATGGTGAAAATTTTACAAATATTGAAAACCAAATGAATATTTGGTCGGCTCGAAATCTCACTCCTTTAGGCAGAAACACCATCCTGAAATCCCTTTTACTTCCTAAATTAAATCATTTATTTTCTTCACTGCCAGATCCACCAAAGAATACACTTGAAAAATTCCAGAAGAAATGTTTTCAATTCATTTGGAGGGGTAAGCCTGATAAAGTTAAACGCGATGTCCTTGTTCTTTTACCTCAGCATGGAGGAATAAAAGCTCCAAATATTAAGGAAATTATCGCATCTCAAAAGCTAAGGTGGATAAGTAGACTACAAAGTGGAGACAAAAAATGGGCTACTATTTTGGCAAACAGAATAAATAATATGAATGAGCTTTGGCTTTCAGATAGCATCTTTATTCGAGATAAATTGATTCCAGAAATGACAAATACTTTTTGGAAGGATGTTCTCATGTCATATTCAATTTTTATTAATAAGTGTAAAACATCAAGCATTTCAGAAAGCGAACTGCTAAGTCAGTCTTTATGGAATAATGATGGAATAAAAATAGATGGAAAGCCTATTATGTACAGATCATGGTATAACAAAGGTGTAATATTTATCAATGATCTGATGCACCACGAGGGTAGACTTATCAATTTTGAGGAATTCGAAAATAAGTTTAAAATTCAAACTAATTTTTTAAGCTATGAAGGTATAAAAAAGTCCGTTATGTCTTATATCTCTAAGTTAGATATACAAAACATACAGAATGTTTGTCCAAATCCAATCTATCCTTTTAACTTATTTCATATTAGCGAAAAATTAAGCAGTAAATATATATACACAAAATTAATGGATTCGAAATATGTGCAATTACCTTGTTACAGCAAATGGGCCAGAATATTAGACTGTGAACTCTCAGAAAAGGATTGGAGAGTATTTAATATGATAGCCCAAAAATGCACTCGTAGTACTGACTTGAAATGGCTGCAGTATAGGATTATCCATCATATTCTACCTACAAATTGTTACTTATTCAGAATAAAGGTATCGGAAACACCGCTATGTCGATTTTGTAATAAAGAATTGGAAACTTTAGAGCACCTATTTTGGTATTGCGACCCGGTTGTAAAAATGTGGAAAAGTTTAGAAAAATGGCTACAAACCGCTCAAATTCATATAAATTTAACAGTGTCAAAGATTATGCTCGGTATAAAAGGAAGAAATAACAATCCTATTAACGCTATCATTTTACTTGTAAAAGACATTATATTCAAGAACAGTCAAATAAGGAATGTTCCGAATTTTCAGTATATACTTGGCAAAATCAAACAATACTACGACATAACGAAATGCATTTACTTAGTTTCCGGTGAGAATGACCTATTTGTAAAATACTGGTCATCTCTACACACCATATTGAGAGATTAAATGTTTTGATAATCGACTGTATATATTCTGTTTTACACACAGATCATTTTCTACTTAGAATATGCACGTCATATTGGCAATGTTTGTTATGTGCATATACCTTCACCAATAGTATAACCTGTATAGCGCTGAAGGTCACCGTAGCCTATTTACTTATGTCCTTTTGCTGAAATGTATGATGTTCTTTATTCTTGCTCAACTGTGAATATGTACAAACCGAATGTATGTAAAACATGAAAAATATGCAAATAAAACAAAAAACAAAAATAATGGGTGGTACATGTTAATTATAGATATTAAAATTAACAGTTTTATAATAACACGAATGTTTTATTTGATGTACTAAATGAAGTAAATTATCACAAACGTGGTTTCATCTCTAAAATTGAGACGATAATGTAAATGTAAGTGTATCGTGATATATGAATAAGATGTCAGCGATCCAAGTAAACATTCGCTGACAGGAATTTAGCATTGTCGATTACATTTTCCTATAAACTAAATCCATTAATGTATAAATATCCTTAAACATGTCTTTCAGTCCAATTAAAAACCTTTCAGTCCCAAATGTGTATGTATTAGAAGAAATTATTTACCTATATTATACATATTCTTGACTGAATTTGATTGTATCTGATTTAACCGATGGGAATCTGTTTGGAAGGGATCCCCAGCAGATATTTATCAAATGCAAGTGTCAGACAGAAGCAATTAATTTCCCTTGTCGTACTGCTGACACACATGACAAGTGCATGCTCTTCCAATGTTACACCCTGGCGATAATGATAACATCATCAACTATTGTGTCACTTGCATTTATTTTATTTATTTTAATTGTCATTTGTGTTGATAGGTCTTTTATTGATTTGAATTGGTTCAGTTTGCTTCTGTAGCTCAGCTTATGTCATTTTGTCCATGTGCCTGCATGCAAATAATTTGATGATAGCAACATAACAGTTAGAACAAAATCACAACAGATGGATGAAATAAGACACAGAGTATGTTTAAAAAAGTATGTTGCTTAAAGAAATGCCAAAATACCATATGACCTAAGTTTAGTTCACATCGACTTTATACATATACATCTTTATCTCTTGAATGTCAACTTTATGATATTTCCTTGTTTCAAGCGTAATTGAAAATCGGCCTTAAACGTGTTGATAAGTCGAAATTCTGCGTCCCACTTACATATTTTTAAACTAAATGAGCTGTCAAGCGCTACCGACCTAAAGACTTTTGCTTGATAAGGGTACAAGAAGCTTTATCGAAACGTCGCATATCAAGACGTTGATCATCTATACATCTTGACTGGTATAAATGAAGAAACTAAATTCGCATTTGCGCAATTGCAACATATCAACTCGAATCTTAATCACACTTAATCATACATGCAGATGATGCATTGCTGTAATGTCACGTTCAGAAAAGAAGTTCAGAACTTGTTTCAATAAGAACTCAGTGTACAAGTGATTAAATTAATATAATTATTTTAAGCAATTGCTGATACAATTATACACATGGAATGTAATGTCAATGAAGACTTCCAGACTATGCAACATTTACACAAAATGGTTTGGTCATAACAGTGTCATTTTAACAACTACTAAAAAGGTAGCCTTTTCAATAAAGGTATTGGAAGAAGATGTTTTTATCAATAAATGTTGTTTTGGGAATACAAAATACCACGTTTTGTTAACGAAACATTTCCTCCATATTATCAATAATAGTTTTTTAAAACTTGTGATGCCATGACTCACGACAGAATCAATCAATATGAATAAACCACTTCAAAGTAACTTTGTAATTAATTTTAAAGTAGGTAAGTAAGAATCAAACCTTTAGAAGTAGTACATGTAGTCTCTATAAACACTCCTTGGCTGTCAACAAATATTGTCCTGGATTCATCTTTCCTCGGGAGTGCTTATCTTCATTGTAATCGTGCATTGTGTATTATCGTAGATAGTACCAGAAACAGGGAAAGGTTTATGTTGGACACATGTCTAGTTTCTGTATCTATCACCTTCTTTATTGAAGAGTTAAGGGATATATCCGTTATGTCATATTGATCATGGGTCTGGTATTGAATAATTTAAAACATGTTGCCTACAGTGTCTGTGTGGTCTTCTGTTGAGATAAACTGCAACATATGATATTTTCCGTCTTTTGAATCCTCAATATCAATATATAAAGATTATACATATTATATTTTATCAAATAATAAGATAAACTGTAAGGTATGACGTATACTTTGCCAATCCTAATGCAATAACATTTAAAATTCGCTCATATTATTTATAAACCCGCTAGATCGCTCTTTTAAGATCTAAAGAAATCAGTCCGGAAATGATACCAGATTATACCGCCCAGTGTTAATTTGTGCGCTAGTAGACCGAGTTTTGAAGTGCATTAAGGGTCAAGTAGCGAGCTATCTTATTCGTCCTATTATTCCGCCGGAACAAGCAACCTTGTTAGGCTTCGTAGGATCAACCAATAAAGTACATCCAAAGTTGTATTGAGAAAACGAAATGTGAACCAATGGCTAGATCTTATTTCAATGAGATTATATTCTGTGTTTTCTATTGTTGAGATAAAAGCCAAGTTTCACTTATTACGCGTTTACTATTGTTGAGATATTCTGCTAAGTATGATCTATTCTTTGTTTTTTATAGCAAAGTATGGTATTTTCTTTGTTTTCTTCTTGTTGATATAAACTTAAAACTATCATAATTTTTCATGTTTACATAATCTGCAAAGTATGACACAATAAATGTTTATTGATGCGATGATCTGCAAAGTGGGATTTATGAAATGGTATCTTCTGAAAACAGTCAAGAGTATATACAAATTGTTTTTATACAAATCATTGTTACCTACTTAAAAGCTGCTCTTCAGTGAATAAGAAACATTCATTCTACAACTGGCTGCTTAATAATTACCACAAGTATTACTATATCCATGAAAACGTCAGATGTGTGTTTAAAATATTTCAAGGAGGTGAAGGTGCGATGAGAGTTTTTCAATCGAGTTAATAATTTTACACAGAAATGAAAATGATTGCTCCCGGGAGTGTCATCCTTTTTGTAATTATTTCATTTCTATTTAACAATAACTTCCCTCGTTATTGATGTTGAGTTCCTAAAAATGTTATTTCAGGCAATATACCGTTTCATCTCCCAACAGAAAAATTTACATGTATCTGATACGTTTTATTTAATTCCTATCAAATCAAATTTTAAATTTTAAACTCTTGAGCACTGATAAATTAATTACATGTATGTATGTTATCCACTTACATTCGACATTGTTTAACTTCATTTTACTTCAGTTTATAGGTTAATAGATGACCTTAAGAGTCAAATGGTTGTTTGCCTTAAGGATAGGCTTGCGAGCACTCGGGGAGCTAGTAACAATGTCAGACGCAAACAAACAAGTGCATTAAAAAGCAATTAAACGTCAATGCCGAACATTCTACTTACAGGCTGGTCAGTAAGTACATGTAAACGATCTTTAATTAAAGTTGATGGAATATATTGGTATTCCTCTTCGAGACTACATTAGCGTCCACTGATGTCACTAAAAGCTTCGGAGTGTATTTGATTGTTTGAAACAAATTACGAGTTCTGTTATTTCTTGACATACTTCCGTTAGTAGATATATATTATTGTGTAAAGTTTCAAGGGTTACTTCTTTACCATCATTGGAATTTTAATTTGTCTTCCAATAATTCATTTGAAACTTACTGGATATGCGAATGAAATTTTGGTGACAAAATAAGTTTAAATAACGCTAATGTAGATGTGTAAAAGTACTTTCTTTAAATGGTATATGTTTTTAATTTATAAAAAATGCATATATTGTAATGAACAAATGGCTAAAGTTTTCTTCATTGGAAAAGTAATAACAGTTGACAAAAAAGTTGACAAATTAAGACCTTTGAAATTATCTGTGATTACAATTTCAAATTCTAAGTTTTTATGAAAAGCCACTTATAAACTGATCTTACCATTTTGTAAATTTTGTTTAACAATCAAAAACAATTTCATACATTTTCTTATACTTTTCAACTAATACAGACGTTTATTTCCCAAAAAAAAATGTTGAATCTAGACAAGCCATCCCCCCCCCCCCCCCCCCCCCCCCCCATTATTTTCGTTCAAGAGATGTTGAAGAGTTTCAAATTTAAATGTGTTTAACTGCACCATTATTTATTTGATATTTTTCTATCTATAGGATTTCAATATCATAGTTTATTTTATTGAATATACGTGTAGTAGTAGCAAATGATTAATTATACTGTAGATAACGCTTTAATTCAAATCACTTTCACAGAGCAGACCTGATGCGAGCCAAAAGCGAGGTTCTTGCATCGTAACAAACACATAAGGTAAAAGAGCACATGCTCGACCTTATAACCCCTTGAACCTTAAACCTGTACGTCACCAGTGACTGTCAACTTGTGTGGCCAACGTGGGCTCCGTACACTGTTGTTAGCAATACTGAGTTGTGCAATATGTAAACAAATATGTAGTTGGAATCTAAGTGGGGCATAAATACTCAAGAGAGATCCAGGCGTCCAGTTAATATTTGTTGCCATGAATACCGTATCAGCGTGGAGGAATAGTGGGAGCGATGTCTTTATGTATCGGTAGTCTGTTCTTACAATCAGTTTTAATTAATGATCTTCAGGGGCAGTTAAAACATTAATGTTCTGACATAAAAATCCAGCAAACATAAAACCTTGCTGTATCACAATAGGTCTGTTATCCAAAAGTCCGATCTACGTGTATACATACTGTATTATGTATTATTCGTACCTAGTACCTTTAAACAATTATGTTTATATTATTATAATACATATATTATTATACATACGAATAACTCGAGAAATCCTCTTGGAAATCAATCTAGATAAACAATACAAGGCATATTCGTATTCCATGGAAACATATGCTATGACCTGATTTTTTTAAATGTATAGATTCGAATATAGAAAATTGTTTTCCAGTGATAACATTTCCAAAGAATCCACTTAGACAGGTAAGTTTTGATCTCTAGATGGAACAGAATTTTCGTATCAGGAATTTGACGGATCTTAATTTTTTTTTAAACAGCTATATACAAGATGTTATATTTCAATGGTTAGATTAGCAAAAAATGACAATCGCATATACATGATGTTAATTAATTCTCAAACCTAATACCGATTGGAAGCTCATGTTTGAGCATCGTGTATTTGATCAACTACAAAACTGTCACAAGACTTTATGACATGTCCAAGTAGAATCGTGCTTCTAGACATTGGTTTGCTTCATACATCGCAAATGGGATAGTGAAGTGATGATAATCATATCCATACGCCAAATAAAACTTGAATGACGGCAATGAAGTCATTAATGTTACGTATGATACTTTCCAGGATCCCTTTTTTGCATCTTGGTTTTCCATTTATCGTGTTAGTTTAATGCTTGATACGAATGGAGGTATATAATTTACGTGTACAGTATACTTAACCAAACTTTACCTTAAATTCCTATGCAAACTAGTTGTATCAGAATAATTACCGTGAGTTTTTACTGTAACATCGACATAAAAAAGAAAAGCAAGTCTAAAGTTTAATTCAACCACTGAAATGACCTTTTCTCTGATTCACCTTTGTTATAGAAGATGAAATGTAAAATTGATTGAGAATTGGTTTTCAGCGATTGATAATTAGTCTCAAACAAAGCTATTTAACGAGAGCAAGTTAATTATTTCAAGCTTATTGGAAAGAAAACTATTACATTTACAAGTTTCATTAACAAGATTACAAGACAATGGGTAAGTTATTGAATTGCATTCGCTACCCATGAATAGTACTGATGCCAAATTGTAAGAAACTTACTCTTTTTTTAAGTACCAAAAAAACCAATTGAGGCCAAGGAGCATGTTTTCTAACGTCGTGCTTTCATGATTATGATAATAGTTTTTTGTAGAATTATGAACACATAGTATTTAATGTACTGATATCACCATGAGCCGTGTTATGTATAAACATAAAATTTCCTTCAGATATTTAAAGGAGAATGAGATAGGTAATGTAATCTATGATATTTTCCAGGTCAGATTTGAAGAGAATTCGGTGTGTATTTTTGCATCTGGCACAGATCTCACTGGCATCTTCATCTCCAGGTCTCGAGTAGTTCTAGTGGTATTACTTTCTTCTTAACCAGATCACAGATGAAGTGGTAAACCTGTAGTTCTTATCTATTTTCTGATAAATCACAGGGACATCTGGCAGTTTAGTTTATTTCTTTTTCTTTTCCTCTCTAACCTTACATGTATAACTGGTTCCTATACGTCACAATGTACATAAAGAACACAAAAACTTGTTATTATGTGCATTAAGTTATCATATCTAATTTCCTCATACCGACATTTTGTTTTAAACGCAGCTTAGATGTGATTCAAAGTTTAATATTTTATGTAAAATTCGAAATATAGGTTTGGTACTTAACAAATGTAGTACTATCTTATAATTACTAAATATAATTAAATAAATCAAATGATATCATAGAGGTGAATATTACGCGAAGCATGTGCAGCTTTTAGTTACACGAGAACGATGTCAATTTCATGCGTGCATCCAGTGATAGTGGTAGAACTCCGTGGTGTACATGTGTAACTCCACAGATCAGAAATATCAGTCAAACGAAGTTAACCAATGTGAGGACATGTTTTGAAAAATGACCAAGAACTGAGATTCAATATACATCAAATTTGAGTATTGATTTCATTGCTATTGATATAAATGATCAGTTTGTAATCTAATAGGTTCTTTAGACTTTTGCTTATCAGTTTATTGACCGATATCATTAGCGTAATGTGATATTTAATTCGCATGCATTGGCATTGGTAAACCGGGGACAGTGCCGCGATGATGAAAATAAATGTTAGCAAATTGCAATGCAATCTTTCTTGATAAAAAAACTTTTCTAGAAACAATGTTCACTTTTGCTACGTGAATCATTTTTCTACCTTAAATGATTGAAAGGTGTTCACATTAAAATGGCCACCAACAATTTTTGATTTTCGCCTACGACTACGGTTAATCTGTTGTAGTAAAGAGGTGAACGATCCTCTGAAAATAATAATTTGGCAGAAACATATATCTTTGAGGAAAATTTCGACAAATAAAGTTTTAAAATTCCTCTTTAACGATATGATTATAGATTTTTTTATGGTAGAATTTGGTAGTTTTCTCTATGTACAAGCTAAGATTCTGTAGGGTTGGTTTATTTTGGACGGAATATGAAATATACACTGATTCATTTGAGGATAAAAGTATTTCGATGTTATCTTAAATGGCAGGTTTGACCCCCCGTCTCTGATTAATGTCGCATGTCTGCTAACTGTGCGCATTATTCCTGAATTATCTCCCTTCTTCATCACTGTACTTCCGTTCTTGGAGCAGTGAACAACTGTAATCATGTATTAACTCGACATATTCCATGCAGATGTTCGCTCCGCTTCACGTGGCGTAATATCACACATCAACAACGCATGTGCGGATCTAGCTTAGTGTGTGGAAGGTTCACTCATCACCTGAAGGCAAGAGATGTTTCACCTTGCCTTGTGTTTTCTGCATTATTAGGATAGTTACAGCACTTGAACTGTTGTTATGATTATTGATCAATATCAATTATCGTTATTATATTACAATAGTGAGATGGAAGATATTTTGCAATGTTATAGGAGTTATAACATATTATATCTATTAATATGCATCATTTGGAATAGAAATCAATGGTGTTTTACGTCTGTAGAGTACCAAGCCGAATGGTAATATAACATATTTGCGTCCAATGGAGAAGTTTTGATTATTATCTACTTATCCAGTGGATACATTGCGATAGATTTCGTATCGTAAGAGTTTTGTTCATGATGATATTTATATATTGTACATCAAACATCAAGACCAGTTCATACGATACAAATCAACCATGTTGATGTTCTGGGTTTTTTTAACTGCTTTCTGTCACGCTGAAATTTTTTTTATTTCCTTAACAGTAATTAGATAAACACATCCTTACCTGCTTGTATTACTAAATCTATAAGCAAAACAACAGAAACATTTTTATGTCCGGATTCGTGGTTAGAAATCAAGTGCCCTGTTTGATAGCATGTGTGAATACAAGGATAGATAAAAAGTTACCATTTGTCCAGTGCTTTAACGTGAAGAAAATGAGGGTTTTTTCCTCAGTTCAAATATTACGTCACAGTAACGTTATCTTCAAAAGAAATGTTAAATCTTTGTTTGCTTCAGACATTAGACATTCTTGTGTTAGCCATTTCCTACAATAAAATTCTCAACATTTCAATATAATAAGTTTGAAATATTTACAAGAGCAATATAAGTAAACTTCACATGAACGTAAGTCAGTCATTAGAACTCTTTTGAGAACCGAGCTAAACTGATTCATGTTGCGTTTTCAAATAATGTTTTACAGTTTTCGTTTACAGTAACTTCATAGACGAATTCGTGTTTCATGATATGTATTTTGTAAGCAGTGTGGATCAAAGGGGGTATTGTTTAGGAAACATTATCAAAGTGAAGATTTTCCAAGCTAGAGAGACAAAACACGTGTTATATTCTCTTGGAAGTGTTTATGTTGAGTGTTGAACCAACATCTGTGGTAATGTGCACATGTGCACTGTCTACATGACACAATCGTTCCCTGAACCTCTTACGTATATGTTCATGAATTTCTAACACTTCCTGATTTTTATGTTATGTTTGACATTCAAATATATGCTTTCATTACATATAAACTTTTTAGAGATATTCATGTTACTTTTTACTTTTGAATTATTTTATTATAACATGCCTTTGGAAAATTAAAACAAATGATTACTAAACTACTAGACATGGTATCATCTCGGGATACATCAGTTGCATGACTGTTTTAAAAAATCGTATTCAAAGAGAACACTCGTGTTAAAAAAAAGTCCGCATGACATATGAAATGAATTGTTGTTTTAGTTTATATCAGTAGGATTTTTGTCAATAGGATTTGCAGATAAATATATTTCTGTTGTTGTATCGATTCGTTTTCAACACTTTTTAGATAGTTTGGTGGTGCAAATGTTGTTTTTTATTATACAGCAACAACAGAAGGCAAATGCTGTGGGTTAGATTGTCAGCAAGACATGGGATTAGAAGTACCATCTTGAAACAATTACATGGAAGCGCGTGAATTACGACAGGTCAATTTCACGACCTATTCCAAGTGACAGACGAAGTATTCCGAATGACAGACGACATATTATGGCTCCTAAAAGGTAACTAGAGGAAAACCGTGTGAAGATTGAAGGAGCTGATTTGATTAGTGGAATACGAGTGAGTCAGTGAAATCCCATCAAGAACTGTCTCCTGTTTATACATGTCAAGATGTTTAATACATTTCACACACAGTACTCAAATTATCATACAGTATCGAATCAATTTAAAACATATGTTGATCTATTCTACAAGATCATATTTTAGCATGAGAGGTATTCAAATAAGGCTTTAATTCAGATGTGCGAAACACGTTTCTTAACCAAACGGGCCTAAATATGCCGTGTATTAACGTTTTCATTATGGTCACTGGCATTACAGTGTTTCTAATAATAACACGAGATCTGATTGGCTGCCACAACTACTTTCTATTCATTCGTCCAGTGAGTCTGGTGTGTAAGTAATAACAAGACCCCAAAATATTTTTTTTCATTTATTGCGGAAATAACATAAAACGTAAAGTGTTCTGAGATTTGCCTTTCTATTTCTTTCAAAAGAGATTGTTGCTATCATATTATCGATAAACACCTCATGCTGTGCTAAATTTGACCGAATGAAGACCATGACATAACTGTTGTTCGTTGCGCGCATGAATACAATGGCCATTCTCTACTTGCGATTAGCCTTCACGAAGGTTTATGTTTTCTAAAATTACCGTAATTATTCTTAATAATTACTTGGGTAAGGAAAGGAATGAACGATTAAAAGTTCTAAAAGTCCTATCCGCCGGATCAATGGTTTTCCTAATGGCCCAATTTCAGACTTCACATTTCAGTTGATAAATATTTCAATTCCCTGAGTTTGAAATAATTGTTTATTTTATAGGTTTTTATCGAGTACATTTGTTTAGTAAAATGATTATTTGTTTTATCGAGTACATTTGTTTAGTAAAATGATTATTTGTTTGACAATATCTATAATTTGTTTATTATCCCAAAGCTGAGACTATGAACCTGTTATATAAACAACTGAGTTTTTGTTAAAGTTGTGTGGCAAAATTGTTAAGGAAATTATCTTATCATCGGTTTTCAAAATGAAAAGAAAAATTATTTATGATGTAAATCAAATTTCCATCTAACGTGTAAAACGTCAATTACTGTATCGTGAATATAAAAGGTAATGGTTATCGTAAAATATGTGACTGAATGCACGAGTAATATAATTTTTATAAAACCAAGAAGAAACCGTTTTACATTTTGTCTCTTCATTTCGTTTAACTTGTTGGTGTGAAGGTTATATTCCCTCTGAGAATAGGAAGGAAAATAGAGTTGGATCTTAGACGAATGACTCTTTATCAGGTAGGTGAGGTTGGTGTGATGTTACCGCTGATATTTTATAAAGCATTTAAGATAATTTGCATCTCTGATACAATATTTAATCCAATAAAACTTTTCACTTCACCATACCTTCAGTACTTATCAAAGAAGATAACCAGTGAACACAAATTAGACCACTTAAGACTTTCCTGCATCCTCTCATTTATATTTAGACTTTAGTCTAAGGCACTGTATAACAGAAAACATTTTTGGTAAAACTAAGTTTTTGGTAGGTTTTTGCTAGTAGTTGTGTTCATGTACGAGAAGAAGAGGTCAGTTGGTTTTTGGGTTTTACACCGCTTTCGGGAGTATTTCACTTTCACTGCAGCTAGTTTTATCATTGCTGTAAAACCTGCAAGCGTCGGCTTTAATTAGTGATCATGAAAGAAACTGCATTTAAATTAAATTTAGGATTGCACCCATGTAATTCATGTAAATAAAGAAATTCATTTCTAAAATATGGTTATTTTCACGTAAACAGAGTGAACGTTCAGTTCGTTGCTTTGAATTTGACGTTCACTTAACCGATTTGTTTTTTATAATATTTTGTTAAAATTTCTTTTAAAAGCAATAGTCCGCCGGATTGTCGAAGGTCATTAGCTGTGAGTGTTGTAGATTTTTCTTTAATATGGTAGGTGTTAAAGAACACACGGTTGAAATAAAGAAAATACACCTAAAGCACGAAATGGAGGTAGTTAATAACAGGTTAAACCTTGTTAACCGAAGAATTTTCATAATGTCAATTTCAAAAGGAATTCCTAGATTTGGATCAAAGTAAGCATTTCCACATTCATTGTGTATTTTCAGTGGGCAGAGTTTTGTTGACTTAACCAAGGGGGTCATTTCCATTTCGCCATTGCCCTAGGCATTACTAACGGTTACTGCGAAACATCAGAAACTTAATAAATGAACTAATATATAACTTTATTCCATTTTCTGTGTTCAGTAATATGTCAATAGTTGTTAATATGTTGATGTAGTGAAAATAATAAGTTGTTACATTATATGAGAATTGAAAGATGCAAAAAATATATATTTGTAAAACATATTGTCAATTCAAATCGCATTCACCTAACGTAAAGCAACAAAATTATGTAATACCGGAAAACGATCTAATAGCACATAACTTATGTTGTCAAAACCACCTTATTAACAGGGATGTAGATTGCATGTATTTTATGTATTTAGGCATCAAATGAGTCTTTCAAATGCGAAAAACCTTTCAAAATCGTCGTTTAGTCGTTACAGAACTACGGAACTGACTTGACTACTTCAAGGTAAACTTCTTAAAAGCTAATCATGTTACATCATTTTGAATAAATAGTATTTTGCGTTCGTACGTATTAAAGCAATTGAAAACAATCAATTTAAACGAATTTCGCATTATCTCCTAATCATTGTTGGCATAATATTTGGCACATTCATATGTAAATATTTTCTGGAATGAGATGGGAGATGCAATCGATATGCTCGCCCAACTTCAAAGTATCTTCGTATTAGAGAATTCCACTTGGAGAACGAGTACATGAAGTCTCTTAAAACACGCCATAGCTGTTGGCAAATATTTTGCTGGATTCATCTTTCCTCAAGGGTTCTTATCTCCATTGTAATCGTGAATCGTCTATTGTTGCAAACAACATTCGAGAAACAGGGAAAAGTTCAAACCCCTGTGGTTTTGGATTCCTAAAATTCTTCTTTTATTGAGAGTAAGTGGTATTTCCGTAGATCATTCCGATCTTTTTTCAAACCATGTAATAGTTTTGTTTTTAGAGAAACTGATAATTATGATATATTTCTTTTCCTATTCCTATATGATCCAATTTTTTAAATAACCAAGTAGAAATATACAGTTGCAACTTGTTAAGTACTATTTCGAAAACGTTCTTACATCTTACAGATCCAACATCAATAATGTTGCAATAATAATGAGGGGACATATATTACATTACTTACCCGTGTTCTCTCTAAAAAAAGGTTTAACTAAATTACAGTTACGTTCAAACTTTTAAACAATCACAATTACCATTCTGTGTTACCCTCTAAAATATCATTAAAAGTCATTATTCTTTTTTTATATCCCAATTACACGTTGAGGGACAAGTTGTATTACATTTAGCTCCTGTTTAAAATTGTCCTGTCTGAACTTTGTTTCCGATTTATAGAAGCCACTATACAGGAAATGTATGTTAAAGTAATCATATGGACTAACAGGTGCGTTGAGTTTACCAGAGCAGTAATTATTTTACCACAGTCTTGATGAATAAATACAAGTGCACCAGGGAGGTTTTTCTCGTTTTTAATTTATTTCATTTCCGCTTTACAATTATTTACTACTTGGATGATGCAGAGGTCACCATAATTATATTTTACTACAGTACATGCACCTGTACTCCACTTCTTTCCCATACAGGAATACTTATTAAATCTGTTAAATGTTCCGCCTCACTGTGTCCAATTATAAGAACGTTAGTTATTTGAATATTCTATGTTCATATAAGGACACACATTCATTCACGTGTTCCCTGCTTGTTTGTCAAAGAGAATGTCTTATAAGAAATATGTTGGTCATGACTTGTTCAACGGACATGATGACGTAACGACACACAAGAGTTTAACTTACGTACTCACTATTAAGTCCAAGTTATCATCTTTATTTTATATAATTTCTGTCTCAAATTCCGCAAGGCAGACTAAGGAGTTTTGAATAAATTCAGTAAGATATTGTTTGTAATTAGAATTTTATTCTACATATCAAAAACCCTCCTGCCATTACGTTCCCCCTTAATACTGTTATAATGTAAATTGGTGCATGAATGATTGTTCGGCCTTTCTATCAACAAACAAACACATTTAGAAGCAATTAAACACGGCTGAAACTTAGAATTTTCCACATTTTCTCTTATTCAAATTACCATTATAGGTACTTAATTTTGAAAACAAATTAAATATTTTGTTGCTTTTTGTTGTTAACTTGTATTTATATCTTGCTATAAACGATATCAATAACAGATGAAGGGAAAATTTCGTTTCAATGAAAATGAATTTGAAGACCTTTTACTTTGTGAAAATGTAGTAAGTTTGTTATAACAATTATTCTAATTATTTTAGATAGTTTATAATTACCGCTGAAGAATCTCAAAGGATAGCTAGAATCCACAGTAATATCCATTATGTTCATCTAAACCGTATGTTTTAACCATTTAGTGTTAATAAAGCGCGGTATGGAATTTAAACTCAAGGTTGGAAAAAAGGAAATACAAACAAACGCTAATCACGTTTTGTTGTTCAAAATGTATTAATTGCATTATGTCTTCGGAGTAATGCAATTAATTTGACTAAAAAGCATGCTTTCAATGATCATCCAGCAAAACCGTTGATATGATCAGACGAATTTATAACTTTTGTTGGAAAAAATGGAAATGTTCTGTAATGAATATCCTAGTAGACCTTGCGAAATAGCCGTTTCTATCCCTCTCACTCACCTGTAAGTTTTATTGGTGAATGGAATGCTTTAACACGAATTGACATGATATATAATTACATATTATTTTATCAACTGAACCAAACTTTTTTAGTAATCCAGTAGGCCCCTTTATACCATTTCCGATAGATAGTCTGTTGATGACTTTCTATTTAAATTGTGTTTGTATTTACTGTAACTCTTCCCTAAAACACTATTTCTTTAGGCTATCACTTTCATAATGGAGTCGCTAAAAGAGGACAGGGGCTATTTGTAAGGCTTTTATTCCATACACCTTCATGGGGCAGACTTTACGTGGGAAAAACAGAGGTACTAGCGTCATAAAAAGACAATAAGTCTATTGAATTACAATGAGATGTCAACTTGTGTGGGCATTGCGAACTCCTTGAACAGCTCAAGACATGGGGGCGGGATAGCGCAGTGTGTGCGGCTTCGGATCAAGAGGTACGTGTTCAAATCCCGGCAGGGGCTCGGCAACTATTTCTGCAGTAGAGAAGTGTGCAATGCTGCACTGAATTTCACTGCAGTACCACCTATAGCCGGTGCTCGCTGGTTCACCGCAATGCATAGACACAGTAGTGTTGCGGGCATTCTCCCTGCAATAATACTAGCTGCAGTGATAAATAGTTTGTGCCATGAATACCGGAATCGGCAGGGAAGAACAGTTGGAGGGATGACTTTAAATATCGGCCATCTGGCTTTAACAACCAGTTTCATTGTGATCGTGAGAGACAGTTCAAACAATAAAATTCTAGCACTTCCATGAAAATAAACCATTAATGCCCCATATGAAGTCTGTATCCATATGTGGTGAAAAATTTTTTTTTTAAAAGAATAGATTTTTTAAATATTATTCATAGTGTCTATAGAAAATACTAAACGATTATATATTTTAAGAAAGATAAGAAATAACTAACGAAACGAGCTTGAAGAGCTTGAATTGTCTTATTTGTTGCTTTTTGCTATTTGTTATGTAAAACGCTGTATGTAGTAATGATGCAAAATAATTAAATAACGATATCTTTATCAGGCTAGTAACATGTGGACTTTTATTAGGCTGTCTTTCAAAGCTGTTTCGAACAAAGAACTAAGCTGATAATAATTCAATAAGCTAATGTAAGTGTAATGTTACGGAATGAGAGTTAAGCATAACCTTAATAGAGACTGTTTTGTTAAAAGAGAATCAGACCTTTGTTTGTAATGTTATACATTACGCTTTCCAGCTGCAGTATGTTCTTCTGCATCCGTCTCTCATCCCACCGATCTTGATCTCCAGGTCTCCCGGTAGTGGCATCACTTTCTTCTGAGCCACAGATGGTAACACGTAAAGAAGCTAACCTGTATTTCTTATCAATGGTCGGAAAAATCAAGAAGACATCTGGTAGTTATTTTTTGTTTTGTGTGTTTCTCAAACCTATTTAAGCCACAGTGTTCATAGGTGATATGGGTAAAATATATGTTGATTTAATTTCACATTGTAGATTTAACATTTACACTTCTTTTCAACAAAACGTAACTATTAAGTGCTTATAAATATCATGTATTGTACACAAATTGTTAAAAATATCAGTCTTAAATTACCAAACTCTCTCCAAAATGTTTGATGTTAAGCAAACGTTTGAAATTGATAGACCTGATCCAAAACTAAAAGATATAATCGCCAGTCAATAATGCTGAATACTGAATTTTAAATCTTTTAACAATGAGGCCCTTGATAATATCTATCATATCTGTTAACTGCACCACGTCATATCCCTAAACTATCTCCCTTTGTCATTTTAGCGGTTAAGTTGCTGTTACATGTAATAAAAAAACGTCATAACTCACTTCGACATACTAGGTGAGGTGAGGTGGTTTGGTTTTAAAGCCGCTTTCAAGAGTATTTCATTTATATCACGGATGCTAGTATTATTGCAGGGAGAAAGACCACATCAATGTGGCTATGTTTTGCGAAGAAACCTGCAAGAATTGGCTGTTAGTAGCGAAACATGGAAATTAATTGCAAAATTGCACCAAAACGTTATTGCTTGTAGATGAGTTCTCTATTGCTGACAAAGTCGGACAGCTTCCAGCTCATTTAATACTTTTAGAAGTGAAAGTATTTATTTACAACTCATTATCATTGAGGGTGAAATGCTTGATTTTAGTATTACCAAAACACAAACAGATTACACATCAGTTCCTGGTTTAAAGTCTTAAAAGATTCAAAGGTATAATAATCTACTCATTGATTTTTTTTCTAACTGTATCAAATAATACGGGTTTAGATGACATTTACTACTTATAAACATATAATTACTAATAAAGAATTTATTTTTACTACTGAACTAAAGATAAAAAGTTTGGTCATGATGATTTTAAATATGAAATTGTTCAGTCTTCTGTGGTAGAATTAAACATCATTGATAAATATATATAGGTCAATGAAAATAATAATTATATCTATAAGTGTCGTCTGTCACTAGAAAACCCTACAAAGTACAACAAAATGAGTAAGATTGACTTAACAATTGTTTCTTAAAGCTGTTATGTGTTTGAGAAAAGTCAATTCTGATGGCTTTCAAACTATACTTTACAGTTAGGCCCCGCTAATATGTCTACATGCCATTATTCTAAATCTCTTAAATCAGATATACATCATTTTATTTTCAAACTTATTTGTTATGTGCATATTTAGAATTCGAACCTTAAGTTGCATGAGAAAGTTGTCGACCTTACCGGTATTATTTGAGCAGAATAAAAATCAATTATCAACCACAATGGCAACATAAAATAAACCATAGGGTATTGGCATTTTATGTATTAGAACATAGCGCATGATAATATCTTTTGTGAATGCAATTACAAATGAAGGGCCTGAAATAGTACACAGCTGCAGTATTCGTAGAAGGAATACTTATATTTAACCTATTGCGACTAGTCTGACTTCATGACTGTGTATTAGATGAGAGACAGTCTAGGTCATCATTCAGCAAGTCCAATAGCCTGAATAAAAGAATATGGATGAATGAAGAGTGAATTATCAACTAAATTTTGTGCTGTGACATGTTTCATTGATGAGTTTATGCATTATACTATACATTATTCATTAATATGTTCAACATATTTTCTTGTACATACACATACGTGTAGTTGAATATCATTTGCCTTTAAGTCGATCTCATCCTATGTTTGGAGGCAATTACCTGAATTTTTTATATAAAAACTTATAATGGAATGTGGAATGCCTTTGTACGTTGTTAACTGATAGCCTTTTCCCAAACACCTGCATAGTTATTAAGGGACAGCTATTTGAGATAAGTATCTAAATAATGTTGATTATATATCTGGAATGTCAGCTAAAGACGCTAGGTTAGAACTGTATCGAATGTGTAAATGTTATCACATGCATGATAATGGTTCTCCAAAGTTAAATATATATGTTTGTGCACGTGTGATTAGCAATCGTTATAAAATTGAAAATAAAAATCCTGGAGATGATAATGACAACGCATCATTGTTTGAATGCTCTTGAATTGGTGATAAAGTATATATTTTCAGTCTGTTTAATGGGCACCATGAGAATACCACATGCCTATCTCTGACAATTGTTCTAATTCATCATTTTAAATACTTATCATTACGGGTATTGTATAAAACATATTGAAGTGTTTTCCTCTAGTCTACTTTCTAGTTTTATAGATTATAAAGTGTTTGAAAATTCGGTCGATGTATGTTCAATGTTTTTAATTAGAGCTCTCATTGATTCTACCGTGTGTCAAAACATCTAACACAATCCTTAATAGGCTTCTGAAGTATATAGTTTAATTTACAGGACATTGAAAGCCATTGAAGTCATTTGTGATAAACTGTTATCTACACGAGGACACAATTAGCCATTTAGTGGCGTCTGGACTCTATTCCCCTCCAGACATGAAGTTAATTGTCTTTAAATGGCGAGAGGAAGTCCACTAATGTTCTTTGTATCTGAGCAATGCTTCTTACTCTATGATGTCTAACAGCTTCAGACTACTACAACCACGTGAACAACATTCTTGTTGTTTGAATTCAGACAAATTGTAATAGATTTTATTTATATATGCTAATGATGACCCATATTGGTCAAAGTTAATATTAATGTCAACTGTAAACGGATGGAAATAATTACACATAACATTATCCAGGAACTATTATTATTTTAAAAATGATTACATTGATGGTTTAATCTATGTTTTTCAAGATATGTTTCCAAAAAGGCTTTAACGGCTTTTGAAAAGAACTTTGAAACAATTTAAATTCAGATTAACATTATGTTACTTCGTGGATAAGATTATCTTCAAGACTGCGTTTTGCGCAGTACATGAACCATCTGCTAATAATCTCATGGAATCGCATCAACAACGGTGGTTCAATTTCTCGATCTATTCCGAGTGACAGACGAACTATTCCGAATGACAGACGACATTCAATGACGCCTAAACGGTAACTGGAGGACGACCGTGTGAAGATTGAATGGGCTGATTTGATTAGATGAACACGAATGAGTCAGTGAAATCCCCATTAGGGACCGTCTGTTCATTCTTCTGAAATGTTTGCCACTTCCCGTATGTAATGCTTGATTTGTGACACAATATCAACTAAACACTACTTCAGAATAGTCTACATTATATTTTTAATTTTTCCTGTCATTCAATAAATACCTATATATACATATCATTTCAAAACATGTTTTGGTTTACCATACGGCAAATATATTAATATTTTTGATATTCTTCAATGACCATTAGCTTCACAAACTTTTATTGTTTCCACAATCATGCTTTAAAGTAAGCTTTATCGACTAGGTACATGTAGATTGTTTGTACTTGCATAATTTGTAGCTTATCATAACATACATCTTACAATTCATTTTATCTCGAGGAATATAACCTTTAATTGATATTTTTCTATCCGTGGTACTCAGCAGAAGAAGTCGGTCATTGCTTTAGCAAACTAAATGGTATTTGTGGAGGTTATAATCATGACTGCGTAGTTGTATGCAAATTGATGAGACGTGTTAATGGCGTTTGATGGCTTAGTTCTAAAGTGCATTGTATACCAGCTATTTGATATTTTAGTGGGCCTATAGACCACTGCCTCACAAGATAGTATGCAACTTTTATGGTAGAAGAAAATATACAATGTTAATATTAGAAACTACTCTACTCCGCAAAAGAAAAATTAAATTTAGAGTTTTTATGTCTGTCTTTTTTCACAAGCAAACGGAAGGACAAATTGATACTTCTCCATTTGCAATTTTGCCTTGTCTCTATGCAAGTAGCACTTTTTTAGTTTTAACCCTGGGAATGCTCTTTGGTAAAAAAAAATATCACGCAACTGAAACTGGGTGAATATTAAATATAATCCTTTCTCTGACGACAATTGATGGCCAATCCCTTTTCGTGCCTCTCGCTCCCGTCAATCCACGCAGTATCATTTATCTAGAATCATAACAGTATTAACCACCCGAACACATGTTGTATCAATCAAAAAAAGCAATCTGTCTGACCGTTTATATATCATTTAAAACTGATGCAGTTTATGTTACACCTGCTTATTACTCGTAAAAATGACCACGTTGCAAAGAAATTTGTAAGGTGAAAATTAATGATAAATAAAATCATGTTTGACCTACAAGAGCGTACCCATAATGCTTATAGACTACGGGTCGTTACTTGATGACTGATACCAGTTTTAACAGCCCCGTTAAGTTTGAGATAGTGTTATGGAAACTGCCATCAATGCTTCCATGTACACCTCTTAAAATAATCATAACAATGAAAATATACCTACTTTTCCTTATTCGTCTTTTTCATATGATCATACTTATGATTAATCTCACATTAATCTATTGCTCACATTTTAACATAGATTAGTATATTAGGACACATTTATATCATTGGTGAGTACGAGCATAACACAATCATTAATTTATTCCAAACATGCAATGGCATGACCTTTCGTTAATTAAAAGGCGCTGCTCTCAACGGTATTGAGTATTTCCCTATTTGTGCAACATTTTACTCAGATCTTGAATACAGAGAACTTAAACTCCTGGGATTTATTTATTGTAAGATATGCTATTAAGTAGCCATTTTATTAAGGTTGTTAACTGGATTTAAGCTGAACATATAATCCGAAAAATAAACACCCATGAAGCTGAATTGCGTTGTTGGCAATAACAAGCAAAATTCAAATGTATCGCTAACGGTATGTGAAATAACTATCTATGTGAAATAATTATTCATAATGCACGCAGTATCTAAAAAATTTACATTTTCAGATATTGTTTTTTGAATGACACTACAGTGTAATCATAATGAATTTCTGTAGTTCCATATTCCATACGATTATCTTAACGCATGGTAAATTATGTAAAGATGACACTGAGGACAAATACTAAACACAGACCACTGCATAATCAACAAGTACTGTTTTATATTCGGAACACGTATTGAGAAGTTGAAGGTCGGTGACAACACTCTATCAAAATGGTAATTATTTGATGCAATCTTGACAGGTTGATGAATGATTTCCTCTTCTTTCTGACACAGAAAATGAAACATTAAGGATACAATTGATAATATTACCATCCGTCATTTAATTAACATGTTTTCCGCTTCATGTTTGGTTTAATGATTCTTGTCAAATTGTGTCATAAAAAATGCTTGATTTGTAAAAAATAAAAGTTTAAAATTATCAAGAAGGCACTTTATTAGAGTATCTAATTGTCAAGGTCTTTGGATGTTTGTAACATGTTTGTATGTATTTGTAACAGTTTGTACGGTCATTACTGGCGTTGATGCCTGATTCAGAGGTTGTGGGTTCGCAATCTAAAAGTGAACCCGTCCTGAAAAAAAAACCCAACAAGAATTTAAAATATTGCAGATACTTTGATCGCACTAGAATCGGCGAAAAAGAACTTTGACATGATAATCAGCATAATAGCAGGCATGGAGGCTGTAATTGTTTTTATAGTTAATCTTATTTAAAGAGCAGGGATGAAAGTAATGATCTACTTATCATCCTTCCAATAGAAATTCAACACCTGGGATCACTCCTAAACAAGAAAACCTGGATACCCACCAACATTCCGTCTGCTACATGCAGAATGGTGTACATCGGAAATGGTGTTAAGAAGCTCAACGATTCTCTTTTAAACCTTATTGGGTGTGTATAGACTGAAATTCGTTGGATATAACCTTCATTGGCACTAGCTGCATAACTTTGAAAATATGTTCATGAAATGATAAATAACTGATATCAAATTTCATTCAATATAAGTTTTATGAAACAGTTATGTTTTGCTATACTTTGTAAAAGGGTCAAATGTCCATGATACAGTTATTGTACATACATTTGTTGCCATACATATATGATGAATGTTTTAATACAGGCACATTCACGTTTTATGATAAATTAGCACTAATAATAATAAAACTTTATTCAATTAATTGCTATGAACGTTCACAGATATATAAGGGAAGGGAATCATTAAAACATAACATGAAAAGTAAACCGATGACAATTTTTCTTCAAGTTGTAAATTTGTAAACTATTAAAGACAACATGGTGGTCGACAATCTACATGTAAACTAGTGTCCAAAAGAAACGATACCAACTTTTTTTCCATTTTTTTTTTTTAAGTGAAATTGTTAGTATGAAAACATGCCAATTCGTATTGCACATCCCAAACACAGCATAGTCCATAAAAAATACCGGGAACACTTGATCACTTCAGGGAAAAAACGTAACTGACGTGAAAGTGACATTTCCCGCTCTAGCATGTTCTGCACGTGCATGAAAACTGTATAAAACGACTGATCAGACACGTTGATATCACAGCAACAAAAAAAACACAAGATATGCCACGTCTGACAGCCATCCAGAGAGAGAGAGCCGTTGGAATGGTTCAACAAGGAGCGTCACATGTCGACGTCGCCAGAAGGTTGGGCTGCGCACTATCACCAGGTTGATGCAGCGGTTGCGTCTGACAGGTCATACGTCAGACAGGCCCAGGAGTGGAAGACCACGTGTAACCACGCCCCGTGAGGATCGTTACATCCGGGTATTACACCTGAGGAACCGCACCGTAACAGCGACATCCACGGCGGTGACAGCACTGGGACACAGGATCAGTCGACAGACAGTCTACAGGAGACTACGGCAGTATGGTATCCGGCCACGTCATCCCTACCGCGGACCGCACCTGACGCCTCGACACCGGCACGACAGACTGATATGGGCCAGGCGAGTTCTACGTTGGCAACGGCGGGAGTGGGCACGTGTTATGTTCTCTGATGAGAGCAGATTCCTCATTTTCCGAAACGATGGACGGCAGCTTGTATACCGAAGAGTTGGTGAACGTTTGGCGCCTAACTGTGTCCTACAGGTCCGGCCATTTGGAGGTGGAGGGTTAATGGTTTGGGGTGGCATATGTGGTGACGTCACAACGAGGCTTGTCGTAATTCGTGGAAACCTGAATGCACAGCGTTATCGTGATGACATCTTACGGCCTGTTGTGGTGCCCTTTCTTCAGCAACAGCCTCGTGGAATCATTTTCCAACATGACAATGCAAGGCCACACACAGCAAGATTGACACAGAACTTCCTTGCCAACGCCAACGTACACGTTTTGCCATGGCCCGCATGTTCACCGGACTTGAATCCCATCGAGCACTTATGGGACCACCTCGATCGGCGAATCCGACGTCGCCATGTGCTTCCAGTCAACGTGCAGGACTTGGAACGATGTCTCCTCGAGGAATGGCAACGAATCACTCCCAACGTCATCAGACGTTTGACGTCATCAGTCCGCAGGCGTGTTCAGGCATGTATTGATGCTCACGGTGGACATACCCGCTACTGACTTGACTTTTAGACGTGTGGTGTGTCATTTCCCTTTGTTTCTGTGATCAGTGTTCTAACGAAATGTTTATTTTTCGACCCCACCGATCTTTAACGGCTTGTCATATTGATTGTACAGATTTGATTGAAATGATTTTGTGTACAGATGTTGTGAAAGGATTTCTCAAAAGAATAACACTAATCCTAAACTTCTGCTTTGTTTAGTTTTTCTTTTCTGTCGTTGCAAACAGGTGGTATCGTTTTTTTTGGACACTAGTTCAATCGTATAGGGAGTGTTGGAAGATCATTTTGTAATTTTGTTATCAAGGATGAAAACCTAATGATAAACGTCATGAACGTGTCTTTGTAGTTTATATCGTTCTAACATAATTACCACAGAAGATAAAATCCTCTTTCGTTGAATGATCATTGAGATAACCACCCTTAAAAGGTAGAGTTATAGATATGAATGGCTACATCTCTGCTGCTCTGTGGGAAATTATTTGGGTAAAGGTGATAATATAGTTTTGATATTTCAACTTTCTGTACTTCAAATGACTCCTTATCTTTGGAACGTAATAACATGATACGAATAGTATGTAAAGACGATTTCAGTGACTTGCTTGATGAAATGAAAAGTTATTACATATCATTTATTGAATAAAGAACAAAGTTCATGTCTTAGTACAAATGTGTGTACCCCTCATATATCTGCAGTACCTTACCAAATCTCAAACTATCCCGACTGTTGATCGATTATGTTCATATCACCAAATATGTTTTCGCGATTTTAACAGTCAAGGTCAAATTTGATGTGTTGAAACAACTTTTAATTCCTGTTTAAGGAATCGTTTGTCAGCTTGTGACAATAAAAGTTGATAATGCATGTGAGTGAATGCAAAGCATGAGTAATTGTCATTTAAACCATTTTTACTACAAACAATGCGATTTCGAATTTTAGAAAACTGATGATGTAACAATATTCCTTGTATCTTTCGTGCTTCTTTCATGTCTTATAAAGCACGTGTCTAAATGATAATGATAATTTGTAACCCAACAATATATACAGAGTTGGGCGTGGGCAGATATAAGAGATGATAACATCCCAACTACTCTTTTATCAGAAAGGCTATGGTGGTATGGCATTCCGGATGTCCCGAAACATGGTCGAGTATCTCTTTAAGCTACTATCCCTGATATTCAGACATGTAATGGTGTCTTAAACTATGGCAATGGTCTCATATACTGTGCCAAGTGTTTCACATCTGATATGTGTAAGGTGAATGCTGGTTTGATTCTTGTCGTTTCACATAAAAAAAACTCTTTACCTCTCTCACATCTCGTTTAAAGCTGTATAATTTTAATCTTCATATCTATTGTCTTTCCTCAATAGAACAAAATGAACATGACAACATTGTACAAGTTCTTTCGCATTTAATGGGTTACAATCCTATGGACAATGTTGAGGAAAAAATATAGTTGTATAGATTATTGATCTCATTATGTTTAATCTATCAATTTTATTTAGAGATATTTTGAAATTCTGAGTAACAAGCTATTAAAACCAACTATTGCTCTATTCAGAGAGGTTATCAATAAATTTACATTTTATAATTGGACATTAAATGAAATTATTTCTATATGGTCTTTTTTCACAAAACAGTTTGTAGCCTACATGATCGGGTATATCCTAAACAAAATGTCCAATTCAAGAAAAATACATTTAACAAACCTGGTAGGAAACAAAGTAAAGATTTTAGATTTGACCATGACATGATTTGGGTAAGATAAGATAAATAGTCGAAACAAAATGTTTTAGGTTATGCTATTAATTTTCATATTTTATAAATAAACAGCTGTTAATTGAGGTTGCACTTTGATTGTATAATGGTGAAAATACTCTGATTGATGAAAACTTTAAAGACGTTCAAAACCCTTTCGCTAGAATATTTACAACGAGAGTTGTTTACACGTGGAATCACTCAGTGCCGGACTGTGTTACCGCAACCCAGCATGGTATGGTCATCGCAGAGTTAATTTACCCAGACTAATCACCTTAACAAGGCGTGTACCTGCCTGGTCGCGTGTTTGATCAACTGGTCAAGAACTGACCATCGCGTTTGTTCAGCTGGTGTATGTGGTGGTTCGTTAGCACGTGCCACAAAGCTGACAAAGACGGGTTAGCAATAATGAATATCCATCTGACTCTTTTCATATAAGGCAATAATTCAGTATTTCAATTACATGAACACACAGATTTTGAAAATATCATCTTATTGTGAAAGTTATTTGCAATTAGTAATTAATATAGATAACATGACAAATGATGTCAAACACCATAGTTTTCATAGCTATCATCAATTTTGGATCAAACGATTGTGCAGCAATTACGAAAGAAACAAGAATGATCAATGAAAACCAGCTCTTCATTTTATATGCATCATCCGGGTCAAACTATTTGGCACATATAGCTTATTCAGAGAATGTGATAATAGAAACGCTCAATATTTTAGCCCACTACAAATAACTCCGCATTAAAAAACTGAGTAAACAAATGAATGTCAAATGTCTTTCAAAATGTTCTAGGACCTATCCACACTTTATGATACTAATAATCGTATCATTAAAACTTTTAAGGCAACACTTCACTAAGAATGCAAGATTGAGGACACGCACTCACTTCAGAATTCTTCCGCATTAAAGAATCACACCTTGAGGCAAATTACATGATATATATTTTTTACTAAACTCATTTTTCCTCCAAGGAAATTATATCAATTGTTATCATGAATATATTTATTGTTGGAGATGTGTTTAGAGAAATGGGGATCTTACTGATCACTTATTGTAAAAGGAGTTGTGTGTTTGTGATATTTATAAATCAAGGATTCTTGTGCTTATTTTTCAATATTTTTTATTTTGAACCTTTGGTGTGTATTGTCATCGATTTAATATACAAGTAACGAAAATAGGTACGCACCTCTCTACCCGAAGTTAATTGTTAAGGGACTTTTTGAAGATTGAAGTATTAATTAATTATTTCTTGTTCAAAATACATTCCATCATTGAAAAAATCAAAATACCTGCCAGCAATCAACCGCTTTTATCCTATCTTATTTCCAAATATCATCATGCAGTCGTCAATGCTGAACTAATACCTTGAAGAGCTAGGTATGGAATATTCTTAATTAGCCGATGGTCATCTGTTGGCCGGTTTGATACATCTTGATGGAACTCATCCCCGTCGTGCGTGTGCCTGGTCCCATAAACACAGCAGCATTCCATTACACACACGTCACCTGGTCATCATCATCACGCCTATCTTTACGTTCTGGTCAGCGATGTGGTCAAACATCTCCTTGCTACATAGGAAATATAACAAACTTCTTGACTAGACGATCAACTAGTAAATACCAGCGGTACACCTTTATTGGAACTGACGAACCTGTATGATTGATTTTCTTAAAGGGATAAACATGGTAGCATAATCAAAAGAAGACTTACTTATTAACTTATTACAGAGAAAACCCGCCTCAAGCTTTTTATCTGATTTTTTTTATGGTAATACAATTGCGAATCTATATCAATTTCGCTGACATATATGTACACATTGCCGTTAGTAATAATGAAACTCAGATTAGATTGTCCTGTATGTAGTTCAACACATTTTGTTGGGAGTGTATGCAGATCAAAAACAATATAAAATTTGGTTTTGATATAATCTTCATTAACAGTTTGATCAGATATACGATTCAATCTTTTGAAACAGTAGAAGATTGCATGAAGATAATTATGGTCTTGTATACAACAAAACAAAAAATGAGACCACTACAAACTACCGAGCAAATGCACAAGATAAAAACACACTGATGTTGGCTCCCAACCGCGTAGTCTTGTAGTAGCTACACTTAAGTTTGTAACACCTCAAAAGATACTCCAAACGTCCAACAACCAACCATAATAGACTTCAGAAGTCTTCTCAGTGATACAATTACTACTCCACACTCAACAATTTAGGGGAAATGAATTATATTAAAGTAACTTACCTTATACTGTGATCTACATCAAGACACAATTACCAATGTTTTAACGTCTTGTCTTTTCTTTTGACGTGAAGCTAATAGTTCTCTAACTGGCGACATGATGTCTTCTATGTCTCTTGCTGTTACTAAATGCCACAAATGGATACCAAATTACAGCATCTGACAACTACAATTGCATGAATGTTTCCAATTATGTCATGGAAATATATATTTTCATTTCCTTGTGTTCCAAAGATTCTTTCGCGAATCATATCAAAACTTAAATTTGAACAGTGTATTAGGCTTAAACTTATACTCAATATTTCTGTAATAAAATTTTAAAATTCAAATTTCAAATCCAAAACATAAGAGGCTTTATTCCCCAATGTATGTTCTTTGAGACTCTACATAATATTTTAAAGTCTCGTTTTCATAATCTACTAATCAAATGGATTGTCATGCTTGGCAAACATAGGAAAATAAAATTCGAATAACAAAAAAGTCTCAATTTTACGGCGTTCACATAGTCAACCAACGAAAAAGTCAGAAATCGGCATGGGTATACATTCATAATGCTGAAATCATCATCAAACAAGTCGGATATTTCATAATTAATGAAAAAAGGGATCCAATGATTAAGAAGTCATTTTAGGAGTTAATCTTGCACAGTAAGGGGGGAATCACTCCCTATTGATATAACATATGCTATAAACAAGAATAGCCATAAATCTGTCAAGGTATGGCTTGATGTTAAAAGCTAAACAAACTTCAAAAACTCCCTCCTGTATTTCGACAATAGGGGGTTAGATGATATCCAGCTTAACTTGCATATGAAAACCCTTCAAACGAAGTTCGAAAACAGCAAATAGTATAGGGTATCGTAGAAATGAGCTGAATTCAACATAGTTTATCTAAAAAATTCATGTAAGATTGTAAGCTTTCTTACACTCTTATGTACTCTACGACAGTGATTTGATTCAGAAACCAAACAAATCTTTAATCTATCACAGAACAAAGAGGTACATGATTAGATACAGCATATGTTGAAGATAATATGGAACAGGAAAACAGCGAAGGGTTAAAATCATCTATTCCAACGGAAAGACGAACTATTCCGATTGATAGATAGTTCATTATACCGTTTCTGAAAAACAGGATGAATTATTATTAAACTAAAAGAAATCAAAATATCTCAAAATACACACGTGACGCCATAAGCTATTGAAATACTGTTAGTCATTTACATGAATCCTCAGAAATTTGAGAAATATGCAGATATCTGGTTATTATTAAAATGTAATATTATTTATCTCTTAACTTATTATTCGACATGACCTTTGCTATGTTTCACTATTGTATCATGTGATCATAGAAATAATACTCAGTTTTATAACTGCTTATGATTACAGGAGGGTAGCTGTGTTAAACAGACTGTAAATCTCATATAAATGATCGGGAAGGGTTGTTTATGTCTGTAAAACTGTAGGACTAATGACTCACGATAATGTATCAGGTGTGTATCAGTAGTCACTTCTATGAAGTAATTGACTTCCCCTCGGATATCTTGATGTTCCACTTACAGATGAAACGCGTGATATGACAAACTGGCTCCATTTCAGTTAATAACCTCAAGACAGGAGCGACGTTTGCATTTTTAAACACTTATGATACAATTCATTCCTAATACTATATTGCTAATCTTATCATTTTATCATTAATTTAAAGAATATATTCTCACGAATAGGATAGAAAACTGCCAGTTGCATATGTGTTTTTTAAAATAAATTCCTCACATCTCTAGTAATAAAATGGAAGTTAACAAACAAGTGCTAGTAGAGCTGATTAACTCCACATGGTTAGATTTTTTAAAACTGAGAAAAATAAAAATACTTGTCTGTAGAGGAGAAGTGTTGCTTAACTCAAGAGCACATGTCATGTATTTATTTGTGTAAATACCTACCGCCGTAGAATGTTTACATGCTCAATCTCTTTAAATTTGCCATGACGGTTTAAAAACTTGGTCCACATTCCAGAAAATAAACACATTGTGCAGTTTGTTTGTATCCCCCTAGCAATAATAGAATTAATGTTTTATTTTAATTCATGAAATCTTTGACAAAAGTCTCTATGAAGCACTCTCACCATTGAATTCTTATATAATCATGACAACGAATTCATGTATCAATCATCAAGCTATATGTAGCTATTTGATTAGATGATAATTAAAGTAACCCCCTCTCCAAGTCAGACGTGCGCTCAATAAAATTAGATGTAACGCTCACAACTTCAAAGTTAAAGAAGCACGTTTTGCCAATATCATAAAAACAATAAATACCCAATGTCCATTCTGTTTTCTTTCTCAGGAAGATGAATATCATGTTTTACTTATTTGTCCAAAATATTTCGTCCGAATAAAATATCTGACATATCTTTTCTACAACCAACCTTCTAAAACTAAAATTCGTTTGATACTGCACACTTAAAGTGTTCATTTGTTATTTAAGTTAGCTCTTCTGTTGTACCACATATTTAAATTATATTCTATATTTATTAAATAGTATTTATCAATGTACTTTACAGGTAGTGCATATATATATTATACTTACATTTTACACATGTACTATTGGCCTCAGGGCCACTTATATACAAATGAAATCTTTCTGTATGTCTAATGCTTTTGTATGTTGCACTGCTTGTTAACCAGGCAGTGTTCCAGATTGTAAGTTGATACATGTGACGCAACGTTTTGCGTGCATGGTTTTAAATTGCACAAGTCCTTATATCAATGGCTGTTTCTAGCTTTGCCGACAACCTGTCTAAATTCACGTTTTGAGTGCAGCGCCTTCTTGGATAGGGCTGCAATTCCGATATGAATTCTCATTGGACTATCGCGATACGTCGCAGCAGCCTGGACGACTAGAACAGGAACGTTAAGAAATGCGGTCTAAAAAGAAGAAGAAACTTGAGGAACGAGTTTAACAATCTTTGATAATAATAACATAGATAAATATTAATTCTTTTTGTTTTTTTAATCTGAAATCTTAATGGTAAATATCATATATGGAAAATATAACAAGAATTTGAAAATACAACATTTACAGACAGACAAGACAGAATGATTTAATAATAATTAATGTTATGAGTTTTGCTACATTGATTCACCTCGACTGTCATCACAACTGCACAAAACTGCACGGTAACCATTATACCTGTCACTTGTGTTCATTCCTAGTCTCAAAGGTTCATAATTAGTTTTCGTCATATTCAGCTTTTGACTTTCATGACGGGTTTTACTTTCAGGAAGAACTACTGGCGCCATATTGAGAACATGCTCAGCATTCACCGGAAGACGAATGAGTCACTTTTCTTTTATGAGAGTCTTTTATTGAAATGGATATCTGAAATAAAGTGATAGTTTGTTCTAATAATTACTACAGGATATATGACAAGATGGAGAACTGTTATTCTCTGGTTTCGCGATGTACTTGGCTGAATCCGATGCCGGAATACGCAAATGAAATACCACAGTATGGGTTACTGAAAAGTTTGAACTATTGTATTCACTACGGTAGACTTCTTTTAAGAAGACAGATTGTTAGTCAGTGTGTTATTTCGTCACATAAATGATAAATGGCATATCTGCCAAAGATACGCTGGTATATTTTAAATGATCATTAGCTAGGAATATTCCTAAAACATGTTTCAGAGAGATTTGGCCCAAACGTCACAGCAATTTCAAGTTGCCGATAAATGCTTAAGTTAACTTAATTAAGTTAAGTAATGACGAGATACGCGGTGTGACACTATGGCAACAATATGATTGTTTTATCCAGTTACCCAGCGGTTATCGTAAGTGTTGCTCCTTTCCCAGGTGCATTAAACAAAACTGTCGTTTAAGCAGTATTTTTTACTTTAATATCTAGCAAATACAGACTTTGCACTTTTGGAACAAACAACTGATGTTGTTTCGTGACGAAACTAACAAATGCACTATGTCGAAAATCGAACGTACAGATCTGCCAAGATCAAAGGAATATTGAACTAACCATTTCATACTCTAAAGTAAGAGTTTACTTTAGCAATCCTTAAGACGTTTTTAGCGCTTATATTGAATACTGGATCCTGAGAGCAGAATATATTGACTGAATATATGTATATCATGTATATATGTATATTTGTTCATGGGTGTGTATGTGTGTGTGTGAAGAGAAAACTAACTTGGTAATTTGGCTATCACAAGAAAATTAAAAAAATTGCTTTAACAAACTTACCAGCATGTAAACGTGCCAGATTCCTTGACTTGGATTTATGACTGTTTGTAGGAGACTTAAGATAGGATTTTCTTCTGATGGCCAATCTTGTTAGCCTAATAAAGATTGCCGCTTCCAACAGCTACAGCTGTAAATGTCTCAACACATCATTTCTCAACACTTCATAGTAATAAACTACATTGATAAGATCGTTAAATCCGATAAATCAAAGTTAATTTATTGGCAATTAATGACCACTTAACGTCAACTCCATGTTGTATTAGAAAAACAGCGAATACAGCTTTTTTGACATTTGGATGCATATGAGTATTTACATACCCATTTGCTTTTGAAGGACAATGCATTTCGTGCAGAACGTAGCGTTCGGCACAATCACGTAATCCCCAGCCAAAGCTGTCTTCTAGCCATTCAAATTTATGTCACTGTCAAACGTTACCTTTGTTCAATGCATTTTTCTAAGGGAATATAGTGAAGCTGACCACACAGGAACAATACATTGCTTAAGAAATATTTCGAGGAGCTTAATTTTTTTAAAACTGTGAAAATGAAAACGTTAAATTTATAAGAAATTGTTGACTGTGTTAGCCAATAATCGTTCATGTCGTAGCCGTAGTAAAGTACATAATAACGTGTGATATCCATCAATATGAAGTATTAAACGCCTTTTGAATAAAGGCAGGCGTAACTATCCCGAGCTTTACTCATATTGACTTTAAATTTATAATTGTTGCTATTTGATCTTATATCTAAATTTTATTGGTATGTGCAAAGGAAACAAACGATTACAACTGCAAAATCTGGAAAATCTATTAGATAAAAACCCAAATGCATATATTAATTGAAATGGAAACAAATAATTAAAATACAACGAGTATCGCTTAAAATATTACGAACGACTGGTCTACAGACTGCAAATAAATAGGGTAAATGTTTTATATTGACAACTTGGTGTTTTGTTACTTACCAGAAAGATCTACAACAATGTATATGTGTATTTGGAAGTTTTATGATACTTTCTGTTCATTCCTTTTAATTTCAAAAGTTGATTTTACTCTGATCTAATAAATTGTTAAATACAAAGATGAAAACCTTCTTCATCGTAATACTATTTTCCAAAACTTGTCATATCTGTTTTAACTTCCTTTGGTATTTGTTGACATATTTTGTCAATCCAAAAAATAGTTAATGAGAAACTGTATTCTATTAATAACAACTTATCGTAAATGTAGTACATTGACATAATATATAAATATCAATTTTGTATTTTTAAGAGTTCACAGTGAATAAACTCTCTTTTTACACTGTGTTACACTGCTAATTATGTCAACCTTTTTATTCATTATTTTTAGAATGAAATCTCTCTAAATCTAGATAAAATGACGCGATTGTCATTATATCAAATGCAGGAAAGGTTGTAATAGCCGCTGACAAAATAAAAAAAAATCATCTAGGTTCAGCTGTTTATTTTAGCCTTTGTTATTGATTGTTACGCATGGAACAGAGTATGTCGCCAGGCTTATCAGAAGAATGCTATCAAGTTTAGGACGAATATTTATGTACCGTATCATCGTTAGTGAGTCTGGGAACGGCTAGATTCATCCATAACATTTACTTGTCTGTCTGGTTTATGACATCATACTCATTAGACGTATACTATGTATCGGTCCTTGGCCAGTGTATAATCTAAAGAAACAAAGGCCACTTGAATCGCAAACTCTGTCATGTCTTTCTAATTAATTGCCTTCATGAAGATACATGCATGAACAATTACACTTATTTCGTATATTAGTAACCTAACTTTTTACAATTTCTGAATGTATATATATATATACACAAGTATCCAGACTTCATTTTTTTATAACATATGCTGGCTGGTAATTATTACCATCACTCTTAAACTTCTCTAAATTTTCTATTTACCTGGCAAGTTTATTATAATAATAGCTTTCTTGTACCGCGCCTATATCAATGACAGAGCATGCTCAAAGCGCACAAATTGTATTGTTACCCTGAGGGAATAGTTCCTCGATACAGCCTATTCAGCCATTCGCTTCCCTTGTTCAGGTACCCAATTGTACAGCTGGGTGGACTGAGTGCAATGTGGATGAAGTGTTTTGCCCAGAGACACAACACACGACATGGCTCAGGTTACAAATGTGTGGTGCTTCCGCCGGTATTCGAACCCGGGCTATTGGAGTGATAAGTCAGCATGCTAATCGCTATATCAGTGTGACCGGATCCCTAGTTGAACACATAATGGAGTTCCATCTGACCCAATTGATGACCTGCAACCATTTGTAGGCTGTAGAACTTATACCTGTGCCAAATCAACTCCTCCTAGGAATATATCATTAATATATTTTATAAACTTAAAACAAGATGTCTTGCCGAAAAAAATACAGCAAACATGATGAATTGTCGTTTTCAATAACTTACAATTTGAGTATTTTCATATGATAATCATCAGAACAGTTGTACGATTTATTTGTAAACCTATGTATACAAAAGTGGTCGTTGATGTGATCATGAGGTGAGGTGATTTGGGATTTAACGCCGCTTTCAAGAGTATTTCATTTATATCGCGACTGTTATTGCAGGGAGAAAGCCTGCAACACACTTGTGGCTATGCATTGCGGTGAAACCTGCGGGCATCGACTGACACTAGCAAAACATCGGTGGTACTGCGCTGAAATTCAATATAACATTGCATACAGCCATTACCGCGTATAGAACAGTTCTCTACTGCAGACAAAGATGACGACCCCAGGGATCCGAAGCCGAACGCGCTAACCACTGCGCTATCTCGCCCCAAAAAGTAATAGGTACAACCTGAGAAGATTTACTGTTACAGTTGATCTGATTACCCGATGATATACCTCATCAACATGTCTGTTTCCTTCTTATCTTGTCTTGGCATAACGAGTAAGGAAGGGAGAATACTTCTTGATTAGGTGATAATTGAGACAACCGCCCCCTCCCGGTAGAACTATAAACATCAAAGAAACTCTAATGTCTCCTGAACGGTTTGAACTTGTTAGGGCTACAAGTGCGAATAGATTAAGGTTCTCCTATTTCAACTTGCTGCACTTACAAAATATTACACGTGTTAACATGCTACCAAGAAGAAATCGCTTCTGGATAAATTACGTATGAACTGCTTTGATAGATACGAACACGTCCAAGTCGAACTATTTAAACAAAGGATGATTTTGGGTATTACTTGAGCAACGAGAATGATTAATGTATGTCCAAATAGATAAGACGATCACTTGTATCACCTGTGTGATGTACTGGCGTGGATTCACAGTGAAATGAATCAAGGGCTAACTCTGAAAAATATTATAGAAGAGAAGTCGCAGTAGGTATAAATGGGGGTTCTGAACCAACGCAGACCAAAGAACATGTAAATAGTCTAATGTAAATACCCTAGACAGTTCTAAACAGTTCTAAATTGAACGTACCGTGATCAGTCAAGATAGGCTATTTTCCTACTTCACACAAAAATGGTCGCCAGTAATATTGGTTTGATATTTAATCTTTTTTCTACAACTACGGATGACCATGTGATGTAATAAGATAGCCGACCCACTCAAGTTGATACATTTGGTATAGACTAATGTTTATTTTGGCAAATTTGAACAAATAGAATTTTTAAAAACATAAACTGTTCCTTCAATACACACGGAGTTTCAATACAATGCACAGATTAAATTTTTTATTAATACTACTTATTTTTACAAAATACCCCTCATCTTTTGAATAACAAGATATTTTGACTTTGCAAGGAAACAAACAAACGGGCATTCCATATGATAAGCCTCTTCATTAAAGAAGTTAAAAGCTTTAACTCTTGATGTTAGACACCAACAAACTCCCTTCAGTGTTTATTTTGTTGGTTAAATGCGTCTCTGAACTGCAATTACCACACTGATATATTTACGTGTTAACATATCAATGCTTTAGAGGTCGCAGCAAAACAAATAAATACTTTTCTCGAATATAAGTAAAACAATCATAGATGGATAACTCTGCATTTCAACGAAGTACTGTTTCAGGCAAAATCACGAACAATTGGCAATGTAAGCAAACAGATAAGCAATTCGGAGAGAAGCAAAGCAAGCAAGCCTGGTCGCATGTCTGATCAGTGTGTAGAAAAAGAGTGTAATTACTTTAACGTTTAATGGTGTTTATTATGTTAAGAACTCGAACTAACCATAAGGGTCTGTCTTCCTAGCTGCTTTTCTGATACGAGGCAGCTGACTAATATTTTATTTGTGTGCATTGGATCCTTGAAAATAATCAATGATTAGGAAACTAAAGATGACAGTTCATAATTATTCATCTTCTTATTAAAGGCACATATAACTGAAAACACTGCAATCATCGTTGATATCACATGCTTTGGATTAGTCTTTTCATAATTTAATACTATTGTGTTTACATCATCATTTCATTATACATGGAACATTTACTGACAAGAAAAACATTCCCGATAATAATTTATATGTTTATCAATTAAGATCAAACAATTTATATTCATTCATTTTGTCTATATTTTAACCACATAATCTTCGATGCATTTATATGTTTGTAATGACGCATATTGATAGAACCATCCACATAACATTCAAATAAATCTCTCATTAGAAATTTGAATTTGGACATCATACAATATGTTACTAATAAAATATAAATCACCTCTGCCTACAAAATTTATCTGAAGTTTATATAAATCAACTACATAATCACTTTTGTTGTGGATATAAAATTATAATATTCAACAAGTGCATATATATCCTTATAGAGTGATTTCGGGATATTGCCTAATGACACTGAAATACAAAAGCCTTTCATATCCATTTTTTCAGCCACTTATTACTCTGGTTTTGTTTGCTTGAGTGATATTCAAATGACTTCTGACGCCACAGACAAGATCATTTTGAGCAACGCGGAAGTGGGGCTAGACAAAGATCCTTTCTTCTAGCATCCAAAGGGATTCATCTTACTATTCACATGATGTGTGTTCATTTTTTGCTGTATAATCAATGTAAAACACAATATATTTTAACAATTGATATCTTATAATCTAACTTTTTATATAACACACATATACGAACTACACGTCAATAAATCCGTGTCAATCCCATATTGAATAACATAAAAACATAACATAATGACATAAGAACCCTCAATCTTGATATCATGTATGGATGTCAATATAGTTGCAGCATATTCTGGTGTAAATAAAATGATAACCAATAAATATAAACGGGCGCCCTCAATTATCAGCAATAAATTTGAAGCAAATATGCAAAAGCTGTAAATTCGCTTAGATACACATTAATACATTTCTTAAACTTGAAAAACTATTTGTATCAGCCCTTTAGAGTGTTTACAGTCGATGCAAATGGCATATATCTATTTGCAGCATTGGAGTGTTTATGTGCTCAATCACTTTAAATTAGCCTTGACGGTTTAATGACATTGGTCTAAGTTTCGAAAAATAAACATAGTGTACAGTTTGTTTGTACCCCCCTAACAATAATATAACAAATCCTTAATTCAAAAACAAGGATTTTCTTACGAAGGTCTCCTTGAAGCAGATTCCTATACAACATGTGAGCGACTGCGAAATTCTCGAAATTGTTGTGTTGTATATTCATCCGCATCTAGTGAAACGATGATAACATTTGGCTTGTTAAACCATAACATAGCTGCAAAAAGATATATGGCTTGATTCATTCTTTGCATTTGATTTTACATCTCCGCGTTCATCGTATATTGAGAGGGTAATCTCATGACTCTTCACTGAAGCCAACATCACAGTAGTGTCAATGAAGTCAACTACAACTTAAACGAATTATTAGGAAATCAATTAAACTAAAACCAACACAGACACGAACATCTATGGTATTATGAAGTATAAGCATTAATGAGTTAAGAGCAGAAAAGGTGCTCAGCCTTACATACAAATCAGATGCTTGGAGACAGAGCAACGTTCCATCTGGTACTATAATTGATGACCCAGATTTGAATAGCACCATAAACCTTTGCAGTTCTCCTTTAGATCCCATTAGGTTTGTCCGATATCTTGTCTTATAGCCTCGTTCAGGGAAAGCACCTGTGCTTGGTACGCTAAGAACGGAATTTTGTATCCTCAAATACTCTTCTCTACATCTGCTACATCTTTTTGCAAGTTTTGGCAACATTTTTGAAAATAGAAAAGTAAATTTATTTGTTATAATTTGGCAATTTGGATGTAATGTATATGAAGATACTATTTTCTATCAATTTATATAAGAGTTTATTACATAATTTCAAAGACAAAATGATACTGCGATCCAATTATACTCTAAGGTAATATCATTCCCTGTGAAACATTTTAAAGATTAATACAGTAATCTTTCGTTGATTAGAGTAATGTTTATATCTACAATTACATCAATAACTTAACTTTAGAATAATGAGTACCCTGTCCTACTCCTATATCATTTGGTCTGTAATCACTTACTTTTAATGTCTCAATTAGAAAATGTCTGATGTTGCTCACCTTTTAAAACTTCAGTTTTCAGTTAGGGTGTTTATATTAACCCATGCAGTGATCGACATCTACAAAAGTGTTGTGTAGAAGTTTAACAGAATTGAGTTGATTAACAAAGGAGTTAATTTTATACCTGACGACATACATCAGCAATGTGTGTTTATCATTCTTACCTTTTCTTCACATTAGCAAGAGACTTCTTCATCAAGTGATGATTGAGTTACACATGGACATAGAATTACACTGTATATCTCATTGTACAGAATGAACTTCTGAGTTTTACAGTGGTTCACATATAGCTGGTCCGTCTGTTCAGCTCGCTTCACTTTAGATTTAACACACATGTTAATTGTATAGTAAAGTGTTTGTTCTATAAATAATGGGAACAATGATTTTTGCAGGAAGGCTTATGTCAAAGTCATAACCGATGTTTATGTTTTCCTTTTTCATGTTTTTAGAACCGGGGAGCCTTCGAATTCTAAGTCATCATAATATAGCATTTTGTCTGTCGAACAAGATTGATTCGTCATTAGATGATAATTGAGATACCTCCATCCTGTCAACATCAAAGGGGATAACTGTACCTTCCCTATAAACAGGTGTGGAGTTATGATCTAACAATTTCACTTGGTGTACTAATGAAATGGTATTACATACGCAACTGTGTAAATGTCTGTAAGCAGAGTCAATGCAAAGTTATATATTTGTTTTCACTTGGATTATGTAATTGTTTTACTTATTTTGTTATGTTCTCTTTATTAGACTTGACATCTATTCAAACTTAAATGACAAAGAACAAAATGAAATGGTGGAAATCAACGCAAATGAAGAACATACATTCATATTCATTTCTGATCTTGTTTAAAACTTTACGATTAGCTTTACCTCATTTACAAAAATTATATCGTGATTTAAACATACCCTTTGAAACTACTTTAAGATGATAAGCTTTGATATCCATCATGATGCTAATCATCATACCATGATTTTTCATATTCAGTATCTTGGAAAGTGTTCTGCGAATTTGATTTAATCATCTTCAGCTATTGACTTAAATAAACGGGTTTCACATTCAGGAAGAACTGCTGGCGCCTTGTTTAGGAACACGCTGAGCGGAAACCGGAAGTAAGGGGAGTTCCAGTTCCTTCCTGTAATCATTTGGAGGCATGTGTCTCTGAAACAAAATATGATGCGCTTACCGCAGTGAGAGACGAAGTTGTAGACATAACATTAAGTAACATGCATTGAATAATCGAGTATTGGACACAGATTGTCAATTGAACGTATACTAAATTCACTGTATACAATGTCATATAAAATTGTGTACGGGCTAAAGCAGCAGAATTTTACTCATTGAGCTGTGCCTCATTAAATGTATACAAGGAGATTACTATTAATATGTATACCATAGAATAGCCATAAAACTATAGTGTCTCGGTGACTAATGCAAGTTTTGAGAGAAATGCATCTGTGTTTATGAGATAATTGCAATGATAATAGCCTCTTCAAGAAGGTTTATATTACTTTTGCAGGGCTATGATGATCATAACTTCTGCAGGGACGTGTTGATATAAAAAGTAAATGTATGGTCATGTATAATTTCCTCTGTTGTATATTGGTTAACGGTGACCATTCAACATTGTCAGTGTTTCTAAATAAATAAAAACAGTTGGATATTTTCTTTTGCTCATTAGTTAATAAACAGGCCTAAATCTACATATGGCCTGACATACAAATGTAGATTATGTAATTCAAATCCGATCAAGATTTTGAAATATCAGGTTATGAATATCGGTCATGATCATCTATTGACATAACACGATATATCAGGGAACTGGCCTGCTCTCATTATTTTAGATTGATATCTCATTGGGATACGATGTTCGATTCATGAAATAGTCCTTTGATAACATGTTCAATTGATAAGGTGTTCTATTGATAAAATGGTCTATAAATGAGATTTTCTATTGATAAGATGTTCCATTGATAAAATATTCTAATGACAAGACGTTCTATTGCATGTAAAATTAAAGTTGCTATATCAACATTCGGCACCAAGAGCTACAAAATGTACAATTGTACATTTCTCAAAACTTCACTTCTTAGCACTTTATAGTGACAGGCTACAATGAAAAGGTCGATAAGGCCTCTACAATATGAGCAAAAAAATATAATTCTTGGCAATTAGCGTGGATACAATTTGGGGGTAAAGTTGACAAGCTTTAGTAAAAGATAATCCTTTTTGAGATGCTGGCATAACTATTCATCGTATTTGAAGAAGTCCATGTTATCAGTGATAACGGTTTTCAAACTACTCTTTTCACATGGAGCTGCACAATGTCATATTGACAAACCCGGAACGCCTTAATTGATGGTAAAATATCGAATTAGAATATCGGGCCATCGGCTCTCTCTAAACAATATGCCGATTCATAATCTAACTGGCGAATACTGTCAGTCACTTTATTCTCAACTGTAATTCAGAAAAGCTTTGAACATGCATCATCAATTTTAAAGGGGTATAGCGATTTGTCAACTAATGAAGATGTCTTTAAATAGCCATGTTACAGTATTTCTCGAAGGCTTTTAGTTCAGGGAGGTCTGAATTCTTATTATCAACAGCTGATAAACTTTTGACTGTAAATAAGATACGAACACATTTTGATAGAAATAACCGCAGAGGATAACATCTCGAAGATAACAATGATAGTTACGTTGCTGCTCAGAGGCGTTGACACAATTTAGTAAACTCGTTTTTACGTGATGGTACCCAAGCATCCAAAAACATTAAAACTGTCTTGGAACAAGAGTTGAGAATATTTTGTCAATCATTTTTAAAAAAATGCTTTTGAGAAAGAAGCCCCTGTTCTAAACATCTTAAAATGGTACAAATTGGAACTGACTGATATTCTAAATTTTACTGATAAATAACAGGAACGCTTCAACCCTGTCTACTTTTAGTAAGTCAGTCATATATACTACACAATATCTGAGAGATGCAACTGTGTAAATTATCATCAGTAGTTGGCCTTGAGATCACCTAGATTGTACTTAAACATGAACTTATCTGTCTCGTGTAAGCTTACTCAAGGTCGACGATGTACTGTCTTTAAACACATTACCATTAAAATCTCAACTTCTTAAAGGTTATACTGTTACAGTCGTTTGAAGTTGAGTAAGTTTTAAAAATAACTTATTGTCGTTTTGGAATGGTTTGTTCATATTCATGTTTGTTGCAAAAAGTCATTCCTTTAAACTAAGATTACCTTAAATAAATCCTAGTTTCATATGTCCTATTGTGTTGATTTAATCCCACCATCCAATATGCAAATTTTAGATATTGTCCAAAATGTTCTAACGTAGTTCAAAACAAATTTTATAAAATAGACAAAACAACAAGTATTTAAGTTCAACATAACACCTCTGGATCTGTATTTATAGAGCACAAACATATATTATATAGTTCAATCTGCCATGACCCTTGATAAGAAATTCTAAGATGTACACTTGCCTTTAGCCTTATCTTTTTAGTCTCAACAATTCAGAAGTTTCGATATGCGTATCATGTTAACATGTTATTTGATAAAGAACTTGAATTTTAAAATGTTCATGTTCATCAGGGCCTATATTGGCAATAAGTATTGATGTGAATAGCTATATACAAAAATACAAAAACCGGTAGCTTAACAATGATATAAGAATCTGTGTCGAAAGTAAAGAAAATAATTATGGTAGTTGAAAATTCAAAAGGCATCTTCATTCTGGTACATGCTGGCATAACTATCGTTACACACTATCTGATTATCTGACGATTCATCTCATCAACATGTCTGTTTCCTTCCTTTCTTGTCTTCACATAATTAGTTCCCAAGGTAATATACAGGGCTCTTGATTAGGTGATAATTGAGATAAACACAACCTACCAGTAACATCTTTAACATCAAAGAAACTCGAATGTCTCTCGCACGTTTTGAACTTGTCGGGTTTACAGGTGCAGATAGATTAGAAATCTCCTACTTCGACTTGCTTCCCTTACAAAATATGACACATGATAACATGCAAGCAAGAAGGAGAAAGTTATGTTGAGTTTGTGGATGAAGCAACTTCTATGTTATTTACGATCAAGTCAGGGGACCCTTTCTATTAAAAATTCCTGTATATCCGCGAAAGAGTAAGAATTATATATGGTTGTATACGGACTCAATATGGATAACGTCTTTAGGCGTGAGCGTATCTCTGTGAATCATTACTAAGCTGACCTTGCAAAAACACATTGTTTAAACTAACATGTAAATACAACAAGGGGTTGAAAGAATATGTTTTTTGATAGACAGTCACTAAAATTCTGACTGTGTTTACTTAATTTAATATTAATGTGGTTATGAAGTGCGAGGAAGATAGTGATAGTCAATAATGTTGTAATAATATATATCCCAAAATGTAGGCTGGAATTCACTATGATTAACACTTTTACCGTAAATGACATAAACAAAGACGAATAGCTCCACATTTCAACGAACAATTTTAGCAACTTTTGATCATTGAACAAAGAAAACAAACATACAAAAACTTGTAGAACTATAGCAAGCAAGGCTGATCTACCTAAAGTGTTGTTTTCGTCTTCACATACAGTGTTATTAATAACATCATCAACATTTACAATATGGCTGGGTACAATTACAAAAAAATATCATTCATATCATATTTTAACGGGCATAATGTTTGATGATTTTCGTATGTTTATTAAAAAAGAGGTGTGATAAATGTATAACATCATATGATTGAAATTATAACATTCTTACATCCGAACTGTTTGAAATGCTAACTTGGATATATTTCCATCAGATTTTTAATACTAATTTATAGTTTGTCTTTTCTTATTATAGGCATTTAAGAAGTGATATAATTATATTGATGAACTACTGACGCCACAGCTAGGAACACGTTGAACAAAAGCGGAAGTATGTTGATGCAAAGTTTCTCACTGCTTTCATGAGAATAAATAATTCTCTGCATTACAGTCTGATGCATATGACATGTTTTCAGTGTTGCTGTAGGAACGATAATTGCAAGCAAACATAGTGGAGACTGCAGCTGCAGGTGGCTTGTTCTAGAAGTGCAATCAACGTCGTATTACCTAGAAAATGAATTTTTCTAAATAAAAAAGTATGTAGAATACTAAGTCTTTCATCTGAGTTCACAGTTCAATATTAACATGGAATACAGCAATTCTGATTCATTTTGATATATTCTGCTTGTATTGTTTTCCGATTGGTCCAATACTTTTTATACACGTTAATATACAAGCACAACAAGGTATATAAATCAGTTGGCGAAAATTGAAACAATATCAGCAATAGTGATGATAAAATTTTGAATTAAGCTTGTATATCTGTTAATATACTCTACAAAGAAATGATAAGGTATTTTGATACGTTGTCAATATTTGCACAAGCTGTGTTCTATAGCAAACGTATAACCACTAATCATTTAATAAATTTAGCTTATTTGTATTTCAATCTGAAAACAAATTATTACACTTATTAAACAAAATAAAATTTTGCAAACTCGGTTTGACCGACAAAAAGATGGAGCGAAGTTAGTTGTGTAACCTGGTTTAACTGCCAACAGTCGAGTTGCATAAGGCATTATGAAAGGGCAAGATTTTACAGTGAAAATTATTTATTTTGCATGAAACTATCCATATTTCCTGTTCATAAAACTTCCTAATCTGGCAGCTTAAAGATAAAACGGCGGCATCCCTACATAGCATAGACAAACAAATGCACTTACGTATGGTCTAGATGGGACGTCTCTAACTTTCACGTATCTGTCTGGACTAACAAAACTCACACTGGCATGTTATTGCCGTACAACCATAACGTAGGAATTTATCTGCATTCAAAGACGTCGTAGCACACAGAGTTTACTGTTATATGTACATTATCTTTCTATCTGGACAATCTTTATGTGGCAATAAAATGGCGCATTTCAGAAACTGTGGTACGTCCACGTATAGTGCGTTTCAGAACGGTGTATTAACTGAACCAAAGTCAACGAAGTACATAAAAACAAATAGATACATACATTGTGGTGGTGATCTCAGAGAAATTGAATAATTGCGAAAGTTGAATCTGGATTTGGCTATGCGCATACTATGCAAAAAGGTGATAACAATGTGTTCATTGATTAAAAGCTAGTTAAACTGCTATCAATTGCAAGTAGATGAAACAATCTGGTGTTAGAAATTCAAGAAATTAACTATTTTTCTGTTTAGGAATGTCACTAAATTACTTTAAAATTGATAAGTGTTATAACTCGTTTTCACCGCATCGTGTGCAAACAGCTGTCACTTTTCAATGGGTTTTTTTTCAGAACCATTGATACATCAAATTTTGGTTTCTTTCTTAAAAATGTAATTCTCTTTGGACATGAAATAAATACAAAAGTGCTCAAAAGAAAATATAAAGTGTGTTTGACAGAAAAAGATGAAAATGTATTTAATATCATTAATGGATTCAATTCACAGCCAATGTCAACAATTTCCTTCTATAAAAAGTCGTAGACACCGTTTGACAGACACCAAAAGACATGTTCTCCCATAGTCATAAGTTTAAAAAGAACAAACAAGTTTGAACTCCTTGCCAAATGTTATTAGATGTTAAAGTGGTAGTGAGTGTGACAAACATAGGCATCAATACACGCTAAAACATGATAATGAATTGAAAAGACAACGGTTGGACAACGGTTGACGTTGGGCACGTTTTCCTGCCATTAATGTAGTAGCGTTTTTCTCAGTTGATGAGAGGTGACAGATGGCACTGGTAGTAAATCTTATCACTTAGGTTTTATTTAACAGTAGTCCAATAACTGGTCTAAAGAGGGAACATGCTCGACATGGCAAAGATTCGACGTTGGCCCATGGCGTGGTGTATAGCGGCGTTATCCGTTTAGCTGTCTGAGGTCCTTGCGTTGCAGTGCTGCTGGATAGCACGATTGTCGATAAATAAACTGGAAGACAAGAGGACGTATAATTTCTTCCCAGTCTTTTCCAAAATTTTGCTCACAACAATTCTCTTTTTCAGATCGGCACAGATTTCTCCCTTTCTGATAAAGTTATTATATTCAAAAGTACTCTTTAAGCGCATGTCTATGCTAATCGGTCACTAACACGTCTGTTAACGTCTGCTTCTGAAAAGACAATACGTACCATTATCTGTAAATATCAAGCGTTGCCAATCACCGGCAATGTCTAAGGCGCCTATTCCTACCCAATTGACATAGCTGTTTTGATTAGCCATATATACTTTGCTGTTAGGTAAATGTGTTCGAACACCAGTGCCAATACACTGTGTGTAGACCTATAAGATGTCCTAGTGCCGTCGTTGCTGTTGACGTTGACGACACAAAACTTTTCCCCGGATGTGGGGCCGTAATCGGGCATTATTGTTGTTGTTAAGTCGTTGGAACAAGTCTGAAGACATTTTCCCGCATGTACCATAAAGTATAATATTCAAGAACTTGATGACCCAGACTGCAACGGTACCAGCGAACCTGCAGCTCAATTAAGGTTTCAGATCTAATCTGGTGGTTACAGTAGGAAACATTCTCACAAGAATCTCTCGGTTCACCTCCACAAAGGAGTTGACTTCCTTTAAAAGTATTTTCAGATTCATTGCAGAGGTCTACAAGAAATCAATAATTTTCATCCTGAAAAAGTTGCGCTACTCTTTGAACTTTTAGTATGGGGACTAACAGAACATGTCTTACATCGAATGCTACTTCTGATTTTCTTACGAAGACTTTCATTATATATAATAGAATGATTAGATCAATAATGATTAATGGAATGATCAAACATTGTATAGTAAATTAGACATGCCATACCAAAGGAAACTGGTACCATTTGGCGACCTTGTTTTTTAAAACTGTAAACATTTCAAATAATCCTAATGCGAGACGAGTACGAGACTAATATGAATTATATTCACTTTTTTCGCATACACAGTTGTTATGATATTTAGTTAGTTGTATGTTATGATTTTCAAATGGACAATTTATTTATTTATTTATTTGTTTGTGGAAATTTTGTAATGATGACGTTAAGAACCGAAAAACTAGCTTCTCAAACAATGTTATGAATGTTATAAGAAAGAGTTTTATTGAAAAACACACGTTCTTTGAAGGCGAACAAACGTTTTACGTTATTTTCTCGTTGGAATTTGTTAGCACTTCAGAAATTGTCTATGACAATCATTGATCTTTCTTAGTGAAGTGACTCACAGAATTAACGTTACAACTGGAGTTGCAAATGGTATTGTCGTTAGAGGCATTTTGCAATTTGGTATGCTGTAAACTTAATTATAATTATAAAAATATAATTGAAGCGGTGAATAAACACAGACATGGATGAGTTTCTGTTTGTATCAAATGTTTCTTATGTTAAAAATATTTCCCTTTGGAGAAGATTATTGAAAATATTTTTTTAAATATCATGAAAATCACCTGATATGTCTCTTGGCCCTTATAAAATAATGAATGTTGTTTAATCTTGTGTATAGTCGTTTGTGAAATTAGAAATGCTTGCACTTCATTCAGAACTAGCGTTTTCGACCTCATGCTCATTTCGTCGGTAGAAGTTAATACCCTAGACTAAATTTAGTATTTATGTATATGAAATATTTTAATGATTTACTGTTCCTTCATCCTTAATATTCTGTTCTTTGGGCTCCTAATTTCATATGTGTATTCAGTCAATCTAGACTTGCTGAATGTGAACCTAGATTGTATTAAAGGCTCCTTTTTATACATAGTCATGAATCAGGACTGTTAGTACCCTGGCTGTTTACGTTGCTGAAGGTGTAACTGTAGATGGCTTATCGACCAAATAAGAAAAATCGTTGTCCCAAATTAGAATCATTTGTGGTAAAAGAGGTAGACATGTATCACATTTGTTAATACAAATAATCAAACTGTATATTGACGACTAGGCTCTGCACTAGTTCGGATAAACAAGCTCATGAAATGACATTTCACATTTCATCCCATTTACATGTTTCTAACGAAAGTCATTTACATGGGCAGAGAAGTCATATATTATGATCTACAAGAAATGTTTCAGAATTCTTTGTTTAAGGTGATTAAAATTGGAATGGTTTACATTTAATTTATTGCATGACGCCTATCTGATATATCCATGTAAAGAACGTCATATCTATTATGTTAATCTGTTGCTAGGTATCAAAGAATTTTGCCGTATCACTTATAGAATATTTACCACGATGGTTTAAAAGAATGCACAATGTTTGTCAAGCTGTCATTTATCAATCATATGCTGTAAAATATACTGAAACTTCCTAAAAAAACTGCGCAGGTCTTACATTGGTTTTATCAGTTTATCTTAAAACTAAATGATGAGTTATTCTTTTCAAGGTTAATCATTATTATGAAAATTAATATCAAATAGAAAGACTGTGAAAAGATAGAGAAAATTGCTAAGATCATTTCAAAATAACACCGAACCAGAGATGGTTGTGACTCATCGCGTTTTTAACATGATAAAACTTGAATAATTTGAGTGATTACTTTGCTATCAGTTTTACCACATGTTAAATGGCTGAGAAAACAGGTATTTTTTTACCAAGTGGCTAACTAGCGTTTACCTTATTATTGACTTATTACTTCAACTTTATAAGCAAATACCATTTATCTTGGGAATATTGCTTTCAGTGTGATGTTTTCTAGCGACATATGCTTATAGTGACAACATTTAGCAATATATCTTATTTCGTTTCTCTCACATGAAAGAAATGCCAATAAAACGCCAGCAAACAGATACTGAATATCATCTGAATGAGGTCTACACATTTCCAATATGGGGAATATTTGTCATCCGTTCATTGCAAACATTATCCCAATCAAAAGTCTGTTCTATCACTTTGAAGACTGATTACTAAATTAAAAAAGTTTATCTTTTGTTTGAGTTATCTCCTTAAGCCATGGGGTAATAACCATCCAAAGGCATTTGACAATATACCTAATTTCATTCCTCACACATGAAAGCAATGCTTATTATGCACCACACAAAAACACCAGCAAAAGGATACCGTATGAATAAAAAAACCAGTTCAGATGTTTTTCAAATAACAAGTTATAAGAGAAACGTGGTGAGTTAAGGGGTTTTACTCAACGCACTTGTTTACATTTTGAATTTGTGACCATTTTAGGAATCGCTTTGCTCTTATTTGCAGCAAATATCAGAATCTACAAAGTGAACTCATGTTTAACAAGTTCACATAAAGTTAATGATGTTTAATTTGAGTATTGATCCATAACTTCAATTTCTTCTTCAAATGCAATAAAGCTGATATGTGTTGTCCTCAGTATACTGTTGTCAAGTGACATTTGCATAAAATGAACAAATTAAGTACATATATCTACTTTCATTTCTCTCAATTAAACATTCATAAATTCGCCATATACATGAACCGCCAGCAAATGAATAAGAAGTATTATTTGACACATTTCTAACATGTGTCATTACAAACAGTATCACGCTCAGAAGTCTGGTTTCTAACACTTTGAAGGCTAATTACTGAATAAAAGTTTGTCTATGTGTGTCAAGATTGAGTTAATCTCCGTTAGCCATTAAGTAATTATCATTCACTATGGCACGCTAAAAGGATGACTTGATGTTTGTTATGACAAAAAGCTCTCACTGACAGAGCAACAAATACCAAAGCTATTAACAAGCTTAGTTTTACTAAGTGACTATTATTGAATTGAATGAGCGTCGACTTGATTTGAAATGTACTTTTCTCTCTTTGTTTGAATCAAGAAAATGAAATGAATTCATGAGAACTCTTTTCTAAAAGATCTGTAAACATCAACAAAGAGCAAAAGGTTATTTACGTTTTAAACCTAGAAGTCATACGATTATTCCCCAGAGAAGTTTTGTATACTTAACTCGTTATATATAAACTGAACTTTAAGATTCATAACACACACCTACTGCTAGTTTTAAGTCTTATTTAAATTGCCTATTTTCCCTGATCCGGTTGATTCAAATTGAAAAAAAAAGTTTACAATCATTTAAGGAAGATATGAAGTCATTCTAAAAATTCATTTCATTACATACAAAAAATATGAAAATATCTGATAAGGGGAGAGGCTATTTAAAGCGTTAGTTGACCAGAGATTATCAACCATAAGTGAAATAATAGTCAAATGAGCTGCAAGCATGTTTTCATGCGTGGCGATATCGTTAACTGGTTCGTGAAATGGTAAACATAGGACATGTTAATTGATAAGGAAAATAAACAATTAGCAGACATGGAATGCAGGAGGCTTTGTAAAGTCATCACAGTTCGCCCTAGAGCTAGTCTTTAAAGAGAACACATTCTCTTAGAAGTCTTACAGTGTTTATTATGTGTGTTACTGAACCCCGTCCTGTTTAAGTTCTTAGTGCATATCTTATGAAACCTTTGAAAGTTGCGTTTTAACTAACAATAACGTATCATTTTCAGGATTAATAAAACTTTCAAAATAGATTTAGATGAAAACACGGAACAATTGTGTATTTAGATTTCCAATTTTAGTAGAATCTGCAACAATCTGATGTAATTTTCAATACGAAATTTAAAATTAATGAAAACTTCAATCATGAAACTCTAAGATTTTCTAAAAACATTTTGCCAAGGAGCACCGGCGCAAGAGTAAAATCTTAACAGTTGAAAGAAACCATTATTTTATAAATAATTGGAATTGCTTATTTCGAAAGGGTTGCCTCTTTAATGTGTTTCCTTTTTTGTCACCTGGATCTTCCCGAGTGAACCTTTTGCGCAGGTGGTATTTGATATAACGGCATGTTATATTAAACAAGCGGTAGATAAAATACATTCGACTTTCATCGTAACGGGCGTCGTCAATAACATTATTAAGTATATAAATACGTATTTCCCTCGGGAAGGATTAAAGAAATACATTTGATGACAAAAGCAAGAAAAAACATATTGGTTTGTAAATTAGAAATGTGCATGTGTCGAGATTATATATAACAAACTGCTCCATATATTCTGTTCACGTAAATATGGAATATTAGGATTTTTTTTAGAGTTGTGTCATTAAGAATCAGTCTCCCGTCAATCATTTACCTCTGGCTTCTATTATTACAATTATTTAGCTTTTCATAGCTTTTCGGCGTTAAACAATAACTCACTCACTCTACATATAGCCTGACGTACAAGTGTAGGATTAGAAATTCAAATCCAATCAACTACAACGATTTAGAATTGTTGTGGTAAGTTTATTATCATGTATTGACATAACACAATGAATAAATAAACTACCCTGCTAATAATGTGAGATTGATAACTACTTGTATATGTAAGTAGATCGTTCTAGCGCAGGCCATCGACAGCTACAAGATATACAACTGTAAATGTAACACATAACTCCTCAGCAATTTATAATGACAAGCTTCATTGATAACGTTGATAAGGCCTACAAAAATGGTTTCATCTGCTGCAAGATGCATCTTTATTTCGCTATCCATGAAGTCCCGTAATTTTGTCCTTCTTATGCCTATAACTTCAACTTACACCACTATATGCATTTTGAGAAGTTGATCAAATTGTATTTTATTGTTGTGTTTAGGAGAGTTAACACTATGCCTGTATATCTATTAATAAGATAAGGCTTTTTGAAAAGCTGTTATACATATAACTGTTTATGTAAGGATTAAGGATGCAATTATTCATGCAATTTTTCATGAAGTAAGAAACAAGAGCTCCTTACAAAATCACACCTTAAAATTTCCTATTATAGATATATGTAAAAAAAGGTTTTGAAAATTAACAAAGCATATCAAAACAATAGTGGGTATATGACAAAATGTATACAGGGCGATTTTACAAACCTGGAATTTTAAGAAATCATTCTATCATTTATTGTGACCAAAAGCACGAATTACATGTATCAAGCCTTTTATTTTCCATAATATCGTTTTAGTTCATTTGAAATACTCTTGAATAACATTGATTTCCAAAATTTGTGCTGGTATCAATGAACAAATTTGAAAGCTTTCACAATGAAATTATGAATATTCTCTTCCCGATGGTATAGCGTAGAGTAGATTCCAAAACATCAGTTCATCATAAAGGAGATAAATCGATATACGTATCGATTTTCAACACAAATAAAATAGAGTTGACATTGTCACAAAATAGATTTTAAGTGCTATTAGTTAGCTGAAACTCTGAAATGTTTGTAAATTGCAAATCATTGGATCTCTCTAAACATTATGTCAATTCATACTTAAAGGATTTTAGTTCATGGAGGTCTGACGTCTGTTCAGCAGTTCAGCTAAACTTATGACTGTGAATAAGATATGAACACATTAAGATAGAAAGAAACGCAGAGGAATAAAATATATCAATGCACTTGGTGTAAGGAAGTTTGATAGATAAACAATTAAGCATTACCATCATTATATTGTTGGACCATGTAGGAATTGTAGTCAGAAATTTTAAAATATAATAAATACGGTATTCATTTCTACATTTTCTTAAAACAATACATTTCAACAAATATAATTCTCACAAAGACGTCACAGTACACGTGCAACTTGATAACATAATCACAATCTATGTGGACACTAATAAGAATGAAGAAATTTGAAACCCTAAAGAATTCTCTTACAAATAGTTTCCATTACAGATGAACTGATTTCTGACGATATACCACATCAACAAGTTTGTTTTCTTCTTTTCGTGCCTTCACATAATGAGTTACCAAGGTAAAATACCTCTTGATTGGGTGATAATTGAGATAACCGCCACCTACCGGTAGAAACCTTAACATCAAAGAAACTCGAATGTCGACTGAACGGTTTGAACTTGTTGGCATTACAGGTGCGGATAGATTAGATTTCTCCTACATCAACTTGCAGTGCTGACAAAATAGTACACGTGATAATAGGTTACCAAGAATGGGAACTAGTATGCGGATAAAGCATGAAATTCCACTATATCTTCAATCAAGTCAGAAGGCCAAGATTTTGTTCAGGGTATGGGAGTATCTTTGTGGTATTACAAAACTGGAACATGCAAAATTGTCTAAATGAGGGGCGAACGACAGAAGAAAGTTAAATAGTCACAAACTTTTGTCTATGTTTATTTTACTTGGTTATGTGGCTACGGAGTGCGAGGTAGACATTGCTTTCAGTTGTTTGCTTTGTAACTTTGTACCTTGGATGTAGCTATAGCTATAGTAGGGTTATCAACCTAACAAGAAAAACTACTTATCTCAATTTTGAACCGTTTATGGTACATTAAGCAGACATGTATGTCATTTGTCAATGCAAATACTTAGCGTGTATATTGCCGACTTGAATCTGCAGTGGTTTGAAGTAGAAAGCTCATAGAATCACATTAAGTAGGTATATCACATTTCAACACTTTTACATGTATCTAATGAAGGCCAATGACTTGTACATGCGAGGGAGATACATCCTGAATATAGTTTTTATATATCTGATTAAGTGGGAAAATATATTTAACGTGTTGGTTATTAGTGCTAAAAAGTCATCAGTGAAATACGGTGTCACATGTCTCTGTTGAAATAGAATACTCTAGAAATACAAGATCGTTTTCATGTGTTGGGACCGTTAGCAGGAAGCACAGGAATGGTTAATTGATAAGGATAATAAACAATTAGCAGACACGGAATGCAAGAGGCTTTGTAAAGTCATAACAGTTCGTCCTAGAGCTAGTTTAAAGGCAGCACATTCTCTTTGAAATCATACAGTGTTTATTATTCGTCTTGCTGAACCACGTACTGATTAAGTTAAGTGCATATCAATAGAAGCGTTTAAATATGGGTAATATACAGTACAATTTTAACTTTTGTTTCCGACAATGTATCATTTTTATTCATAAGACTTTGAAATCTATATAACATAATGCATTATGCATGCAAACTATTTAAAGATGTTTCGCAATGAAGGGATATTGTTGTCCAAGCGGAAATTCAACTTAAAGATTTTACTATTTTCTTCTCAGAAAAATAGCATTTCTTTTACAAAGGAAACCGGATCAAGGGTGATAGCTTGACAGTACTATTGAAACAACACTTTAGTTCATAAAATAATTGTCAAATACATGAAATTGTTAAAAGAGTTGTCGCTTTCATGTGTTTTCCCATTTGTCACCTTTTGCTCATGTGATTATTGATATAAGGGTATATTTTATTACACAAGTGATAGCTAAAAAGACTCTCGTTTTTTTTTCGTTAGGGGCGTCATCAGGAACAGTATTGGTTATATAAATACGAATTCATCCAAAGGGTTGTTGATTGAATGGTTCTTCTTTTTCGTCACCTTCTTGTTACCAGACTTCAGATGATTGTTAATGCAAAGTCATGTTTTACTACACAGGCAATAGTTAAAAGACATCCAACTTTTATTGTTAAGGGCGTTGCTAGTAACAGTAATGTGTATATAAAAACGCATTCATATCTGAAACAGTTTTGTTATGCAATATATTCGTTTTTAAAAGAAAGAAACCAGGAAATCGGTTTGTAAGAAAAATATTGTTGTCCTTATAATATGGTCATGAAAATTTAGATTATCAGCGTTTTTAATTACATCATTGCCGGTGAAATACCGGATTTATTAATGACAATAAACAATGAAATCAATAAATAGTGAAAATAACATTTTGCCTTGTTATCAGGCACTTTAAGTATAAATCAATAATCTTAAATAAAAAATAATTTTTCGAAATACGAAAAATATTCATAGAGACATTATATCGGATATTTGCTTTCAAGACCTTTTTTCTTTTCACTTTTGCACTTACATCAAGAAATATGTTTGTACACACATTTTCTTTATAAAGGTGTCAGTGTATATTAAGAAGTCCAATATGGTTTCAGTCACTCGCCTGTTAGACTACTACCCACGAAGCGTGACCTGTCAATCACACATTTAATTTACCATGATCAAATGCCTTCTCAAGTTGTAGACCTGACTTATCAAATGTTTTTATTACCTGATCAAGATGTTTTTTCAGCTGGTCATTGTAGCTAGGCCATGTTGTGGTCAGTGAGTTAGCAACAGAAAAGTGACCTGTCTGGATGGTCCATTTGTAACAAAATGTTGCCATGTTTATCGAAGAAGACACATGGGTCGACCATTTAACAGAAAAGTAAAATGTACCCTCCAAACTGCCTGTTTATTCCTCTGCAGTGATTATACTCAGATAACCAGTTTGCTTCTTTCTGCTATAGAAATAATGTGATGTATTCGTATAGGACCAAGGTTAATAAAATGTAAGGGTTAATTTCGCAACATGAATTGAAGAAATGGATGATTATCAAATAATTTGAACTGTGTATTTTGAAAATAAAAGAGACACCCAGAATTCATCTTTTTCCTCAGAAAGCGTATTTCTTTAAGCAGTAATGTATCATACACGAGTAATAATTTTCATATGATGAAAGAATAACAAAACCATCATACTGGTATGCAATGGAAACAATATACTTTTCGGCTTACATTCTTCTCGCTGCAAGTAGAAATCATTTGAAAAATAGCTCTTATTACTATATAAGTGGTTAGTAGGAAGACTTTGCATTCTCTATTGATGTTTTTGGACTCAGCATTTTATATTTCCATCATACTTGAGTGTTCCCATGAACCCAGTAAATTGTATTTGTAATACATCCTGACTATACAGTAAAGGACTTATTTACTGTTAAGTCAAGGTTTTATTTTATTGGACTCGCTAATCCGAATAAGCTATCTTCATGTAAGTTGGGAAAGTGATTTGCTTTAATTTTCAAAGGCAAATATTTTTTTGTTGTTAAGTGTTCTTTTACATTAATTTCTATATTTCTCATGGTTGAATTTGCTTCATGAAGAACATGAATATGTATGTAAATGTGGCTGTTCGTTCATTAATAAGCTTAACATGTTTATATAAATGACGAATGTCGGGGTACAACATCAACGTGGATTATTCAGATGTTATTCAGAAGTTGTGATAGGCCACACAGAAATGACACAGTAACAACATGGCAATAAGTAAATCACTTTGGCTTCTAGTGCTAGCCAGGTGTTTGACACAAGATTAAACATTCAACCGGATTCTCAATTTTAAGGAACTGACATAAAGACAAGAGGAACATTTTTATAATAAGGGCAATTTGCAAAAGGAATAAGGATATGCAGGCTGAAATATAATCAGAATCTGACGCCCACCAGCTAATTACGTGCATTTAAGATTAACATTTTCCTTGACGTTATTGATTCTGTTAGTGGGGGCGGTTTTCTCAATTATTGTTTAATCAAGAACTCATTGCTAATAAAAAAAAAGTATATAGATGAAAAGAACTTGTGAATGTGAATACATAATAAGGAAATAAGTTCACGAGTATCGGTAAATTTATTTGATTTCTACCCAACAGCTCTCACGTAGATGTAAACTAAGTTTCATATACTGGCCATAACTCAAAACCAGTTTCTAGACATGCATCACTTTTGCGACTTACAGCTTCATAACGGCATAAAACGAATATCCAACTGTGTTTACTTCTTTTGAACATAACACATGGTTATCAAACCTTCACCCACCAATTTAGAGCAAATAAGCACATCCAGACTCTACAGATACAAGGAGCTCTACATGAAATGTGCATTCCATTGAAGTGACACGAGCTGTCTGAAGGAAAAGAAATGTGTTTGTCTCATGTGATATTTTACAAACATACGGAACTAATTAGAAGGCAATACACTTAAGAAAAAAGGTGATGTCATTTCTTGTTGAGGGAAGTATGTTCAAACACATCCACGCAAGCTGGGACATTCAATATATATATATAAATTTTATAAAATAGGAATTAGTACGTTAGATGTTTTATTTTGTATTACATCTTTTTGTACACCTATTTCCCATCCTCAATTATGGTAATATTGTACATGGCTTGTACATTTATATGAGTTGTTCATGCGTAATTCGATAGGCCATATATTAGAGACAAATGACAATAATCAACTTTATGCTGTCTTTGAAGTGCATTTAGAGGTGATGTAATTAAGAAAGACAAGACTTCTGGATAACAAATTCTTATTGTTGATTCTACAAAAAAGAAGATGTTATCCAGAAAACCTTGTATGCTACAACTAAATGCTACTGTGAGCCATTTTCTGTGTTGCTTGTCACAAAAGCAACGCCTGTAAGAGATGTTGCATGATATCTGATCAAGTGAGATAGATAACAGACTAATGTGTGGACCGACAGGTCTACTTTGAAAGAAAAACACAGCTTCAGAGATGATAATTGCTTTAATGGTAGTAGATAAACGATAAAGAGTTGATTGACAGTAGTGATATCCACGTGCATCATGTAGCAACTATAATAGCAGACAAAGAAACTTTTTTATACAAAGTGATGATGTAGTTGAACTTTTAACTGAATATCTGCCTTAGAATTATTGATATAACATGATTCATATGATCCGATGCAATACATTTCATGAATATTGAAATACTGTTAATGACATTAGGTTATTAACTTAGTCATCTGTCATTTCGAAGGATTATTTGAATCTGCTTCAAGTTCTAGATGCACGACCATACTATGAGAAAAGTATAAGATTGCTTGTCGAAACTTAGATTTTAGGTGTATAAACATACTTATCATTTTCACATTTTACACATCGTTCCCATGCTTTTGATGATAAAGGGCAGACAAAATTTATATGTGAGTGGAAGGTCATATGAACATACGACATACAACATGTTCCCATTTATTCGTTGAGGTGTAATATGAAAGGTACATTTTCTGCAGTTAACGAGCACCCATTACATTTGAACGAGTTACCGTTTAAGTAAGCATAAAGATCTCTAACCTGACAGCTGGAAAATAAAATGACTATATCCCTGCATAGCAGAGATAATAGGTATATACATATACCATAGGTTAATTGTCTGTTACATTCAACTGTCAGTCTGGATGACTTCAGACTGACAAATTACTACCTTTCGACCATAATAAGTCTGATAAGTCTCCAAACACATGTGCTAACAAATAATTACAAATAATTATTTGAGTAAAGTTTTTAAAATAACAAAGATAAGGTTACACTAAGGCTTTAACAAAGGAAACCCTCATTTCAAACTTCATTTAATTTGCAAAATCTCGTATCATGCAAGACACCAAAAAAACCAATAGTGATTTGATATAAAGTGCCTATAAGGTAATAACAGACTAACCCTAAAGATAAAACAGGGGAAGTATTCAATCAAATAATTAGAAATTGATTGAAATACGTTTTGTCGTTTTTAATACTATGCTTCCTAAACTGTAGCCATTTAAGTATTAAGGAAGAAATACTCTATCAAAGAGATCAAATTGGAAAATATAAATATTTGACAGTCTCTTTCATACTTCAAGTTCTTCAATCTCTTTCAGCCTTTCATTCAAAACACTTAAATTTTCCAAAAAGAGAAAAATGTCTTCAAACAAAAGTGATCAGGCCCTATTTGAATTTCGCCCATTGAATCTTAAGGGTTGTAACAGGACCCATGCAATTGAAATTTTGAAAAGCCATTAAAAGAATGAACCACATTCACTTATATACATTCATAACATTATTAACGGACTAATAAAAGTTAATTTCAATTCTTTAACCCAAATATAAACGTATCAGTGGAAGGAAAGCATCAAAGAACGAAATCAATATTTTTTAATTTGTTAATTTGTACATTTCTATTAACATGTTGGGTGTCATGACACAATGTTGTGCATCTGAGTGCGTCACATACAATGTGATTAAGGAAACACCTTTCATGCTCAAAACAAGAAATAAGGAAATGGATAGAATAGTGGAAATTGTTGAATAAGACCGAGCTGATCGAGAGGTTTTCAATGACACAATATATTTTAATCAAGTCCACTGATAGCTGAGGGTTATGAGTGTGAAAAAAATCTACAATCAGAATATTAATTTCCTTTGAGTGACATCCTTTAACAACGTTGCAATATAACTGATATTAACTGGACCATAGAGTGATGTAAAAGCAAACCCAGCTAACACAGAAACGTTTCAGAAACGTTTTAGAAACATTTCGGTAAAGTTTCTGAAACGTTTTGGGAAACGTTTCTGGAACGTTTTTTTGTGGAGTTTTTTTTTGGTTTCAGAAACGTTTCGGAGAAATGTTTTTATGAAACCATGTGGAAACCTTATCACAACGTACAATATTCGGATACACGTTTTAAAATATTAATACCTTTAGCATGTTTTGCATACCTTGTCCGATACGATTACATGTGATCCTTGTAATACATAATGTTGTTCATTAACTATTTCCTTTCTTATCAGTATATGTGCAGTCACCTGAACACAAACACACATGCATTACTACATAAAAAAAAGTCCCCACAAGGCACACGACTGGAAGTTTAAAGCAATACTTTGGTAGGTTGCACGTACCATATTTAATTTGTTTTAACAGACGGTGGTCACTAATAAAAACAAATGGCGGGTTGTGACATGAACACATTCCCTTCAAAGTCAGAATTTACTAATTATTGAAAATGGAGTCAAGACTGCAATAGGCGATAACCTAGCTTATGTTATAACAAATATGGTAATGAAATACTTGGGTTAGCCATACCATTACTATAAATCAAGTCCGTCATTTCAACTATAATTAAAAAAAATAAAAAAACAGACAGGGATAATCTATACAAAATTGTTTATTCAACCTTAGGATTATTATATAAGGAAAAACGCTTTTCTTCATTGTTCTTGCCTCAATGTACATGTTTCTTCACGGCACCGTTCCGGAGCGGAGCAACGTTCTGTAACATAAACATGAAAAGAATGATAACAAAAAATAAACCGTCCCATATAATAAATCAAACACTGAATATAGATGGTTTTATGAATGGAGCCAATTTTGTATTATTGAAATATAGGGTTTTATTATTTCAAGTACAGCCATGTCGGGTAAAGATATACACTCACACTAAACTTAGCCTAGTAAATCAGGATGAATGTTAGCATGTAAACATTATTGTCCTTGCATTTTTAGTCAGTTTGGAAGCTATCATGAAGTTTTTGAAATTGTAAAAAGGACTTAAATGTTGATGGGTCAATTTCAAAAGATGTCTCCGTTTGTCGTTCTGAATATAAAAAATAATAATTCCATAAAAGACTAATCTTTTTATTTGAACATGAACAGCAAACATCGACAATAACAGTAACAAAGTTTGCAAGCTTAATAACCAATACTTAATTAACAAATGCCTGTTAATTAGTGAACATTGAAAAATGTGTCCTTACCGTTACCAAAATTATAAATGTTATTTGTTTCAATATTGATATATCAAAATGATTTTTAATGATGTTAGGTATTATTCTTATATAGTGTTAGCATACCCTGAGAGAAATTCAATTATTTGTAAAGCAAAAAGTTAAGTTTTCAGCTTTTCAATTCTACCGTTCAGAAAAATACAAATATTAAAAGAAAATATCACTGAAAACCATTCAGCTTATATTTACCTTTCCTTCTTGTAACTGCACAAACAAATCTCCTTCACAGATTCTTAAAATACAAAACATATTTGCCAACAGTTTAATGTCTGATATTGGTATGGACATGTCTAGTAACGGCACTGACATGGGTGGTAACGGTGAGGAAATACATATGAAATTTTGGAAATTATTGAATTTATTGTACCTAAAGATTACTTTTTAGGAACATATTGCCATTTTGATTATTTTGCAAAAATATCTAATACACAAAGTTATTGAGCTATTTTCAGTTTATCACTTTTAACACAAGGTATCGGCATGGACATGTTTGTAATTATCATATGAGAAATTAAATGTTTCAAGCATGTTGGTATTATTAACACTAATGCCCAAAATAAAAAATTCCATCTAAAAAATTAACTCACATTGCAAGAGTTCATCATTTAATGCCAAACATTTTTTGAAACATATTATTCTTGTACATGCTTCACTTGTATTCTCAGGCGTCAACATCTGTATTAATAAATTGCCTTTTTTACATTTATCAAAAACCCACAAACATGAGATGAAATACTATAACAAGAAATATCTAAAGGAAGGTTTACAAATGATCTATCAAAATCTCATACAAAATGTAAACATATATAACACACATGTGAAACTTGTAACAGACAAATGTTATTCTAGGTGTATTGTAATGCTTTGATGCTCTACAATCTTGTAAACATGAATCTTACAGATATGAACTTAACAAGAAATCAAGATGAAAGAAACCAGTGGCTACAACTTCACTCTTTGCTTATAGAAGTGAACAACAACAATAACATTGATTAACCAAACACAATCAAGAACAGATTATCTACTGCAGTAGTTTTGCAAACTGTTATCCATACAAATGTTTATCAACAATTGCCCACAATTCTGTATCTACCATTTTATGTCTTGGATTTTCACATGGCATTTTAGGCTCTGGAATAACTGCAAGTAAATCGGTGTCGTATTGATACCAACAACGATCCTTCAATCTTGGCCAAAAGAAGCAATTTGGCTCATGTGTAATCTGTGCCATACACTCCACATACAGATCACTCTCTTCATCTATGTCAAGAACCTTTCCGGGAAAAGCACGTCCCTCATATGATACAAGCACATATTTTCCAATGAGCTCTACGGGATCTGGCAAGGAGCTCTGAAGATCTTGGAATGTCTTCAATTGACGAGTTCCTTCAATGGTAGCACATTCACTAGTAGGAACAGGTGGTGTGTTTGAGGAGGCAGGTCTGAGTTGCTGAATTGTTTTTTCTGGGGGGTTTTGGGTAATAATTGTTGCTTTGCTAGAAACTTCTGTGTGCACTTGTGCTGATGTTTCTTGTGAAGAACCAGTAGAAGTTTCATCAGTTGGAACCTTTGGTCTCTCTATTGTCATAACTGGTACAAAGTGATTTGGAACCCAGTGCATCGGTTTCATATCAGGGGTTCTGGTACTCGTCCACATCATATGTATCATCTCATCACTTTTTCCTGAGCCCCTCGGCAGGATCACTCTGTGGAGATCATTGCGTATGCTGCTGTTTCCAAGCTTTGGGTAAACTGAGAAGATTGTGATACCAAGAACACTAGCTTCGTGGAGTTAAGAGTGACAGAACTTCTTTTTCATAGATGTCACCTACTATTCCATCTGTCAGGACAGTGTTTGTCACAAACTGTTCAGAATATTGTGCAAAGTTGGCAGATAGATTTCTGGCATTCTTACACCCATTGAGTCCACGAGCCAAGTATTCATGAGAAAGGTATAGGCCCTGATGTGCAGCAAGTTCAATGATGATGCGGGCTCTCAACTCATCTTGACTATCTTCATTCCCAAAAGCAAATACACTACCAGTATGGGGAAGGCAGTCTCCATCTGCTGTTGCTATGACTGGAAGAAGGACTGCATGTGGTGCAACATCATCTGGAAATATTTCAAGTGAATTTAGATCGATTTTATAGCTGTCGTCCATCAGGTATTTCTTCCCACCATGAATATCATAAGGACATGTTTGCTCTAGCAATGTTGATGTTGCTTTCAAAACTTGAAAAGTCTTACAGGATGATAAGTCATCAGGTACATGTTTGAAATATGACCTTCTTTCCTCATCAAAAGTCATGCTATCAATTGGAGGAGAATCCAAAGGAAGGGAAGATAACTACAGAAATGGTGCTATATCCAGAGTTGCCTGAAGGGAATCCTGAGAGGAGTCAGAGCATTGTGATGGTGACTGTGGTTGAACCGATAAACGGACATCTTTTGCTTCTGGTCTGGAAGGAAATGTAAATGAAGAACACTGATGACCTTCGCATGTCTCAGCATCTCCAATTGGGGACATTGGTTGCGTGATGATAATCTGCGCTGCTTTGATTTTCTCTATCTGCTTTCTTTTATCTTCTCTCCATTTAGTCTTTTGTGCCTTATGCTCCCTGCCTGACATATTAGCTGCAGAATTTGTCCGCTTTTTGTTTCTTTCTTCAGAAATTCAGCATGTTCAAATGTCCAAGCCATGCCCATATCAATTACTGTGATTACTCTTTTCTTCAAGGTATTCTTATGGGTTTTTTTAAAAGTCTATATATTATAAAAGATGATCTAAGAATGTTCAATAACAAATTATTTTTCATTCAATATGGGTTTTACAGATTTAGAAACATTTTGAGAAAATTGTCCATGCCAATACTGTATTAGTGTCCATACCAAAACCTAATGCATCCGTTACTGAACAACTCTTATACTTTAATATCAGGTTGTAAAATAATTAATGTGCCAACAACTCTTGTACTCTGTGATGATATACAAGTGTATAACATTAATCACTAACTGCATTTGATTAAAAGTTAATATCAAGACTAAGAATGAAGCGTCTGTATCCATACTGTGTCAGGGTCCAAACCAGAACCACTTTTGTCCAAACCATTACTAAATAACACTTTAGGTATAGAGTATCAAATTTTGACAAAATAATTTATCATTTGATATTAAGAATTACTACGAGAGAGTCTAAAGTGATTATTTATCATAAGCTGCATTTGTTAAAAATATATATAAATGCAAAGAATTTGAACAAATTGTCCATACCATTACTGTTACTGTGTCCATACCAAAACTGCCTTTGTCAAAACCGTTACTAAACAACACCTCCATGTTTGATATTTAAAAAAATATGATACTAATGTTTCAACAAAATACGTCAAAGTTTTGAAAACATGGCAAAACAATGCTGATCTAAGTTCCATTCTTTTTGGATTAAAACAATTTCTCACTTTTCTGCTTTCTCTAAAAATTGTCCTAACTGTTACCAATAATTATCAGTGCCGTTACCAAAAATTGGAAAATGGTGAATTTAGGATATTTTAAAAAGTTTTTAAAAAAATGAACGATATGAGTAATTTTCATGGAACAATTGTGATACAAATATCAATACCAGAAAATTTAACAACTTAAGATATTGTTAGTTTTGTATCTGATAATGAATTATTCCAAACCGTTATCAATTTCTGTCCTAACCATTACCAAATTGTGATAAATCAAAGATAAAGTAATAAAAAATAAAAATAAAACTTGAAAGAAAGGGTAAAATGATGATCCATCACAATATACTTTTTATTGAATAGTAGTTTGTATTGAATAAAAGATTTTACAAACATAATTTGGAATTTTGCAAGAGTTGTCTGAACTGAAACCACATTGTGTCCTTGCCGAAACCACTTATTGATGTAACGGCAGGGACAGTAACGGTAAGGACCAAAATTTCTAATTTCTAAACTTAAACAATAATTTCTCCCTGCAGGTTTGGAACTACATGGTATTTAGTGATTTACATGGAAATGAATATTTTGTACTAATTAGTCAAATTTTCAAAAAATATTTCATGTCTTATATGCAGTAATGGTTAGGACACATGAGCATAACGCTATGACATGTATACTCACATTGACATGAAGAAAATCTTAATTCGAAAGGGGCGGTTATCAAACTTCTGCTGATTAGTTTCACAACAAGTAGAACTACAAGAAAAGGAAGTAGAGTAAGAGCAAGCTCTGGGGAGAAATTATTTTTCAGTTTTTTTCATGTTTGGTAACGGCAAGGACATCAAAATATGGGACAGAGGCATTCGACCCAAAAAAATTTCACTTAATCTATTTTTATGAATCATATAACATTAACAAGGTGATTTCCATCCTTTAATGAAATAAACAGAGCACTTAAAAATGTTAAAAAATAAATTTTACTTACTTTGATGTTGTGAAACAGGACCAGGGTACCTCCCGGACAGCACGATTCTGCTAAATTTGACGACTTTAGTTATCTGTTAAACATGTTTCCTGAACACTGAGATGTGAAAAGTGTTATTACTGTGGAGGGCATGGTTTGTGTCATATCTTAATGGCATAAAAATTTAAATGCACTGTGTTGATTAATCGTAAATGAACTTGGACAAGAAAGGAGACAAATTCTGAAATTGACCCTGATAAGTGCCACAAACAGCTGACAAAATGGTTAACAGCAACAAAATTCCTAGCAATCATGGCGTCATAAAATAGTTTGCCTTTTCACATGACAATGGTCAATGGAAACTGTAATATTGTTCCATATATCGGGTTGTCCTTAACTAAACTTCAGAAAATAGTTTTGAAATCTATCAAAATCATAATAATGTAGATGTTAGGAGTATTCAAACCCTGCCTGCGTATCGTTAGCCTACACATGCCCACGTATGGGAATAAGGGGGGTGGCCGCTTTATCAATTATTATTAACAAGTAAGGAAGTGACCACAACTCACATACCCCAGCTACAAACTATAGTCTGGCTTTCTTTGTTGGTCTAACCCTCAAAAAGCTCACCAAGGGTTCATGGTTGATAAGTGTATTAAGTTTGTTTCAGTTAGAATGTATAGTTTAGGAGATATGATCAGGTAAAAGCACTTTGTCAGAGAGTCATTGTTTTAGTAATGTTTCCATGGAAACTGCGAAAATAAAAATATTTTGTTGTTCTTACCCTTACAAGGCACACCTATGGATCATGGGTGATAAGTGTATGAAGTTGGGGAAGATAGCATGTATAGTTTAGAAGATATACCCCGGATAAAGGACTTGGTCATAGATTCAATGTTTTAGTCATGTTTCTATGGAAACCACAACAAAATTAAATCATTTGTTGGTCTAACCCTCAAAAGGCACATCTAGGGATCATGCTACGCTGTAAGGCGGGGGTATAATTATTGTATTATCAACGAACTCTAAACTTTGAAGTGGTTTTAACCATTATTTTGTATTTTTCGCGGATGAAAGATCGTGTATCACTAAGGCGCTTAGCTATACCCGACAGCACTGTATTTCAATTAGTTTGAGTTCTGCTTTAATACAAATAACGCGTGAAGCGTTCATCAATCATCATTTATAATATTTATCATTAGTGGTTACCTGAGAGTAAGATGAGTTCCCCTGTTGGAGCCAGCTAGAACACTGTCATTCATTTTGGGTGGATCTTACTCTTCCCTGCCTCCCCGGTCCTCCGCCTTGTCCTCCTCGAGCTCAGCAGCCCTATGTTTAAAGAGAATTGAATATTTCATAATATTGACACAATAATTTGACAGATTTTCGTACAGTTACGATATAATCTGATGTGGTACACTTATGCATATGGGCACTTTTGCGCGCATACTTACGAAATATTGGTGACTCTAGTGAAGTCGTGTAAAGGCAGCGATTCCCGTTGACTTTAGATATGTTTCATAAACATAGAATTCGAATTTTATATGAAGACCTGACATAATAACTTATAGCGTAATGCCTGCATTTTGATAATACGATTCGCTGTGTAATTTGAATTTCCTTCGGCTATACACGAGTGTATAAGCATGAATTATTAATGAATGATTAACATTTATGTTTTAACTAATTATGTGATTTTATTTGCTGTTTATATCTTATGTATTTATCATGAAAAGGAAATGAATATTCATGAGGTAATATTAAGAATCCCCTATTATGCCTACAATATATCACTCTATATTTGAATTATCTTGACAATAATATAACGTTTATTCATTTAGATTCATGATTCAGCTGAACTTTCATGGTTATATACTAAATGATTATAACTTCACCAACGTGATAAAACAATACCTTATCGTGGTGTGGTGGTTTGCGTACTTCAAAGACACTTGGAGCTATGCCAGCTGGAGCGAACATGCTCCTGATAGGGGCACCCACGCTGGACAGGACGACGGGTGGAAGCCAGACCAAATTTGAGTCCTTCTAAAACCTGCTCTCTATCTCTCACTATGCCTTTCATTCCGTCTTTTCCCTCATCCTGTCGATCCCTTTCTCCCTGATCTGTCCACTCTCTTTTGGATGCTTGTCATCCACGTGTTTAATAACTGAAATATTGTTGAAAGCACGTAAAACCCCAACTCACTCACTCACCAACATGTTTGTATTGTTTATACAAAACACAAATTTGTAAAATATTTAATTTATTCTGTAATCAATGTAATCACGATGATCGTGCACCCTCGAGATGAAGGGTCGTTTATTCAAATATTAGATATGGTTAGGTTTAAATGACGCACTGCATCATCATCTTATATATATAAACAATGGAAATGAACGTCGAACACAAAGCCTGCACTCGTTGAACTCGCAAACAGCTGATCCAAATACCTTTCAAACTCCGTGCAGCACTTGTGACGACGATGCGTCATCAAGCATGTAATGCTATGCCGTGACACTGTAAGGAGTTTGACCGTGTTTCTGGAGCCGAGCCGGCGACAACAAAACTTCCAAGCAATGATATTGTTGGTTAAATAACTAAAAATGTCTTAACCATGGAAAACGTAAATAATCTTTGATAGATGGCTGTTGTATAATGTAATAGGACATACAGCAGTAGGCTATTAGCATCTAATTTTGTATCACATGCTCCTCTTTGCGATGAGATCTTGGCAGCGTACTAGGCTATTTATCGTAAATCATATCATAAATCAGAAGTACGTAGATTGTGTTAAATTCTAATGATAGAAAGCATACATAAAAAGTGTCAAACAACTTACCTCATAGCTTTAGGAAGAATCGGAGAGGTGCCAGTGCCAATAACTCGCAGTGTAAACATTGATTCCCTTCGGCATCGTCAAACATGGCGGCCAAGTACTCGCTTGTGACGTAATCGTTACGACCTCATGTTTTATATGACGTCATGAGCATTTGTGATGGCGCGAAACGTGATTTTATTGTTAAACGTCATATCAAATATTAGAATTTATGATGTATGATAGTAAAAAACTAAAAAGTACATCGCAGCGAGGCCAAGATATCCCCTTATGGTTTTAACTTACAGTTTCTACTGTTTCCATTTTCAATTCATAGAACTGATGAATTAATGTGAAATTGTTTTAATATCACAGACAAACTTTCTTTCTGTTATGTTTGGTGAACGATTTTGGCGCGTGTTTTTTTCTTCTCAAAATGCAATACTGTGTAAAAACAAAATTGGAAACTATAGATCCTTCGACTGGCACATGCGGCTGGGAAGCTTAAATTTAAAAAAAATCATGGAATGACCAATCATGTAAACGAAATATTTACGGAATGAAATAGAGTGAATTTAAGGTCACAGTTGTAAACAATTTATGCCATACCGTAAGCCTAGCTAAGTGAAGAAGTTTCGGGATTTCTTAATACATTTCCAAAATACAAGTTTTGCGTATTAGTAAAGTAAATTATGTAATGTTAAAACATAGAATCAATGCATAATTTGACGATGTTTGTTCATTTAATAGTCATGAATTTCAAATAACTTAATTAGAGTACTACATTGTCGGAGATGTCTTCGAAAACATGCATGCACGTGGCTGTCTATGTTATATATTCATTGTGTGTGGTGCTGTGATTTTATTACAATGAAAAGAAGATGAATATTTATACATAAGTTTTCATTTCAAACGAAATGCACTCCAAAATAATTATAAAGTTCTCTTCAGAACCAACGCGACGATACTGCTTCTTTTATGAAATGGCAATCATGATGGTGGGGCATTCCCGCTGAATTTAAGTGAAACAGTAAACTGATTTATAATGTCCCGTCTATAATTAAGTTTATCATGACAACTTTTTTTTCTGTATATCCGCACTTTGACCTCAATGCGACGTAGATATTGCTCTATCCAAATATATCATACTTAAATTGCTCGTTTTTACCTAAATGAAACAGTAAAACTGACATATATATACATAAATATATTGTCCGTGATACACATGCAATGGCGTTAACAGTGTTGAATTGTTTTTGCAAAAATATTTTTAAAAATATATGATAAAGAAATTCTAAAAAACAAATCAATCCAAATCTCTAGATTTAAAACTTTATTTTAATTGTTATTGGTTGAAAATGTGAAATGGTTTGTTCGTAATGTTTTAAAAACGTGTCACCAACGTATTTATCATAACAAATTTGAAAGGTTTTTAAAACGTTTTAACAACGTTATTACATTAACGTTTATATTTGGTGTCAGATAGACATTATAAAAACGTTTCTACAAAACGTATTAAAAACGTTTTGCCAAAATGTTTCTGAAAACGTTTTATGAACGTTTCTACAATGTTTTTAGAAAACGTTTCTCTAAGAAACTTTCAGAAATTTTTTATAAAACGTTTTGTGTTAGCTGGGAATACGGATATCGCAATAGTTTTTCCTATCAGTTTAATGTTACATTTAAAACAAATTCTTCAGAAAATAACATATATCACAAGTAATTTCAGCTATTTGTTTCGCAATGTTATGTCATTTTAGGAAGATTGTATTTCACTCTTTGTGCTCATATACTTTTATGTGTTTTCACGTTATGTAACTTTTACTGTTGTGTCTCCTGCCACATAATTATATTTCTCTCTATACCTTTTTTAAGTAAAGGTCATATTATTACTTTGATAGATTCTAATAAGAATATAAAACCATTTGAAAGACCCAGATTTAAATTAGTTAAGACGATCATTCATCTAATATGTTAAATTAGTTAAGACGAACATTCATCTAATAAGCTTAATGATATAAATAAAATAAAATATATAAAGATATAAAATTGTTAATGTAATAACGCACATTATGATACGTACACGAATATTGTTATACTTTATTGAAAATTATGTGTATTATATAGGAGAACACTTCTGGAACCAACCATGTTAAAAAAATCCATTCAATAGTTCAAAACTTTTAACAGATTTATTCGCTAGTGAAGAACGTATGTAAATAACGTTTAGTGCTTGAATACACAATTTAGTTATATGAATAATTAAACATCAACCCAATATACATCATTAAAGCTCTGTATCCTGAATTCACGATGTTTCACCTCTAAAGGCTCAGTTACATGTATATCTTTGTGTGAAAGATTATTATTCACTAGTAAATACCTCTGACAATGAGGTATCAATAATCACAAAATGACAATAACATCTATATAAATTAAGTTTTCTTTAACACTTGCAATAGCCCACATCTATTTTCTAGATAATGATCACTTTGCAACTTTTTTTTATTATCACTAAGGGCATAACAAGATATTTAAAAGTGTGTTCATTTCTTCTGAACATTAAGCTGGGTTATTCATCCTTCACAGCCAAACTAAATTGATTGAGTACATTAAAACTGCACACAGATAAATAGCTAAACAAATATTACAATAGCATGTGAACTCAATTGCGATACCGCGTTTAGGATAAAGAAATGCGTGTTTATCAATTCCGGACACGTTAAAAACATGTTGAAATAATGAGCTGGTTAGACACTTTATAAGTTTATATAATTAGTTTTCACAAAATCGTTTCTATGTTAGATAAATCAAAATTTGTATCTGAACGTCAAGAGTATGATTTTGCACCGTTTTTGCATCTTCAAAATCGAATATTTACCATTTCTTGTGTTTGTCTTATTATTTAAATAATATAGATAAAGTTGAGAAACAGTTTCAGACACATTGTCTGCCCAGTTTCTTTCTAATTAAACCTTACGCAAAGTATTTATTCTTCAGACATTACCAATAAACAATGTTGGTTACTGCACACAACCAAGTGTTAAGGTTTCGATTATAATATAGATACATATGTGCATATATAATTCAAATGTGAATTAATTGATGCTAGCTTATATAGTGTAAAACATTAGCTCAAGAGATTTTATTTATTTATAAGTCCTATTCGTAACGAAACATATGAATGGATGTTCATACAGACAAGATGAATACAACATGTTCCCTTTACGCTGCATGTGTGCTGTGTAATAAACATTGTACCTATCAAGCAACATATTGAACACATTCAGTTGAACGGTTACTTTTATTATGCCTAAAGAAAGCTATCTGGTCTACTGGACAATGAAATGGCTATATTCCTTAATAACAGAGACGCCGGACATTGCAATATTCTGGGAAAGTAGTCTGTAAGATTCCCTTGTGTGTCTGGATGAACTGAAACTGACATATCATCGCCTTTTGACCATAATATGCTGATGGTTGTACATACCAGTAGTTTCAACTGTACTGACTTAACAGTTTTTATTGTTTCTGTAGCTGGAGCTAGCATAGTTTATAAGATAATAAAAGGGTACATTCCAGATTATGGTAATGATGATAGAAAATAAGTCTCTAAAATTGTGATATAAGATTAACAATTCACCATGTAGAGCAATAGACTTAAAGAAATAGAACGATCTTGTAAAACAATTCATAACAAAGAATTTTGAAATATTAGATTGTGTCAATACTGTTATTAGTTCCTGGTGTGTCACATAGAGTTAGGAATCATGGCCAGATAAAGTGAATGTTTTGCAGACACCACACAGAAGTACTTGTAGACACCGCAGTCGTTCCTGCAGATAGTAAGTGAGAATAACACACAATATCTTTCACCGCTTACAGTGTCAATTGTGAGTGCCACTAAACCATGATCGTGTGTATTTGTAAGTACCTTGAAATGTTCGGAAGAAAGGGAATGCCCCTAAAGAATACAACATTTTCTTTCCAATATATATCATAATTGCAGAATAAACCTTATTTTACTTGTCATGAGTTAAATGCTAACAGTTTTCATTTCTCAGTGGAAAAACCTTGACTTCCTCAATATGTTGAGTGGAATCTCATCAAGCAATAGACCTTTACTATGTATATTGATGAACAATTATGATATTCGACAATATGTAAATCAATCAATTTGCGTAGTAACGCAAATTTTTAAAGTTTTCGAGGATGTAGAGAAAAATAAAACAACACGAAAAATGACAGACGTTTGTCAATTTTGAAATATGTGTACTTGAATAGAAGGAATAAATCCTCAGCATTCAGATTAAAAGTTAATATACCATGACAATGTGATACATGTGATACATAATTCATAACCTGACCGTTATGGAACCATCCATAAATGTCATGTTAATACCACCATTCTAATTCATTGCGACATAGATGACAGACAATTCTATGAGTGAGTGTCTAGGCAATAATTTGATTTGAATATCAGTCATCTAATAAAAAAAATATCCTCAAGTCTATTTGATCACCTTGTAAGTCTCTGAAATGCTTTGTCAGTTTTGTTTAAAATCAGAAGATAGTTTATTTGTTTACTTGTCATGAAACACTTCTAAATGATAAATTTTATATTAGAATTTATTACCGGAAAAATAAAATGAAATTAATTTGTAAACGAAACAATGAAAGTCTTCGATGCAATATTTGCAAATTTCAAATTTGATTTGAAGAAAGTTTTCTGTTTACTTGTCAGGAAACACTTCCAAATGATAAGTTTTATGTTAGAATTTATTACCGGAGAAATAAAATGAAATGAATCTGTAAACGAAACAATGAAAGTCTTCGATGCAATATTTGCACAATTCAAATAATTGCAATTGGCTTGATTTTGATGTATTCCATCTTTGTTGTTTCTATGCGTATACATCCATATTTATTATTGATGGTACAAAACTTTTCATTGTTCATTTAGTTCAAGAAGCTGGTCGCAGTATTTGAGAAGAACCTTCAAACCACAATCAATTTTAAGATCAAACGGGAAAGCACAAATATTTGAATATGTTTCAATTCCTTGAATTTTCGATTTTTTTCAACTATTACCGCTCTTGTTGCTCTTGAAGTAGTTTATGGTCACAGATTATATGTCACCTTAGCCACAATCAAGGCAATTGGGAGATCAAATGATCAAACACAAATATTGACCGAGGCTCATTTCCTTGACGTCTTTCCTCTCCACCTCAAACTTCCCATTATTCTAGTGACGTTTGATAGCTGACGCTACAATTTCACAAAATATATTGCCATGGAGAAAGACATCCTTCAAAGACATGAGATCAAGCAAAGCTTGGTGACAGGTTCCGAAATATTTGAATTACTAAAACCATAGAATGTTAAGGTTTGAACACAATGACCATGCAATGATTGAAATTTTGGAATACAATTACAAGAATGAAGAAGAAATTCCTGATGGACATAGAAGGTTCTACAATTCTCATAAAGGGTTCCCTCAAGTTATTGAATATAATCATAAAAACATCAAAGAAATATGAGCATCAATGTAAATATTTGACCGTGTTTCATTTATTAGAATTGGGATGTTTAGTTTCTGTCCAGGTTCTGCGAATTCCTTGTGATCATGACGTTTGCTTCTGAAGAGAACCAATTACATACGTAATTCAATCGGTAGTGAGATCATAGGAGAAGGATTTAAATGACATCATATATTGTTACTGTCGTTATTGTTACTGATAAATTTGAGCTGTAATTAGGACCAAAAAAAATTAAACAATTTTTTTTAAATGACATCATATATTGTTACTGTTGTTGTAACTGATAAATCTGAGCTGTAAATAGGACGAAAAAGAATCAATCAGAAAGTTTCATTGAAAGCATCTAAATGAAAAAACATATTCCAGTTTTGCAATTCAACATTTTGTAATTACTAAGTGGATTTTCAAGTTGCCACTCGTGTGTTGAAAGATATAGCAGCCATTGTGCCGTGACTGCCTGGATGTTTGAAATTGAAAGGTAGTGTCATTGCCGCTGACATTCCCGCATATGTTGTTTCTAAAATATATTTCAAAATGCAAAACGAAGACGATTTGGCTCAGAGGAAAGATGCCTTCTTTCAGGTCATTTAATCGAATGCGATTCCCGTTTGTGTCTTATTACAAAATCGACGTAGTCAATCATTTCAATTTACTTCTAGGCATGAGGAATCAACATTTAGATGTTTTCTTTATTCTAAGGTTGCTCAATACTATCATGTTTTCGTTGTTGGTGTCAGTATACAATGTACTTAAACATTTAATGGTTTCATTATTACATTTGGAGCACATCCTGCCCATCATAGTTAACTTACATGACCAACTGCCTCCTCTAGGTGTGCACCTGTCTTTTCAACTGTTTGATCATCTGGTAATGCTTTGGTCAAGACAGTTTGTTCAGGTTGTCAGTGCAACACGTACATGTTATGGTCAGTGGGCTAGCAACATAAAATGACCGGTCATTATTGTAACATATATATGTGACATATAGGACGTCAAAATAAATTGCATTAGTGGCTTTACATGTTACCACAACTTGCTAGCTAAACCTTTGTTTCACTGAACAGAGTAGTTACATTTAATTCATGGGATACAATGGTTTCACAAAACTCGTGAACGATTTTATTCTCATACCCTTCAGGCAGACAGACAGATTGTATTAGTATGAATGGCCATGAGGCCAATAATACATTGACATTCATACCCTTCCACACGTATCATAGGAATTCATTATTTCGTTTCATATAAATATGACACCGAAGGAAGAATAAGTATCCACTATACACTTATCGGATACAGGTGTTTTCATTGAACAAGATCTCCTCCATCAGATATCAGACTAGATCTGCTAAAAGAGATTTAAAAGAGAATCGTGAAGGTTTATGATACCATTTGAGATCTGGGCCACCATCTAAATGAAGCAGATGGAATGTTGCTAGGTTTCTGTTTATCAGATTTGTGAGGTCATCTCGTCAAGTTGAAAGATCTACATAAACGCTGAATTTCACTTCTAGTGTTAACATAATCTTGGCATTCTGCATATATATGTGTAGTGTATATTATGTGTATATATAATATAATATAATATAATATAATATAATATAATATAATATAATATGATATAATATAATATAATATAATATAATATATGATATTATATGATTCAGTTCAATTCAATTCATTTTAATTTAATTTAATCTAATTTAATTGAACTTGCTTTCCATATAGCTTTAAATCCCCGATGTGTTTAACCAATAAATGTTGGTTTGGATAATATGTTGCTGTCATTTCAAACCAGAATTTCACTTTGTCAGATGCGAGATCACCTTCATATTCGGTTAGACCGGATGTTTTATCAAGGGCACTTCTTGACCATAAAAGGCACTTAGTACATGTGAAATATATTTCGATCATAGTTCCATAAGGTACAGTTAATCTTTTCGCCTTTCCCTAATAGCACTGTAGTGACTGAATGAATAAATGAGACAAAACCACCACATGCCTCTTATATTCTAGAAGGAATCACGACCTGGGAAGTTTAGAAAGTTTAGTTTACACAGCCTTATGTGTATCTTGGAAAAGTTGGACCTTTCTTTGTTGAATTACATCTTTTCCGGACACCAACTTTAAAAAATTGAAATTTTTTCATATATAAGCACTTGCTTTTAAGTTATTTGAAGACACAGTACTTTTTATGTTTTACCCAATGGATATCTGAGTATCTAACAGATGTTAACTGGGATGCAGTTCATGAGATTTGAAGAAGGATTTTGAGGATTTATTACATCACTTGAGATAAATCGGATGGTAAATACTCAGTCTGTATGCTTCTGATTTAGGAGCTATTCTCGCCATGTTGTTTTATCTAGACGCGGATTATCAAAGCATTACCAAAATACGCCATGATCTATACTTCCAATAAAGCAGTCTTTTGACTACATTGAGGATATTTTAACAGCACTATTACGTTTTAAAAATGGTTAAAAAAATCTAAGTTATACAGACTGACTCTCAGTTTGTTCTACATCATACTGACCCAACTTTTTAGGATTTGATGTTGATTATATCATTAGGCAGCCTTTGACATTGAAAGCGCAATTTCATCAAGAATGATACACCTGCTATAGACCTACACGAAAGAAAAGATTCCTTTGAACGTATGTGAAAAAAGGAATACAATTAAAAGTTAGATATTTTCAATTGATCACATGTTCAAAACCACTTTGCCAGAAACGTTTGTAATCAAACAAAAATATTAACCTTTTGGATTTGTATAAAACTTCCTCAAACACTTTTTATATGTAATAAATTTATCTAACAGTTCATGAATATGCACGTTAATCTATTTTGTTCTTATCAACCTAAATATCAAAATGAATATTTATTTATGCACGTTAGGCACATTTACCAAAAACTTGAAACTTAAATTCTTCTATCTTAGTCTATTAATATTTGTGTTTCACTAGTCAGAAATACAAAACTGAATTCACCGCAAACAGATTCACTTTCCCGTTGACACATTCATGTATTAAATTGAGATGGCTATCATTTTTCGAATTCAAGATTAGTAATAATCACTTCTTAGGGCATACAGACATTATAGCCTGTTTATTTCTCAAGATCAAAGATCAAGGTAATGAAACTTTCCAAGCCAATTTAAAGTGGCTGAGAACATTTACACTGTCATCCGATATGTAGATATGTGCATATATAACTGCATGTGTATTCAATCGTAGTTGTCAACATCGCCAGCTGGAAATATGTATTTTGATGTAAAATGTTACAAACATATGGAAGTAATAAAGTTCTTAGACAGTTTAACGAGAAATGACGTCATTTCCTGTGTAAAAAGACATTAACCAAATCGTATTGAAGAAAGACATTTCTAGATAGAAAGGGATAACGGAATAGGGATGACAACATAAAGAAGCATAGGTGTTTACTCTTTCGGGTGAATGTATAAAAAGAAATATTTGTATCTATTGTTCAGTTACATTTCGTTTTTACTTACATGTTACTTACAACGAAATTAGTTTCCCTTTTATTATACAAGTATGAAAACTTAATCATTCATGGTATTAAGAAATATAAATAAAATTACTATACATTTGTCTTGTTCGAAGGCAATATTGACCTTCATGACATTAACATTACTCCAAGCCACATGTTAAAATGTATAGTTAGAAACAAGTTCAGTATGGAATTACAAATGCAAGAGATTTTAAATGATAACTTTCTAGGTTAGGTAGATAAAAGGGTGCTAGCACATGTACCGAGATGTCTGCTCTAGATACAACATGTGCAGATGTGCTTATTGCCCCAATGGTTCTAGTATACACGATACAGTGTTGATTGACAGGAATGAGATGCACATGCAACACACAGACTGCATAGAAATGGTAATACAAGGGAGCTATGTTTATCTGGTGCTAAAGATTCACCTTCTGATGCCATTGTGATTATGAAGGTTCTTGTTTAGGACCAGGCAAGTGAAGTTAACTTAAATCGCCTCTTTTCAATCATACAACATTGTGTTCATTCAATTGCATGTAGACGGTTAGAAAACTGCACATGCATACTGATAGGTATGGATGTCGGAGACTGTCGACATTTTACTTAAGACATCGATGCTAGAGGATATGTCACCTATGTGTTTCACTCAACTTACTTTAGACAACTATGAACACGGTTTACGTTTCGACTTGAATTAAGTTAATATCTACATGCACTATATTTCAAATTGATTACCATTTTGAACTCTTTATTCTGTTTGTGATTTATTTGAAAATTTGACATCAAACAAAACTATGTACCAGCTTGACTCTTCTGCTATCAACACCTGTGGGCTGATTTTGATACATATGCATGGTCTTACATCACGTTATGTGTTGAAAGATTTATGGCAACGGTCGTTTATAGCTCTTATCATCAAGGTCAACTACTTTTTTTCTACTGTGTAAGCTTATATCGTGATGTGGATGCTTGGTGTATCTCTCATTAGTAAGATATGATCCAGATAGAATGACTGTCATAAAGGCACCTTTTTTCATTGAAACCACACAAAAAATAAAACAAATCAGAATTCATTTGCAAGACTGAAATTAAAATGCACATTTAGGAATCATAACTAATGTGTGTCTCCCCAATATTGTTGCAAGAGCAGAACTTGGGAGGTATTCATTAAAGGTAAATCAACACTTGAAGCTCACCAATATTGGCTGCGTTTATTAACCCAGAGTGAAAATGGTATTTTGCATCATACCTATGTGTACCAGTATAACCGGCCAGAAAAGGGTTTGGATTGTTGGGCGCTAAAGTTAAAACTATATTATTTTCTTATGGATTTTGGCGAAATTTGGAATAGACAATCTGTTTCCTGTACTCATTCATTTGTGTCAGCTTTTAGAACAAGATGTGTTGATATTGATAACCAGTTTCTCTTTGAATCCCTTGAAAAATTATCTTCATTTTATTTTTACAAAACAATTAAGTTAACAAGGGAATACGAACAGTATTTAAATGTTGAAAACACTTCCGCATTTAGGAGTTCACTTTTACAGTTTCGTACTTCAAGCAGTGATCTTATGATATCGCAGGGTAGAAAATTTGGTCTACCTAAAAGTGAAAGACTTTGCCCACTTTGTATCATCCCAAATGTAGAAACAGAATACCATGTCTGTCTTGTCTGTCCATTTTATGATGACTTAAGAAGAAATGTTTTGCCAAGTTGCTATTACAGATTCCCCTCTGAGTGTAAACTTAGACTTCTCTTTACCACAAAAAATGAACTTATAATTAATAATCTTGCTAAGTTTACATTCTTTGCACTCAAAATGAGAAGCAAACAGTTGTCCATCACCTAACTTGTAACTTTTATCACCATGTGTCTATGGTGTCGGATATCACTTTCTGTGTATTGTGAATGGATTGTTATATGTGCTTGTAGCGCAACATCTTTAAAATGTAAAACTTTGTATTGTAAAATGGGCCTGTGGCCTAATTTACTGAAATAAACTACCACTGCTAATGTGTGTATGAATTTCGGTGAAGCTAACATGCATAGCTGAGCAGATACATGTATGCAAAGTTCCGAGACAGAAGGGCAGAATAAACGCTATAAACCCCGCTTACGCTGAAAGGCGGCGGCATAAGAACGATGGACTTGGATAACTCTATGCTAACACAAACTAAATCGTGTGGTATATTGAGGTCCAAGTGGCTTTTTATGTTAAATGAGAAATGGACACTGAAATAACATATGAAAATGAGATGTTACGGTAATCAGGGTTGAGCATACGCATATATACGTTTTCCAACATTGTGTAGGGCTATGATATTTAGTGTTATCTAGTTACCCGAATATACAGTACATGTAGGGTTTCATAAAGTATCTAAAAATAATCACTAGGGAAAGTGTGCTTTATAACTTTGAAGAAGGCAATTACACTTAACGCAATTATTAAAATAAATTTTGCAAAATTTACACTTGCTGTATAATTCTTTCTATTGCTCTTTCCCTTGGGTAATTTTAAGCAAAGATACATCACGGGTAGTTAGGTCAAGGGAAACAGTGCACGTGGTTACTACGCAAAATATATGTTTGCAACAACGAACAATACAAAACATTTACCGTTTTCATAAATAGGTAATACTTACCTGTTGTCATAATGCTTTGTTAAAAGCTGCTTTTTAAAGCCTTTCCTCACATTTTAGATAAACATAACTATATGAAATATGGTTTTCATAAATGCTATAAGTCTTTAGATATTTCTTTCTTGATTATTCAGTTTAATAGTAAACTACACTGAAATGGCTAAAAGGAGACTGTACAAGGTTATTCTCATGCGTAAAATTCATGGGGGAAAGATCACTAGCGTACCCTCAATAGATATTGCACGTGTGCAACACACTTCACACACATGATGGTTACAACAACAATACAACATGAACACTTTAAGAAAGAGTAACACGTGAAAAATCATTCTTCTTGTAGACAGATTCTTCTATTAGGACGAGGTTCCCTACAAATGTAGATGTAAACAATGATCCTTTGAAGTTAAACTGTTTCCGGGATTTTCTGTTTGTTGGTACCTGAACAGAATATTACTAAACGTTAGTTGCTATTTACAGCATCACTGTTGTTTTGATTTATTCCTTATGGTAAATTGTTCTACAAGATAAAAGAGAACATAACAATGTAGCCACATGCAGGATTGGCGAACAGCCTCAGGAATGCCATTGGGATATAAACGAGTTTAAGTGATAAGCTAAGGATAGTGACTAAATACGTCAGTCATAGTTCCAAAATCAGATATATCACCAAAAACCAAATGAATTGAAACTCAACAATGATGAATACATTTCATGGATGACATCCTCTTGTTAAGGGTATTGAAACATCAGACCTGAGAACACATTTTCCTTACTTGACCTTCAACTTCTGAATTGCCAGTCAAAAATGATAAATCGTTATATACTATATTTGTTGTATTGTTGTATTACGATAAGGTTATTCCAAATCCTAGAGGTCAATATCTGATGAAGATTTGTGCATTTATTTCCTACTAAGAATATGATTAAGATATAATCAGTTACACTTCAACCCAAAACAAAATACCTTGTGAAAGGAATTCTTTGTAATTTTCTTAAACATATCTATCAAGTTAAGAGCGCGTTTCTGAATTATAATTACTTGATTTTTACTAATTATGACTATTCCATTTTCATCTATTTCAAACTGGCATTTGGAATCACACATATAAACCTTTACCATAATTAACTTAAAAGTACAGCAGTGCGCTATTTATTCAAATAATACCCAATAGAAACTACGTTATGCAAAATGTATCAGCTTCAGAGGATCAACACATCTCATTACTCAGTCGTTTTGAAACTGCTTCTTTTGATTCAATCGTTGGCTTGCAAACTTAAACATTTATCCACTATACATTTTTCGGAGATGGTTTCTAATTTAGATTCATACCTGTGTATCAGCACTTGACGAAAACAGATCGAACTACAAAATGACATTTATCCTTAAAAAGCTGTACATTTTGTCTATCTGGACGACGTAAATTGTAATTTTTAGAATATATCTAAATCGAACTTCTTTCTTCTCAAAGCAGATAATCATAACCCATATAACTAACTGAATGCATTTATCGTCATTCTTTTTTTACTTACAGTATAATGAAACATATTACAAAATTGTTGCTATCTATACTTAAGTTCCTCCATGAGAACTCTGATACTTCTCTTAAGATATCATAAACAAAATATATGGATATAGATATAACATAGAATTATAATTTGGTCTTTTTACTCTTTGAAATATTGTTTTAGTCAAATTGATTTATATCTATATTTTGTATCATGTAATATACATGACACTAATTATTTGATACTAACGCAAGCATCAATACATATAAACATATAGACATTTGTTATAACACCGTAAAAACCCAACCATGTTTGAGGTCGTAGTTGTCAAAGGCCGTAACTTGTCACTCATTTAGTAGCTTAGATCAAACACCAAGGGAATTATAGGACATCCTTTTGCCATTTGCAGGATAATCAACTTACAGTGAAGAGACAATAACATCCAGACGCTCCTACCTTGCTAATTGTGACATGATGTAGATCAGGAAATGTACTTAGTAAGTTACAGTCATTCATTCCCCATCTTCAAGTTAAATGTTTAGGTGTCTGGCAGTAAGAGTCTCTCTTAAACTACTTAAGAAATCTATTACAGTATGCGTTGACATGCTGTGTAAAAAGATTTGATGTAATTCTGTAGTTCTTTAACGATACGTTACAAAGATAAATATACTGGTTATATCGATACATGAATTGAGGATGGAATGGATTTTTTTACAAATTAGAAACTCTTTAAAATATATAAAGATATTAAAGGGAAGCATGTTAAGAATCATCAATAATGATATTAAGAAAATATTAATAATTAAGAATGATAATATTTTTTACAACATTCTAGAAGGTTTTCATGCAAAGTTCCAATGCATTACTTGACCATATTAAATTGGTTACATTATTCACCATTATTAAAGGATGCCATTTTATATGGGGGTTTTTCTTCATAAAAGACAAATGAAACCTATATACATGTATGGAAAGGAAGACGAAGTGACTTAAAGCAATAAAGGTTGGTACTTTTCATTATAAGTAATATTCAAACTTCAAACGGGTTAATAGGGGGACGCCTTTTACATTGTACACTCTGATTTGGACTGGTTCGTTAAGTCTTCTCTTTAATAGCACTGATAACATTTTGTGTTCAGGTTCCATATATGCATATATGTCTACACGAAGGACGGCATTATCTACTATAAATCCTAATACATTCCATCGTATGGTTAATGGTTTAATGTCATTGTATGTTTTGTTCATTATGGGTGCATCAATATCTCACGTTGTTATGTTGTTATTATTGTAAGCTGATTGTAAATTAGATTAATAGATAGAGAATCTCATCCAAGTGTCTTCTAATATCAAATATATCAACACGAGTTGATAAAAGTTACAAATATCCGAGGCTTGCCGAGGATATTTTACTTTTATCAACGAGTGTTGATATATTTGATATCAGATGACATGAGGGTCAGATTCTATTTATCATCCAAAATCATTTTTCATTTCGATTCCTTGAAAAATGTGGTTTTTTTAACACTGCATTACTCTTAGACTATCAGTGTAGTGATGTCATAGCATTTTGACGTCATCATGTTTATGACGTCATAGCATTATGATGTCATTACTTGATGATGTAAAACAATTGTGATGTCATGAACTTGGCATTGTTCAAAATCTACTCTCAAAACGATATCTCCTAGGAGATATCTCTTGATCTTCCACAAGCGATATCTCCTGTTGAACACAGTTTTGGATGATAAAAGAAAAGAATACCCCAATCAATCACTTCTTGGCATAAAATTGTGGTTTGAGGATAGTCTATTTCTTTATCTTATTTAAATGTCAAAAAAATTGAATAGAAAGTTAACTATTTGAATTGATTGTCTTCAATAATTTGTCAACAGATGAGATAGTGACCATGTAGATATCTTTCGCTTAATACGAAAAGTTCAGATCAGTTGTTGAAGGGTTATCATTTGAATTTATATTCAATGTAATAGATAAAACGTAATTTTCAATTGAAACTTATGCAACTTAGGTTAACATGTTATTTTTAACAACTATTCCATCATATACAAGGTCAGGTCTTCATATTGCAAAAGTACATTTACCTTTTCTACTTTATAATAACTCTTTATGCTATCTCCATGAATATCAGTGACTTGATTATGTGATAACGAAAATATCCATCACGTATCTATTTGCCTTTACCTGCATTATTTCATTCAACAATTATAGGCAATCACAATATTTACCCTAATTAATCAGTAATGGTTTTTTTTTCAATTAGATATATGGACAATATCCACACATCACTTACCCTTTACTTTCAAGCAGACCTTATCAAGAGTCATCAGACTGATTGGCAGAACACAAATTTTGTCCTTGCTTAAAATGTGTAAGTCAAAGAGTAGAAGTTCTAATCCACACAGTTAGCTTCAATTCATTAGTTTCAAACAAACATTTCTAATAGATTTAAATTTGGGGAATCTCCTCTTACTCTGGATATATCCAATATGGATATAACCATTCACCTGTTATATTATCACACTTGAAGCTTGATCCGTCTATATCTCATTCAATGTACCATGACAAAGTATCTTCTCAAAGTGTGTACCTGACTTATCACGGGTTGCTCATCTGATACAGCTGTGGTCAAGATGCTTGTTCAGCTGGTCAGTGCAGTTCGGACACATACATAGTCGGCAGTGGGCTAGCAACATGAAAGTGACCGGTCCAGATGGCTTGTTTGTGTAACCAAATACTTCTGTGTGTGAAGAAACCATAAACGCGGGTCGAGCGTTGAAGAGAAAAGCAAAATATACCTAAGGACTGGTCAATCTGATGTATAGAGATGACCATCAGCTGGTAAAGAGATAATGATAATCTGGAATTCTTTATACTTCCAGGATCACTGATTTGCTCTTTCAAAGAAGACTCCCTGGGGAGAGTAGCAATCAATTATCATTTTGGGGTCAATTGTTTTATCAATGCTTTTTCAGTTCCAATCCCAGACTTTCGTGAGTGGTGTCTATATAACCACCCTATTTAAATCAGTAATACATTGCTCTAAATACTATGGATTAATGGCAATTAAACTTATTCACCACTTGCCAACATTTTTTTTCTAATATCCACATGTTGGTCATGATATTTCCATCGTCAACGTGTTGAAATTTACAATTTCAATCCAAGTTTTAGGTGAGATATCACCGCCTCATAGGAACGCTGTCTTACCAAAGGTTACATGAATCCTTTCTCGTCACCCTTAAATTGATACGAGAAACTTGATTCCTTTAAACTTAACACAGAGTACCCTGCATATATTCTTTGAGTGGACAAAATGAGAGAATAAATATCGTATGTCATGAATCTAGTTCCAATGACCTCGCATTAAATTGCATAACGATCCCCCAAATGCCAAAATTATTTTAGTTACCTGTAATTTGTTGATACTCGAGAATCGGCCAGATGAATATTAAATAGTCGAAACCCTACATCCTATTTACATGTACAGTAGTGTTAAAAAGTAACTATAACAAGTACGCGTGGATTATGGGTGGCCCACTGGTGGATATAATCATTCATCTGTTATATTATCACATTTAAAGCATGAGCCGTCCATCACTTGTTTAATTTACCATGACAAATTACCTTCTCAAGGTGTGTACCTGTCTTATCACTGGTTGATTGTCTGGTTCAGATGTGGTCAAGACGTTTGTTCAGCTGGCTAGTGCAGTTCGGACATGTTGTGGGCAGTGGGCTAGCAACATGAAAGTAACCTGTCCAGATGGCTTGTGAGTGTAATTAAATATTGCTGTGGGGAAGAAAGCATGTATACTGGTCGTGGGTCGAAGCGAGAACAAAACCTACTTTTAGACTGGTCAGTCTTGTCTGAAGGGATGACCATCATCTGGTAAAGAGACAATCATCATTTGGTTTTCTTTATACTTCACAGTCTAAATAATCATCTCAACCAATGAAGACTCCCTGGTGCGATAAGCAATCAAATTACCAAACATTTGGGGGTCAAGTGTTTTGACCTTGCCTTTTCAGTTTCTATGCAAAACGAGAGTAAAATTTAAAACTGTTGTATATTGAATACACCGTAATACATTCTACATCCTCATTGCTGTTAATACCAGTGATTAATGGCGATTTAGGTTATTCAACACATGCCAACACATTTTGATGGATAAGGATATTTCCATCGTCAGCATGATGAAATTCACTATTTCAATCCAAGTTTTAGGTGAGATATGCACCAAATCATATAAACGCTGTATTTCCCAAGGTTACTAGAATCGTTCACCGTCACCCTTGAATTTGAGAGAAACTTGATAACTGTAAACCTTTTATAGTAACATAGAGTAATTGCATACATTCTTTAAGTTGAGAGCATAAATACTGCTGTATGTTATGGATTTAGTTCCAACAACTTCGTTTAATCATCCCTAAAATACCAAAACTATTATATCTACATATTTTTATTATGATTTTAAAACGGCCGAATGAACGTTGAATAGTCGAAACTCGTCCTATTTGCATGTACATATTTAAATGACCAAAATAATACCACCAACTCATATTTGCCTTTGTTTTTGTTGCAGATAAGTTGAAAACAATATGTTTGAGTAATTGGTGCCCGCCATAAATCAGGACCTGTTTATTGCCACTTTACTGAACTGAAAGGAATTAAAATGGTCATTTTCAGACACAGCCACTACTTCTTGAAGACATAAAACCTTTATGAAGTGTGACTGTTTTGCCACAGTGTGTTCAATTAAGATATAACTAATGGATCTGTAAAACAATATTGTCCTAAGATATAATATATTTCTTTGTTGAATGAAAACATATGAAACACCGTGTACAGCAAGTGCTTTGAAAATTCATTTGATCATCCAAGGAGAAAATGTGTGAAACTTCACATATGGTCAAGTTGAATACTTGGCTTCACACACTTTTATAATGACAGTTATCACTGGAGAGGATGAGGACACACATGATTAATGTAATTTCGATAACAACGGAATGGATCAAGTTAAATCACATGTTTCTATTTAACAATCTAGGCTTGCTGCCAAGAAGGTTATGCAAGATTTATGATACTGTTACTATCAACTACGGTCAAGTAGACATGTCAGAAAATGATATTCGTACTTCTGGAAGACAACAGATAAGCATATGACTATCATGTAAACATCAGGTAAAGTGAAAGTCCTGATTAGGTGGGTATGTATATGATAAATATCAACTATATATACAGTTGCAACTCGTTAAGTTAGTACTGGATAATAATTATACCTGGATAAGTGATGACTATTTTTCCAGTCCCGTCAGTACATTTGCACCAGATGGTGGATGAATAAAAAAGTGTGAGATAATGACTTTTACGTGTTCCTGTTGAAATATTCTTAACGAGTTGCGTAGTTTGTGTATAATGTTTAGCTCACACCCATCAACAAGAGATGTAATGCTTTTGAAATTAAACTCTTTTTTTATTATCACTTATATCCTTAAAACAAATCTCCAAGCGTGTTTATTTCCTCTCAACATAGAACAAGGTCATTAAAACTTCACATTTAATTCAAAGTGATTGAGCACATACATTATATATACAGATAAGTAGTTTTACAAATAAATAAATTGCATGTGCAATCCATTCCAGGCGCTGTTTGCAGTATTAGAAAGTTGGGTTTTCTCAGGACTGACAAAAACGTTGCAAACATGTGGAAATAATCAGCATTTAGGACTCTATAATGAGAGGAGATGTCAAATCCTGTTGAAAGAGAATTACGTAAACAAAACCATGACATTGTGCATATATTGTCAAGGCAATGGGCGTTATTTACATCTTGGGCAGTAGTCGTTGCCTTTATTTCATTATGCAGTAAAATTAATATGCATTCAAATTATTTTTTACATTTTGTATTGTGGTGGTGGTTTGTATAATATGCAATTTTTTCCAGTAGTACTACATGCATTATATAATCCGGAGGAGGGATAGGTTAGTGATTAGCACATTAGGTTCGGATCAAAAGGTCCGGGGATCAAATCCCGCCAGGGGCTCGGAAACTATGTCAGTAGAAGCCAACTGCTCTACAGGCAGTAAGGTTTGGGTGCAATGGTGCACTAAAATCAGCGCAGTACCAACCATGGTTAGCAATACATACAGTAGCCACAATAGTTTTGGGCTTCCTCAATGCAATTATACAAGCTTCAGTCATGTAAATGAAGTAATCTTGAAGGCAACAGTAAACCTCAAATCATCTCACCTATTGCATTACTAAATGAAATTAATCAACATGATTCACGTTTTGAAAATGGAACATGTGAAAAACAAAATCTGAAAAGTCAGTCCAACTTACTATTTCCGCGATAATTATACGTTCAGTTAAATCTCTATTAATGGTCTGAATTCTCAAATGCTTTTGACTGATAATTTAAGGATATGTACAGCCCCCCTCGACAATATCGAGTTTGACTCACACGCTGTCCCTTGTCTTTTGAATGAAACACTCGGTAATGCTGACTGATGAAAATTTCGTAGAATCATTTGAGAAGCCTACAATGTATGTTACCTCATGTAAGCTTCAAACTATTAAAATATGACGTCTTATTAAAAAAAGTCAAAGATTCAGGACAGGATTTGTTGTATGGAAAGAATAGTGTCATTATACCAAACATATCAATGTTTTTAATGAACTGGCGACACGTTCCATAGGGAATTTGGCTGACTCATTCCTATTTCTCAATTCAAATCAGCCCCTCCATCGTTACTTAGTCTTCATCACAGAGATTTATGATGTCGCGTCCCTCGGAATTGTTCATCTGTCATTTTGAATTGTTCGTTAAATTGATCACAATCATTTACTTCTAGCATGATTTGTTAACAGATGGTGCCTTTAACTCTGTGTTGTCTTATCACTGGTTGATTATCCCCACTTATGTAGGATACTATGAAAGTGGAGTGACAATCTAACCAATGTTTCTATAACTTTCTTATAGCATAATGAAGGAATGGTATTCAAGTATGGAAACTAAAACAATCCCTCGGTGAAGATGGAACCATTTTGAAAACATTTCGTATTTTCCTAAAACAGTTCACAATATATGTTTCCCTTTTGTGGGAGTGGCTCGTATATCTGAAACAGTAAAGTTTACTTGCTATGCGGTTTAGTTCACATTTGTTATGCTTTTTCCGGGAATGTTTGTAGTCTAAAGGTAAGAAAGTATGATATTTGGAAAATTAGGTTCGAAAGATAATTAACAAGCAGTTTGCTGCCTTCAAATTAGAATATTTCCGAACGTTTTACGGTTCATAAGTCAGTAAACAATGAATTGTTGAAACCCTTTTCTTAGATGTCACCGGTAAGAAGCGATAGCTACACAGGAACATGTGTCAAAGATGTCTGATGATAGCAGGTCAAAGGGGATCTCGTTGTGTACTGAGATGTCTGCTTGTGCTGAGGTGTTTAATGTTGTATAATGTTTGTCGATACAGATAAAGCTTAGTGATAAAGAGGTGATTGACAGGTACGGGATGCCAGTGTAATTATACATGTGTCAGGTAGATTATAATGACAGAAGGAATACGTGATTCCTCTAATAGAAGAATAAATTCTGCCTAACTGCGATGATGTGAATTTAAAATAAAGTAAATTAATTAATACTGATCCATAGCTAAGACTTTATTTAGCAATTAGTACTGTTGTGCGCTTTGTAGTGTTACCCATTGGCTGCAGTCCGTAGTTTTTCCCTTTAACTCATCCGATCCTGAAGCATAACTTCTTGTAAGCAAATCTATATTTGGGATTGGGATTTCACATCATTTCTATATCAAGTTGATATACTTATGAATGGCCTCTTTATTTGCAGGATTGTTATCTTGTTGTCATTCAATATCTTGAATAAGGTTGTTTTTTTTAAAAACTTGACCTCATCACAATACATACCTAACAAAAAATGAAATGTTCATTGCTAACCTGCACGTTCATACAGCTGAGATTCAACATTAATTTACCATTAAGAAACGCATACATAAATACAAATTTATCAAATTAATTGTTGAAATGTATGATTAGAGGGTAATAGAGATTGAAATTCAACTCATTTATTATAGACTTATAAATTCAATCACCATTTTGTTGCGTCAAACTACCATATCAATTAAATGTGTTTTAGGAAACAGTCCATTGAAGTTCAGTTATCCTTAGATTTTACAAACTCACATACCAATACACATGCAGTCAAGACAATATCGTTGTTCGCGTCTATTCTTATCTGAACCGTATGTTTTTCAATACGCCCTTTTTAAGGGCATTGAAAAATCAATGTATTGAAAAAAGTGTCCCCATTTGTCTTATTAACCACTGACATCATAATTGATGTTCGTTAACATAAACTTACAGTTTGGACATCGTCAGAAATACACAACATATGTTTTCTGCGGATATGAACACCATGTCTTAAATACACAGCAGTATATTTCGTGAAATATATAACCAAAGCCACTGTGTGAAACAGTCTCTTTTCCTTAATACCCATCACTTTGACTTGGTTTCACTGTTATTGACCTTTGTGAAATATACATAAATATATTCATTTACAACATCAGTAGACTGCATCTTATGTTTCCAATATGCATTACGGTAGTTAATATGCATGTGTCTTCCCACGGCTTCATTTACATTCTTAACTGCCACCTGATGGGAATCACTTTACCAGCTACTTAACCTGCCAATTAGAGGTAGAATAAGTTTACATTTTCTTACCGTGTTGATGTCAAGGCTAATAGATATACATTTTATTCATTTTAGTTTGTTTTAATATGAAGAAAGTGGAAGGTGTTAGTTAGGAAGTTCAATTGATATTACATGGACGTGCAAAGACCTCCGATAAGTCTTGGAGATGACCGAATCATTATCTAATGGTTAGACATGCTTATGTTGAGCAAAGTCATTTTATCATAAAACACATCTCAATATGAACAAAAAAATCATGAATTGAAATAACTTGATATTAAATCAATAGTGTACATGTGCGTCAAACAAAGCATTTTTTACAGAGGTTATGGACCTTGTTAGCATAGACAATTATGTGAATTATGGGAATTTCACTGACCAATCAAGTTCAGTACATTCAAGTTTATACACTCGTTCCTTCAGATCACCCTTCATCTCCAACTGGGGATACATCCTCTGCTATCCTAAATAAATAAACTGTATATCTCATAACGGTAATTTTGACCGGGAGCTCAAGAGCACAAGTCATTAAAGTAATAAATTTCTGTCTGTTCTGCTCTGTCATTCGGAATAAATTGTATATTTTACGTTCTTATGTTTCCATGATATAATCACATGATGTCACAGCTTATTCAATGGCTTAGGGATGCGGACAATCAACCACGGAACGGAATTATGTAGATATTCAACAATATGTAAATGGAAGTCAATGACTTGGATACATTTTAGAAATAAACTCTGTGTATTTCAGGGCATTTCATTTCAGCTCCGATCCGATACCTACCTAAATAAAACAAAATTTAACACATATCACATATTTATCCCAAATAGCATTATCTATTGTTACTATTTTTTCACATAAATAAAATCAGACACATCGATCGTTACGTGTTAGCAAAAGCCGAAACCAAATCTATTATGTATACGTGGATACATGTAATATATAACCTTTAAAAACTACAAATTGTCAATGATGTATGCTTTATTCAGGGTTAACATTTATATTTGCTTAAATAATGCGCGTATTGTCTGATTTTCGATCGTTTTTACCTTCACACTGCCCATCTACTAATCCGACAAGTATTAAAATGATACTTTCAGAAACAGATTAAGTGACACAATTGATAAGGATTTACTTACGAGATCAGAGGGATAATGTTTAAATTGCAATTTGTGTGGTTGCAAAGATTTGATCATTAAAAAGAAAACGTCATCAATCCTGAAAATAATTTGATTAGATGGCTACACGTTACATAGAACCAACTGCAGAACATAGGACATGCGTTAATCTTCATTTCCTGTGAGAACCCTGGCAGAAAGAACTTTAGGTTCCCTCTTTATATCTTCTTCATTGCGTTTATGGCGTTTAAAGCACTGCACGTGTGGTCAGTGTTCGTACCTTACCTTAACATGGAACAGACACTTAAACCTCACCCAGCAGGTCATTGGACATCTGACCACAAATCTGGACATTAACTACTGGCCATAAAATACCCAAGTGTTTGATTAGTCGTAAGTAACGCTGGAACTAGTGTTAGATATTGAACTGTATTTAAACTTCATTTAGAATCACGGGAATTATTAATTGCACTATTTGTTTGACTATTCAATTTGATAATAGAAGGTATTTTTAACAATCGTATACTTTCAAATAGGTCATACTTTATTAAAGATATGGTCAAATAGTCTATGCTGTTAATTGTATTCACATGCCTTGGAAGACATGGAAGATCTAATATCTCAATTTTGTGTTATCCGTATCGTATGTTCTTGCCAGTAAAGTATTATACGAAGAATCTTTAGAGATTGATAAACAGTATCAAAACAAAGAATCAACCTCATTTTCAAATATGGGGAAATATCTATCTAAACTAGTATTCATGAATAATGCAAGAAAAGTAAACGAAGTTCTTATGGTACAAACAGATGTTTCATTTTAGAAAATGTTAAACAAAGGTTATAAAATCGTATGTTTAAACAATGTACACTGTCAATAGAAAATTTTATAATTCAATAGCCTTTATGAATGATAAAATTATAAGGACTAAAAGTATTCATTCAAATACAAAATCGAGGTATTTTGTGGCGATGTCGTAGTCAGTGATGTGACCCGTCATCCAATAGGTGGCAAAGATCAAACACAGCGCGAATTAAGGGACATCCTTTAGCCATTTAGAGGACTATTAAATTTCCGTCAAGAGGAAATAAGATCCAGACGCTACTGGCTTCCTAATTGTGTCTTGATGTAGATCAGAGTATGTAATTAGCAACTTCAACGGAATTCATTTGTCCCTCTTTAGTTAAATTGACGAGTGCCGGGCAGCATCACTACTTCAGAAGCCTATTACAGTAGGTGTCCATTGCAGCTACTTTCCAATATCACCATACATGTGATACAATTTACGAAAAAACTTTAAAAGTTAAGACAGAATCGTTGATATTACTTGTGTTCATTTCCTTTTTATTTCAATAAGGGACATCCTGCTATATGACAGTATATTAATCAAAGGATCTCCTACATTATCTGGTATTTTTCAAACAAAATGCCTCATGATTAATACGAGATAGTTACTTAAAGGGGCACATTGGGGTCAAATATGGCAAACTTTAAAAATGGCGTTATTTCATCGACAAGTAGTGGTTGTTTCTGAAATTTAATATATCTGTGCTTATCAGTTAGCATAGTGACAATAAACAGGGGGAAAGTAGACATCTATGATCGAAAACCGGACAATGGCGCGCGCCATTGATTTAAACGTAATCTTGGAAACTTATTCATGGCAGACATGACAAGAAATATAGTATTTCATTGCCTGAAAAAACACGCGCTAACATAGCCACGAAGACCAGCCGAAACATTTGGCCAAATTACAGGGGTTCAAATACACTGATATATCAAGAATACAATACAACGAAATCAATATTCTCTGGAAAGACTTGATTTCTCTAGAATGTTCGATTCGGAACTGGCAGGACGTGCGGTTATAAGAATGTTACCCATATCACTAAACATATGCTGGACAAATTGAAACTGTGTATCTTAAAATGGATGTCTGATTTAAAAGGCCATCGGTTTGTACGTAAAGCATTCATTGTCTCTGGACAGTAACAAACCAGTGCTTGAATTGAGATGAATCTACTACCAGAACTAAGGGCGGGCCTGTTTCATTACAAATTGGTATAAGTATACAGCATACAGGTCAATACAATTGTGCTAACTTCGAATACACTGTACAGACTCTAGAATGGGCTGGTCAGACATCTTGTCTCTACTCCAGGCCTGATAACATCCAGTGTTGTATACACCAGACTCCTTATGTGCAATTGTGTTTACACAGAGGGCGGTTAATAAAAGTCGATCTTTTATGTTTTATGGTTTTATGTCAGTATTGTTGTTACGATTTATGTTGCAATATGTCATACTGGAAATATAGCCTGATAATATTCTATAAAGTGAAAAATAATGATTATTTAAATATCAAGGATTATTATTGACTTCAGATTCGTGTGCTTGATAAGAATCCTTTGGTTACTTGCACTCATATCAATATGTAGCATATGCTCGCAATGAAATGTGGTTCTTTTAAGAAAATATTAAATGATTAACTTATTGATATTTCTTATCGATTAGGCACTCGCTGGTGATTATTTAGTTTAACGATATTGTTTAACTAATGTTATACCAAAAATCTTACATGTAATACGTAATAGTGAGTTTCATTCAAATTTCAGAACGATGTCTCAATTGAATTACTCTCAATATCGTAAAGCTGCTAGAAAAACACCTCTGAAACATTACAAGAACGGAATCGAAGAGTACCAGAACTTCAAATCAAATCCATATTTTGCTGCGATTGGTCTAACGTCAAGGTCAAAGCAAGGTCATGGCTTCTGTTTTGTGTTGCAAAAATGCATTTAATTATTAACACTTTTGATCATTACATCATTGTTATAGTCAATGAAAAGTGATCTTTGATTGTGTGAATTTGAATGTCAAAGATCAAGGTCACGAGTTATGGGTAATGGCCATATCCTCCCTTTAATTTAACTTCGAAACATGAAAACGATATTGATAACTTATATTTACCATTTATTGATTATATCCCCTGGAAATTCTTCTTGAACAAGTAATGGAAAACATTTATGGAAAACCACAACGATTTGGAAAGGTTTTCACTATGATTGGTCAAAGGTCAAGGTCAAAAAGAGATAATGATTTAAAAATGGTGAAAACTCTTTATTCAAGTATTAACATTTAACAGGGTCAGTTGAATTTTGAAATCAGAGATTGATGTTTGATATCTAAGATTAATCATTTATTGACACCCCCCCCCCCCCCCCCTTGCGCCCCCGCCCCCTCGAAATTCTTTCGATAGGTTCACATTCATGATCAAATTACGAAGTAAAAGGTCACTGAAAAAAGTTGAATATTATGTGAAATCACCCAAATGAAGTCGTGACATACAAATGGTACCAGTTATAAGTGCAATTTATTGACTTTGATGCTCATTCAATTGCTTTTGTAGTAAATGTTGAGAAAAAATGACAGGGGAAGGTGGAACTCTCAGTTTCGGGGCTGCTCTGCTTTTGCGGTGTCCGCAACCTCTCGTCTAGGTTATATCTCATTTCCCAATTATTGTAGTGGTCAAAGTTGTCCTTTGACATCTGGGCAATGTTTGCCCATTATCTCAAAAGTTCACTTTCATCCTGACCGCCAACAACGCCCGACTGGCTGACCATTAGCCTTATGTTATTATTGTCAGAACTTCGTTCGTACACAGCGACTAGTCATATGTTAGCTGCTAATTATTATTTAGCCTTTTCCAAACTTTAAAAGATTTAATTTTCATTGCGACATATATCGCCCCATTAAAAAGTTCCAATTAAAGTTGGAGGGGAAGCTTCATAATAATTATACGGCTGCTAGCAGTTGCAATACTTTTCCGGGGAATTAACTCTGACAATCTGAACTTGTTTGAAGTATATGTTGTATATGAAGTATGTGTCCCTATAAAGTTCTAGAGACTGTTCATACCTTGTCTAATGGGTTATAAAAGTGCACGTACGCCATGATTGAAAAGATACTCGTACTCCTATGCATCACTCTGGCTTCAATGTCGATTTCTATTTCAACAAAATGTGAGCAGTGTAAAAATATCAATTAATTTTTGTCTATGCGACACTGACTGTTGAAAAATGACTTTTTGACTCTGAGATACCAGATTTTAGATTATCAAATAAGTAATTTTGTTTATTACATATAACTGAAGTCATGATGGCAATTACTTTATTATGAAAATTACATAACTCGTTTGGATTATCTATTGTATGGTATATACCGACTATTTTCTAAAATTTAGAAATTTTTCAAATTCTATTTTGTCTCACTTTATTTTCTATGATCAGAATTTGTTCGGCCGACTGCAGAAATGTTTTTTCGTATGATTCTTTTTAAATGACGTAGCGCCTATTTTCTACCGATTTTGAGAGATGTTACATTTTGTAAAAAAAAATTACATTTGGCAGTAGTAATTTTCTTATATCAGATATTTTCTAATCAATCCGCTTATTTTCGAGTTTTACTCCTTTTTTATACAAATTTTTGTGGCATATTTGCTTAAAGGCACCAGTGTATGCCACTATTTCCTATATCAGTACAACGAATGCACAGATAATGCATATCTCTCTATATTACTAACGATCAGCACTCAGGTAATCTATCTCGTAAGTTATTAACCAAATATGTACGCATTATGGTTATATAGTTTATTCTAAATGCCGGAAGTATTTAATGCAACGTTGTCTTAAACCTGCATGAACTACGATATCGGAGACATTAAAATTTTGTTTACACTTAGAAGAGCGTAAACGGCAGTCGGCATCTTAATTCAATTACAATGCTTATACTACATTTTTTAAAACGGTTAAGTTACAACATTGCTTTGATAGACAATAGTTCATCCTTTATTTCAGAGTATAGGTTAATTAAAAAGCTTCATAAATTACTAGTTCAGCTGTTTTCAACTGTCCATATTTTGTATGTTTTCATATATTTTGTGCACACCTGACCATAGATTTTTTAAACCCCTTAGCCGACGTCGGCCGTCTGAACTTTTTCAATGTTGATTACAGGTCAACTGGTAAGAATATTTCATTATATCGACAGAAGCTAAAGTCAAATCCCATATATTCACATGCCTTAAATTAGCCCAGTGGAGCCTTAAAACGTGCTAAAGTGCTTTTAAAGCAATTACCATATGACGATGTGAGGTCGTGATTTTAGTCGAAAACTGGACCTTGCCTGGCGCACGCCTGTGTAGACAATGGCGATTTTGATGACTATACTATAGCAGAGTAACTAAAAAAAAGTAGGTCAGTTTAGGCTTCTTCATATAGATGTAAAGGTTTTTTCTATCATTAAAGAAAACTTTTCACTGTCATAAATTTTGGGATGTAAATGGATATGCAAAATCGAATGGGGTGAAATGATTTGAAATCAACTCATATTTGTTTGGCACGACTTCACATTACACTTTTCTCACTTTATATTCCCTAATGAATAATTTTATACTTAAAGACATTTATAATAACTTATTTGTTGCATATTTTAAGTTTATTATATCATATTGCTTGTGCAACTCTGGAAATAACTTTCAGTTATAATTCATGTAATGAACGGTCATTTTCGCTTATAATCTATAAATGTGTTCTTAATGAGTTATATGAGATGATAACTCCAATGAGTATTAAATGAAGCGTCTAGAACGTGTGTGTGAAAGATGTCTAAGTGAGATATGACGTGCGCAGTTGTTACATATTACAGCGACGGAAGTTCGTCGATGGCCAAGGGAGATAATTCAGGGATTACACGCACGTGCACTTAGCAGACTGGCGCGACGTTAATCAGACATGGGGTGTCAAACCTGCCAATTTTTATTATCTTTACGATAAGAGAGATTGATACACATTTATCGTGATAGGATGAGTGAAATTATATGAATTCATGTGTAATTTTGAAGTTTACTTATCAAGTGTATCCAGATGTTAAATGCCATAAAGATGGGGTGAAATGGGGTTTAACGCCGCTTTGGAGATTATTTCACTTATATCGCGGCTGCTAGTATAATTGCAGGGAGAAAGCCCGCAGCACCATTGTGTAATAATTGCTGCCAATCCTGCGAGCACCGGCTGGAACTAATGAACCATGGGTGGTACTGCACTGAAATTCAGGTTAACATTGCACCCAATACCTAATTGCGGAATAGCATTGTACCCAAACCTGACTGCGTGTAGAACAGTTCTCTACTGCAGACGACGTCGCCGGGAGACGAACCACGGACTTCTTGTCCGAAGCCGATCGCGCTTACTACTGCACCATCCTGCCCCCTAAATGCAATAGAATCAGGATTTGTTTGTAAACAAAGATTTGTTTGTTGACAAAGTAAAACAATAATTTGAAGGATAAAAAAAATTGCAATTGAAATTTGAAAAGACAACAAGTGACTTCTGAGTTCATGCTGTAGTTACACTTATAACTTAATAACTTTAAAAGAAAATGAAACAATAATATTTAAGGATTATGTGATATCTGAAAATTAAGATGTCCATCGAAATAAAAAAAACTGTTTTACTTCGATACAATAATATAAGCTATTAACAAAAGACCATCGGATACATGATATCTTCATTCTTGATATCCATGATATCATAATGCTTTATATCCTTTGTATATCCGGAATAAAATATCAAATGACATTAATGATATTTCGAAACATTCGATACTTAATTCAATTGCAGTATAAAGCAACAGCTTATATTGCACATAAACAGAGTCAATAAGCATCATATTAATGCCCAAAGGAAATGTAACTTGAACTACCACTGGCAGTTTATTATATGCGTTATAATCAAATGTCCAACCAAGAAATGTCCTTGATCGAATGTTGTATATTTCCGGCAGGCGTACACTCATTTGACCGACATTCCTTATCATGAAAAGAAAATCAAATACACCATACCACTCCAGAATTAACCCGAGATGCAGGTATGGAATTGACATCGCGCTCGTGCAACTTGAGCCTACACGTGCTTTGCGGACTACTCGCTTTTCTGATATCATTTGATCTGAAGGCGTGTTAATATCACTAAAGCAGAGAGGCAATTTCTTGTATTTTGACGCTTTTCTAATGTACAAAGTGCGTGCTGAACATGCATTGCGTGTAAGGTAACACTTAGTATATGATTTGTAGCAAATTTTTCATTTCTTCGGAAAATAAACACGGGCCTGTAATCTTAAATAATAAACTTAGATATTCCATATAATGAGAAAATAAATCAAGTGTTGATGAATGTATTGATGAAAGTTATTCCAAAAATGTCACTTTTTATTTTCTTTTATTTTACACGACGGAAGATTTTTAGATCGAATTTTATAACAATGTAATCATTCATTATACAGTGAAACCTCATTGATTCTAACCAAGCTGAAATAAAAAACCCTCTGATAAAACTTCTCTTTTATTCAATTTATGATTTCAGCATAAAACTTATTTGACAAAAGCGACGAATATGACCACGACATTCAAATGCTGCATGATAAAAACATTTCTTTCAAAGAAACTTGATTTCTACAGCCGGAATTAATGAAATCAACTAATTTACAAAAATGTAAACTTTTGCATATCGTATCATTTCATCAAGTTAAGCTCGCCATTTATGTTACCTGAAAGGAATCGCCATAAAGGATGAAACAGAACTGGGTAAAATGAATAAGAATAAACGACTTGTCAAAGTTTACCTGTGTTTTATCAGAACATAGATAAGACGTGCACGTGACCCTATTCCCTTGTTTACATATGGAGATGCTACTTGATCCAGTTTGGATATGAAGATGTAAGCGATACTGGAGTCAGATTCATAAGTACATTCTGCAGCTGGGAAGTGTCATTTCTAACCTTACTTGCTTTCGTGTTGGATTTATTGACTACAATTTAGTCTCTGAATTTAAAATTATTTATGTAATATGATATTATTTTGCTAGAAGGACAAGGGAAATTTTATGATTTCTGAAATCATAGATATACGAAAACCATATTTTTCTCACCTATTCTCATTAAAGTTTGTTATCGTGCAAGAAATGTTTAAAAATATAATTAAATAATTATCATAATCAGTGGAAAGATAGTTAGGGGCATCACCCGTTCTCACTCTCAACATCACACACCCTTGTATTGTATGTACAAACATCCTGTTTTCATGGATTGCTATCGGTCCTCATTTCCATATCGCAATATATTGAGAAAAAAACGGATTGCAATATATTGATACTTTCATATTTTATTTTCTTATTGATCTCTTGATTAAATAACAGCAATTAGAAGAGTAATCAGTTGTCAACTGGACGTCGTTTGTTTAAGAGAGTTAATTAAGTCCCTGGTTTCGTACTTTTAACATGTCTGTGCTATCTTCACTTTGCAAGTTCACACTTTGTTTACAACTTTTTCTGCAATTTTACACGGAAATTGATAACGTTAATTCTAAAACCTCCAATATATTGGATATTTTCAGAAGACTGTACAGGTACGTATGGTGGTGTTTCTGTATTGCAATATACCGATAAAACCGAACACCCTTACCTATTTTAAGGGCAATGCAAATTTTCTTTGGATTTGTTTAAAATGATATTTTTATTTGACATATATTCATAATGAGTCTACCATTTGGCTTACTAGTTATACCGCAGAGCATAGACTAAAATCAGTTGAGCCAGTATTAGTACATGACGTCATCATTCTCAGATTCTACCAGGTGGATCTGGATTGTGTCAGACGCAATATTACCAACCTCCTTGCCATCATTATACAGTGTTATCTTGCTTATTGGTCATATTATTCTAACTGTACGATCCCATGGGCGTTTTATGATTCAAATCAACGTCAAGCGACATGATAAAATTCTGACATATGATACGTCGTTGTATAAGACTGTATGTAATAGAGGGAACACTTGACTCAAGTACGAACTCCCTTGAGCATAATCTCAAGTGTGTGTATATCGGTCTGACTTAACTCAACTTGTAACGTAACTGGCTATTCCATTGACTATTATGTCGCGTAATGAGTAATAAACCCTGAAATAATCATAATTGTTTTAAAATATAATTATTCACACTTATGTATTTTACAGAAGTATCAAATATGTATTTCGTTTCTTTTTTTTTCAAAACTTAATCCGAGATTAGTATCATAGCGTTGTCTGTCGTTGAGTAGTCTGTCATCCAGATCCTATGGCAACATATTAAAGGAGCCTTCTTAAGTCTAGAAAATGTTGGCTAATCTAGTTGCCTCAGCCATAGGTATTTCTAAGGACGTGTACAGGCCTATATAAATCCTTAGTATTTCATACCGAATGTTGAAAAATACATTTTCGGTGTCTAGTTGTAGAGCTAAAGGTATTGTTTGAGTTCTACACCAAGTATTCAAATTTATATTTATATGTAAGTTTTAAAGGGACAGTAGCGCATTTTCTAAAAATTTTTATCTTTTCACATTTTCCCTATTAAAATTTTATTTATGACAAATTTATTATCTTCAGAAAGACAAACACCTCAATACCCAACCCAATTTTCTGTCGTTGAAGACGAAAGTGTCAGGTTTTCAGGTTTTAGTGTGAACATCTTTTAACTTTTGACTTCTACATCAGAAATAGAATCAGACATATGTAACTTTGTTGTAGAGCATACATGTTTTAAAAGACTGTAGTTTAATACAATATTGTTTTTGGATAATTTCAGAAAATTGACTGTCGTAATGACGCTGCTACAATACATGACTTTGTAATGGAAAAATTCCACGCAATAAATTTATTTTTCATATCAATACATGTAATATGTCCCCATGCTGGCTCTGTATCCGCCCAACCGGTAAACATTTTATGCAGAAATAGTTAACATAATCTCGACGTTTATATTAAAATTTTATTGTTTGAACTGTCCCTGAAAATCACAGTGAAAGTCATCATCAAAGACCAGACTGGCAATACATAAAGTCATCCCTCCCACTATACCTCCCTGCTGATTCCGGTATTCATGGCAACAAATATTTACTGATAGCCAGAGTCGCTCTTGAGTTTTAACGGCTCACTTAGATTCCAATTACATGTTTGTTGTCATTCTGCACAGCTCCATGTCGCAGTCAACAGTGTGAGGAGCTTGTGTCGCCCACACAAGTTGATCATTACGCGTGATGTAATGGATGAAGGTTCGCGATGAGAGGTCATGAGATCAACACGAATGACCTTTGACCTTTGAGTGTCACACTATATGTGAGCTTCGTCTTTGTCTGACTTTCAAGCCTTGAGCAAATTCTAGAAATGATTCGTCACATAGTCACAATTGTGTCCTTAAAATAGGATATTTCGATGTAATTTGTAATAAATTCAAAGTTAAATTAAGATATTACATTGTCCTTTTGGGTCTGGTTGACATGTCTTGCTTTTGATAATCAGTCGAATTGAAAAGGTTTATGGAGTAAGGAGGATTTAGCGTTAAGGAGAAGGCTGTTTTTAACTGCTATTTATATAAGTCTTTAATTTTTGAGCTCAAGTTTCAGGTGTATTGTGAAAAAAAATTCAGTAATGTATGGAAACATGTGTACCAATTATTATTGGAAAACATATATTTCTAATCAAAGCCTGTAGATCATAATAACTTCGAGAATAAACGTGTGCATGTTTTATAATGCAAAACCCATTAAAAATATCAAAAGTTTTAAGATAACCTTAGTTTTGAAACATTCATGTATATAAAACCTGCATACAAATATTCAAATTACGGAGCCAATGAGACATGTATATCGCAAAATGCGTAGTAAAAAACAAACATTTTTGCCTCTGCTAGAACCTGATAAGCGGCCTTTAAAGCAGATATTCACCAAAAGATATGCTTTTCTTCTTCTATCTTAAAAGAGGAGAACTTCTTGCAGCTTCATTGAAAGCATGTTGTTTGTTTGTTGAAAGCGAGTTATCTGAACGTACCGTTCCTTGACTTTCCGTGCAAATATCCAATTTGTTTCTATTTGTATTCTTTGTGTATTTGTTCAAACTAACATCTTAAAGGTGATGAGGGGTTGTTTGTTTTTCCTTTTATGCCAACTGTGACCATCCTGACAGGATCAAATAAAACAAGGCATTCTTTGAGAGATTCCCATTACCATTCAGCGCTTCGTTAACGGTATAACGGTTAAACCGATCCGGCACACATTAACATATACATGTGTTACATATGGTTTTCATCTAAACGGACTTCACACAGTATCGGTACTTACATTCTATCCTAAAAGTGACTGGACAATTGATCACGACGTTGATATTATCCCTTGGTCATTAATGGCTCATCCTTGGCCGGCCAGGGGTAGTAATAACTGACCGTCTTTGATCTTGACCATTCTCCGTGGTCACTAATGTTATGAGGTCCAGTTAAGTGCTGACCCCATGCTTCTTGACCATGTCCACACGGACAAAGGAGATAAGATGTTTATGTTTCTCTCGAACATGACGATATGAAAGACAAGGCGTGATATAGTCTGTCATCCAGACCCTATGGCAAAATATGAAAGGAGCCTTTTTAAGTCTAGAAAATGTTGGCAAGTCTAGTTGCCTCAGCCATAGGAAATTAAGAATTGTACAGGACTCCTTTTTTATGTTATTTCATACCAAATATTGAACAATACATTTTTAGTGAAATCTTTTTTTCAGGGACTATATGTTAGTCTAGGCGTGATATGAAGGCGTCTTTTGACAATTACACAGTTTTGGAACATTGGTACTGACAATCTGGTCTGATAACCCGGCTAGTTCGAATCATAATTTTTGAAACAACTCTTGCTGTTCACCATTTGTCCGTGTAAAGGCAACTTATATATGATTACCTCATTAAGGGTATACAATAATATTTTCTTTACATAATGTATGATTTATAAAAAGATGCATATCAATAGAGCATAAGTATTGTTTTATTTCCAAAGGGGATAATTTACCATTAATCTATTAGAAGTAAAGTGTAGATAAACTTGGAATTTAAGTGGAATAATTTTCTCTTGATAATCATCAACATCATTATTTCATCTCATTTATTTCATATGAAACTTGTTTTCAAGATGGTCTTCATGAAAACTTCGTTATTTGAGGATAAATTGAATTTGCAATTAAGGGAAAGAAATACATCTGAAATAAGTACAAGATAATCATATCTTATTAGGAAAGTATATTACGAATCTTACAGATATCTAAATTCACTTACAGATATTTGATGAAGTCCGAAGCTTTTAGTAGCATCAGTGGACACTAATTTCGCCTCGAAGAGGAATTGCAATTGATATTCCATCAAATTCCATTACAGATCGTTTATTTGTTCTTAATGGCCTGCCAGCCAGTGGAATGTTCAACATTAGCTGAGCCTTGATGTTTAATTGCTTTTAAATGACGTCGTTTGTTTACGTCGGACTTATAAAGTCGTTTAGTTATTAGTCGGGCGTGTGCTGACAGTTCACGAAGTCCAGTCCCCATGCGAGAATCCACTTAAATCGTACCAGTAATTAGGGACGTAAATTTTGTCAGGGGTAGCCGAAATTATACTTTCTTTACAAAAATCTACATTTACAAATCAACTGACATTTACTTTAAGCCATAAAAATATTCCAACAATCTCTCTGATAGAGCCTTATAAAACATCAAACCCCATCGAAAAATTCATTTTTAAAAGAAACAATGAAATGATTGTTTTCAACAACAAATGGAAATCACTTATCCCAATATTCAAGAAGTGACCTATTGCTATTAATATACAACATTTTCAGTCCATATTGTTGAATGTGCCATTTGAAAAGTTCATGTATGACAAACAAATTTCTATGCTATATAATCCTTGGGAACCAGTAAAATAAATAATGAATAAAAAAACATTAAACCCCAACAAGGTTTTGAAACTGTGGTAAACAATACGATTGATACTTGATAACATACTTCAAATATGGCTGCTACATATCCGTCATTCAAACTTGTTTATCAAAGGCAACTACATCGCACTTAATAAAGTTTCGAAAGCTTTTTCAAAATCCGATTGTCTGAAATTTTAATTCTTTGGAATTGCTCAGCTCTGACATTTCTTTTCTTGAAGCTACATTTTTTTTTCAACAAGTTGTATTTCAGCTTTGTCTACCAATCGGTTTATAAGAGAACCATCGTTTTTATAAGAAAATTGTACCCATGCGTATTTTACCGAATAATGTGAAACAGTTGGTTCAAACTCGCTATCTTAAAATGCTAAGGTTATTTAAAAAACACATTTACATACTATATAGATTTATAGTATGAACATGTCATATCATAATACATTACTTCATTGATAATAATGAATTAGCAAGCCCCTTCCTTAAAACCTAAAAACAAATGAAGTCAAATATATAACTGAGGCTCTGTTTATCTCTGTTATTTAAATTTTGATATTTTTCCACTTCATAGATTTATAGTTTGTCAAATTTCTCAAACGCTCATTTCACTTCATTGACAGGACAAATGGATCCGCTAACCAAACATTTTATTAAAAAAACTTTTAAAAACTTTCAAACTTTAATACCCACAAATCGGTTACATATTTTCTTTGACTACCCTCACCATGTAATGAGAAATCTGATACGTGAGGTCATGTTCCAGGGCCAATTCTCCAGATCCTTTTCATAACATTTCATTCCAGAAATCCATACCGTAAATCCATCCATCGATGCCACAGCACACCCGAGATTCCCTACGATCAGGAAGAGTGCTCTCAGAATTTATAAAGACATGTAGGATTCCACTCTCATAACAATCTCGGTGCCTAAATCGATGTCTACTGCCTTATGTAAATAATTCAATAATGCAAGATATCTTGTCCTGATTGATGCAAAAACATTCATTTAATATAAAAAAAATTGAGGAACTTGTGATCAGTTGATATTTTTATGACGAGCATAACATGCACTCTGGATGATTGCACGTGCATCAGCACGTCCGTATGTCTGTTCCTCCATTGGGGTGATTTGTGTTGGGTCTTGATATTGGGTTCCATCTGAACAAATCAATACCATTACGTCCACACTCAACAAGATAATTTGTTTAATGAAACTTTAAAAGTAGGGAAAAGACGAAGGAGTATTTATTTTACTCTCCAGGTCACGAAATAATCGTTTCAGTTTGGATATTAACCTCTTGTGAAGTGCTTGTGCCACACTTCAACTCTGAAATTTTCTTATACTTCAATTGTGTAAACTCTACCAGTTTTACATATTGGGAATCGATAATAGTGGCCCGCGATTCTAAGATTTTGATTTGTGCCTTGGTAAGATATTAATCCTTTGGCTTAAGTAGTGTTACAAGTTGAAATATCAAATTATAGCCATTTATCTACATTTATATAATTCGGGTAAGTTATGATTATGTAAATGGAACAATGTTTCATTTTAATCTCCTTATTAATACATACAAATAGCTCTGTATTTATGTTAGGTTTTCAGGCAAAACATATCATATTACTAAAATTAGCCAAGCAGTATGTCTATTGGGAACATGTAAGGATAAGCATAAATTCTACCATGAATTATTAACAATGATTTAAACAATTTTATTTAGTACTTTCGTCTTTCTTCAAAACTTATTTAAATATATCACTGTCTTTAACGTTAGCAGATCAACGCTAATCTCTGAGAAAACAATGTCATTTCACGCAATTCGTTATCAAAACACCTGGGTTTGTATTTTCGGATTTGTAATGACAGAAACCATCAACCGCTCTTGCAACATGATTCAGCACGTGCTGCCCTGATTCGTTTCTTGATACGTCATCCCAATGAGACATTCGATAGCATCACTGACGATGTAACAAAGGGAGATAACGGCTGACGAAAGGAATAACAGACAACACGATCCAGGCAGAAGATGCACGTGTTGTAGCCAGGCACGCGTTGCACGTGCAGATAACTCCCGTGTTTATTTCATGTCATATTAGATGATGATCAGGTAAATATAGGCACATGGCGCCCGTATCTTAAACTGTCTATTGAATAGATAAGTCTTTCAATGTTCTGCTTGCTTGTTTCTAACAGCCGTGTGATTTTCTGATGTTATACAGCAATTTGTGCTAAACCTCAAATAAACATTTGATGAAACAAGAATGGAGTTTATTTCTTATCTGAACTGACGTGAACTTGATGTACTTTCTGTTGTTATCAACATCATACAGCTACAATATATCAACAAACATACGCACATGATAATGTTTCCTTAGCGCAGTGCCTTTGAAAGAAAATGGCCATTAATATATTTCTAAAGGTTATCAAGGGTGTTTGATGGAAATAACTAATTCTAAACTAACATTTATTTTTCGAATTTTTGATAGTAATAATTAAATGTGCATGTACCTTTATTCGTGTTATTTTATTTCTTTAGACCTATAATTTCATCTCATGTGTACACGGTCAAAATTAAACTTCGACTTGCTGAATTAGAACCTAGACTGAGTTAAAGACTCCGTCTTTAAAGGCGGAAAAGTAAATTGAATATATATGATAATTGGTTTGGTAAATGTTAATATCATAACGGTGTTTTGTCGGACAGTTTTCCGAGCTTATAATCGAAAACAAAACATGTTCTTTCCCTCTTTCAAAAAAGGAAAATAAATCTTCTTAAACGAATATTTGTAAGTTATGAAGTCTCTGAAACCGTTATCAAACGTATAATCAATTTCCTGTCATTATACCAACTTCTCAAACGTTTTTCAAAGAATTACATGTTTTGAAAAAGAAAACACATACAAAATTAAAAAACGAAAACTAATGATGAAAGAAGATATTTTATCTTGTTCCAATTGATGCTATACCTCTGAGAAATAGATTTTAAAAACTACAAGTAATTTGCCGAAAATCGTACATCATTAAGTTATCTTTGATATCATTTATTCACGAAGCTGTAAATATGAAAAAAATTATGTTCCCAATTTTGTTCCATTCTCTCATCATTTTCTCATTAATCCCCCTCTGGAATTAACTGGCACGTGAATCCATCATTAGAACGCGCTGGCTGATGTCACAAGAGATTGGTGTGACGTAAAATTACTGAGAATCCTGTATAATTCATAGGTAACACACAGTAAGCAAAGCATTGAGGCGATACGACTACGCAAGAATGAATACAGCATCTGCTATGTAGCGCAATAACGCAGTGTGAGTGTATTTGCTAACAGAGTGGTATGGGTCCGATTCAAGGTCATTTGCGATAATTATCCCCCGCCACGAGAAAGTTGGTGGGCTTTACAGACAGGACCTCTGTAAAAATGAAAACATCTCCTTAATGAACCCGATCATTCTTACAGCTGCTCAATATTCAAAAGTTTTAGACTCTTAGGTATTTTGCTCAAATTTTCAAAAAATGATGATTTTACCTAGAAATTCTAACACAGTGAGTAATCGTAGAGTAATTGCTAAAGCATCAAACAAAAACCACATGCTGCCATTTTTGTCTGAACTTCTTTGGTTTATTCGAGGAAGGCAACTGGTTTTCGGTGATCACTTTATTTATCTGAAAAATATGCTGATTGTCCCCTAAATTTCACGAGACCACGAAAACAAATAATTTTATCTATCTTATATCTTTTCTATTACATTTTAATGACGGGAATGTTAAGAAATCGTTATCTATCCTGGTTTCTAACTATCACAGGTTAAACTTTTCCCTAATGGAACTGTATTTAATGTAACTAATTCAACCTTCCAATGAAACCTGTATCTCTTGCATGAAAATGTAAAATCTTTTGTCAGTACCTTTTCATACACCAAGGCATTGTGAAATGGATGAACTGTAAATTTCAATGTTAGAGATTTCATTAGTCTTTTATCTATATAATGAGTGCGTTTTTAACACTATCAACTCCTAACTGCCCTCCTGGTTGTTTTAGATGAGTCTCTAAAATTACGTTTGACTATTTGACGGGCTCCACTGTCCGGTTTTCGATCATAATTGTGTCTTTCTACCTTCATATTGTCATTGTAAAAAAGCCAACAAGCTTTAAAATGTGTCTTTTGGTAACAGTCGATACATCGCGATCAGATTACACCATTGATTAAGTTTGGCATATATGACTCCAAGTTTGGCATATATGACTCCGAGTTTGGCATATTTGACTCCAACAACTCACTGAGTGGCTCTTTATCTATAACCTAGTTCCCCACTATTTTTATGAGTAATTTTGAATTTGATGAAAATTTCATCGGTTAGTGTTCAAACTCGTTGGTCTCGGTTTCAAACTATAACTTTCCAATTAACTACCGCATGTCTTTGATTATAATTAACTTGCCGTGTTATCAGATTCTTGAGTTAAATCGACCGTGAAGGTAAACTCTGCCACTGTTTAATTGCAACAAATTCTTATCTTATGGTCAGTTGATTGGTCAGTGAATCTTTGAAGCAAAGGCCTGACCAGTACAAGCAATTATGAATGCACTAAAATTCAGATCGTGAAGATCAACCATGAAGTCCAAATCAAAGTGCAACGTTTAATTGCAGCCATTGGTTATCCCGTAACGACCGGCACAAATGGTAGGGTCATGGTCAGTTGTCCAGTGACTTGTTGGATGAGGTTTAAGAGTCCATGGAGTGTGTGAGGTCAGGTATTAACACTGACCACATGTCCAGCGTTTTAACCGTTACAGACGTAGCGAGGCATGGCAAGCAATTGAACCATTTTTAGGAATGCGGCTATCTATTAGATTTTGTCAAGCTGGCCACTGTACACGATGAAGTAACAGAAAAATCATGAACACGGCAAACTAAGTCTTACAGTAATGCAATTAAACCCCACAGACGCACACTTACACCATAAATAAAGGCATTTAGTACATGCAATTAAATAAGAAACAGAGGTTTGTTAATATAAATAATACTAATGATTAATGGTTGTCTCACAAAAATGATAATCTTGACGGCTGGTAGTCATAATTGAACGAAACTGTGTCGTTCTTACCCATCATCAAACACGACTTCGACACTGCAGCTTAGAGTGCTAGCTCGTATTTTGCTATCTATCCAGTGTATCTAAGTATTACAACCGTAGCTCTCGCGCGAGGTATATTGATAGATATAGTCTTGTTGTAGGCAGTTTGCATCTCACTTGGAAGTTTTACATATTCTTCTTTTCATAATATAAATTTAGCCGATTACACCATTTTGTTGTTTATAACATTTTGGTGTTTATTTACAGAATTTAGACCTTTTAAATGCAATTTAAAATTATTGAACTTAATAGATAGGCCTTTTGTGAGCAATTTTCAGTTAACATGACTTTTCAGAGGTTTTCAAGTATCTATGTTTAGTGCTATTGTTCAGAGATTGAGAGATTTGAAATCACAAGCTGATTTTAATGTAAATTTCAGTCGAGTCCTTGAATAACTAATTGTTGTGCCCTGATAGTTTGCCCGTACGACACTTTTGACAATCACTCTAACCTTTATTGTGACCTCCTTAATTAATTGTAATTGTCATTCTGTTACTATTGTATTTTACTTTACTAGTGGCATGGCAATCAGTGGACCGGATGAAGAAGACTTCTTGTAAAATAGAGACATGGTTAAAATGTAACCTCATACGTTTAGAATTACGTTATACATTATACATTAACATAACCATGTATTATAACTGTTTTAACAGAATTGTTGCTTATTATCACAAAACAAACCATCCCCGCGATCTCGATCAATGATCGTGAGCAGTTCTAATCAATTACTGATTCGGAAATATTTCACCATGTTTCTACTGAGTCTAACAGAGAACATCTTAACAAAGTGAGTTTCTTTAGATGAATTTTCGATAAAACCAGAAAAAACATTGATTTCGCCCTAGGTTGTAATGAGAGTGTTAGTCCAACATGTCTCTCACATTACAAGTCTACGTCCTCTGATGCAGGCTAATCGAGGGCGTGCTACAGCATCAACAGGCACACTCACAGTGGAGGACTGAGACAAATTCAGGACTATAGGGGTGAAACTCCGTGATTGTTTGATGTCCTCTCAATTCTGCATTCAAAACTCTGATTGAGCCTCAAGTAAATGTTCTTGTAAAGGAACTTCAGAAGAATAGGGCTCTTGGGGATGATACTCGTTTATTGTTTGTTGTGCCCTTTTCGCTTGTTCTCTTTGATGAAAAAGGATTCAACAACAGATTTATTGTATGTGCACATTAGGTTCGAGAGGGCAGGTTTTAAGGTTGGTGGTTATATAATGCAAATTGAAATGGTAATAGTACCTCCGGCCAGTTTTCAATTGCCTTTGTAGTTGAGATATGTTTAAAGGTAATCAAAAGGCAGATCAAAGAAGGTCTAGAAATTGTGGTCTTTTAAGCTAGATTTTTGCCATCAACAATAAGAGGATGGTTTTTAACTATTTCCTTTGATAGTGTTTTACTGTAACTACTTAGAAAAAAGTACAAAATATCAATTGAATTCTTGGGACAATACTATGCGACATTGACATAAAAATAATTCATTCTGTGAGCTTTGCTTTGAAACGAAATGAAACATGGTGGAATAAAGAACATATTTTACAAATGTAACTAAATCATTACCGTCTTTACTTTACTTCAAATTAGAAACACGGTAAGAAATTCATTCGTTGTATTTACCTTTTATCGACATTTCTATCATTGTTTCGGTAAAGATCAAAGGCGCCGCCTATCCGTTATTCCGCAATAAAGTATAGTTTTATAATGACGTCAAGAAACAATGAATAACCTATGACGTCAACAACAATAACTGTATGACGTCACAAGTTATGACCCCAGTCGATCATTTTCAATTCACTGCCAAATTCTCTCAATCTCATTTAGGTTCATTTTGGCGTCTGGCCTCGTTCTTTAACTATAAAAATTCAGGGCAAAACAGTACTTTATTGCAAAACATATGATGGTTTCCTAATAATCATTTGAAAATACATATTTTAGAAAGGTTTCTCACTGATTTTGCACGACATGCACCTATCAGTCCTTTTACAAACACAGTGATATTTCGTTAACCTTAATGAGAGTTTCATTAACAGGTTTAATAATTTATCTTTTCCACTATATCAAAGTATCATTAAACGTATCATTATTTATAATTTGCATAGAGTACTATTTTCATATATCATTGGCTCTGATTAACATACATGCACAAATTAACATTTCAGTAATTGTTAATCCTTATGACCGCCATTGTATATATGATATGATGAACACTGAAAATTAAAAATCAATAAATATAGCAGAAATTAGATAATGAAAACTGTCATTTTTATTATCATTTCATTAAAGTAGTTGTCTTTTTCTTCAGTTTATTTTTTCTACATTTTTATCATGTATTGAAAATATTTTGATTAAAGTAGTGCTTGTTATGCTTGAAGTTTAATGTTGTTCATCGAAGACTCCGTTGCTTCCATTAAGTAGTGCCATACACCTTTCATTTTTCAACTGCAATATTGTAAGTAAAGAAGAGACCACATGCTACACGCAGATCATATAATGATTCAGCTTGAGACAGTTACCAATCGCTTAACGAGGGCATACTTTTGAGACCTTCCATATGTGTACCCTTAATGGAAGAAATTTAGCAATGTTTTTATTTGTAGGCAAGCCTGTTGTATATCTGATATAAGTCTCACCAACATAATAATTAAATATTTAAATAAATATATTCCAAAATAATAGTTATAAATATTTGACCATTTTTTTATGAGATTGTTGCAATGATTAGCGAATTTTTATCAAAGATGTTAGGTTTCAACATGATGACGTTGCATTGTGCATCAAATAACATTAATATTAGCCATCGTATAAATGGTGAACTGCTCTTGAAATTAGTGTCAATTGAATGTTAACTGCATATTGCCCAAATGTGTTAATTTTAATGAACCAACATCAGTGGTAAAGATTTGTTTGTTATGACTGAGTACCCGGACTGGACCACCTCGACAACCACAAACAAATAACTTCATTTCTCGATATATTTCTTGATGCCTCATTACCTTTGTAACGGTTAACACACTGGACATGTGGTCAGTGTTAATACCTGACTCCTCACACTACACGGACACTTAAACATCATCCAACAAGTCACTGGACAACTGACCATGACCATACAATTCGTCCTGGTTATTATGGGATAACCAATGGCTGCAATTAAACGTTGCTCTTGGATTCTGACATTTTGTTTCATGTTTGCAATCTCGATTTTACTGCAGTTGTTATCACCAAAGGCCATAAGATAAGAATTTGTTTCAAATGAAAGGTAGCAAAGTTTACCTTCACGGTCGATTAAGAGCAAGAATCTGATATCACGGTCAGTTAATTGCAATGAAACCTGAGGAACTCATTTGTAAATACTTTATTGCCAAGACCAAAGGCCCGACAACCTACAGGAGAACAAATGATTTTCATTTATTGTGATGCTGGATTGGTCTTCAAAGATCAATTTCAAGTTGAAATGATGGATTCAAATTGATAAATTATCAAAAGAAAATAGAAAAGGATATGTCATAATGACTGGTACCTACATTTCGGAAATCTACTCATTCATCTTAGAGCTATCAAACTTACATACTTCCATGTATCAGGCAGAGAGCTAGCAATAGCAATCATTTCAATTCAAGCATAAGCAAACCATGATTGTGGTCGGTACGATGTAAAGTATGTGTTTCTTATGTTAATGGATAATCCTAACAATAATATAAGATATATATCTGACGTTGACGTAATTTCAGAAGCATTCTCAATTACTAATGTAATTTTAGCATTGGCCCAAAAGCCAATTAAGGTATTAAACTATGTCCAATATGATAACATATATGAATGTTGGTGTTATTGTTATTCATATAAGAACTCATATCACGAAATGTAAAGATGAGACATATGCTTGTCTGAACATTAAACTTAGAATGTAAAGATATTGCCATCACAGAGAGTAGTTATACTAACTTTATTTTCAAGGAGTTATATGTATTGATCGACATTAAAACGGTAAAAACGCATTTCAATATAAATGTTTCTAAGACCTTTATGAACAATATATCGGACACCGATTTTCTTTTGTTGTTAGTTGTTCATGCATAATTGCGATATTGACATTTTATAAGAAGACATATAATTACGCTTAAAAGTTTTACTTTCTTATATTCATATAAATTAGAAAAACGAATAAGATACTGAAATAATACAATTCCACTGGATTTTCAAATGCAAATGCAACAATTTGTTGTAATTTAGTTATTTTGTGTTTCCTTGGTACTTTTAACCTTAGAAATCAATGAGGATATTTCTTCTTTCCTACGTTTCTTCTCATTGTTACTCCTCTCTTTCCTCTATTTTATTCTGATAATTGCAATAGCTCCTCAACTCACATTTTACGTCATGGTGTTAGCAATCAAAGAAAGAAAATACATTCCTGAAAGAATTTGTTTTTTTCTTTTATTACTTTAAATCAAATATAACTACAAAGAAATTTCAAAACTATGCCCGAGTTACACTTTCCTGATAACTGACTCCTTTATGCCCTCCGGGATTCGAAGCTCAAAGAAGGTGACGTGAGGCCATTTGGGGTTAAGTATTTTCACGGCTACAAGATATATTTCAGGGCGAAAGTTCGCAACACTTTTAGGCCATGCTTTGCAACTTGAGGGCATTAGCTGGAACTAACGAACTAAGGGTGTTACTGACTAATTCAGTGTAGCATAGCACCCTAAACTTGCTGCATTTAGAACAGTTCTCTACTGCAGACAAACTTGACGAACCCCTGCATGGCGGGATTCAAACCTTGGTCCTATTGATCCACAGCCTAAAGGCACTTATCAGCGCTATCCTGCCCCTATTCTTTACATCACGGGATAGGAGGGAATGACACATCAAACACTGAGTTATAATAATAATAATAATAATAATAATAATAATAATAATAATAATAATAATAATAATAATAATAAAAACGATGATGGTGATGATGGTGATGATGGTGATGATGGTGATGATGATGATGATGATGATGATGATGATTACCATGATGATGATGATGATGACGATGATGATGATGATGATGATGATGATGGTGATTATGATGATTGTCTTTGGGATATGTCATAGAGGCAGTTGTGAGTAAGGAGGGAAATTGTGACAAAGATGCGTTGTTTAACAGAAGGCCATTGGAGGGCTTTTAGAACTGGGGAGATGTGGGCAGATCTTTTAGTTCCTGAGATTTTGAATCCTCTGTAGCCTAGAAATAAGTACAACTGAGATGTGAATCAGAGGGCACTGGAGTAGTCAAGGTATGAAGTAACCAGAGTCTGACTCATAAGTTTAGTTGTGGCAGTGTCTAGAAGATATCGCATTTGCTTATCTTTAGAATTTGATAGAAATAGGCCTTTGTTAGCTGGTTAAATTTACATGATTTTCCATGGACTAACTGAGTTCCTTGTCAATTGTTCTGAGTTTGCTCTTGTCAAACACTGCCACCCAATGTTGATGCTGGAGCACACTTACAATCAACTCGGATCAGAGATAGAAGACTTGAAATATTAGAAGCATGTTGGGCCAACACATTATTGAAAACCAAAGGTCTGATTCTATGTCTCATATCTGGTTTACTAAATAATTATCGAAGTTTGAAATGTATTTGAAGTGTGTTGTTGTAACACATAAAGTTAGGTGGAAGACATCTATGAGATGGTACTTAATCATGGAAACACTGTTTATTTATTCAACAAGCTATACTACGAGGTAATGGTATCGAAAGATATTATGTACATGTAAGTTCTAAAACTATTGTTCGAAGATGTTATCAAATGATCATTGAAAAATTTAAAAACAACAACATTTTGTTAGTGTCTAACCCAAACATAGCGCCAAGAGAATGATATTTCATACACAAGGCACTAACGAAGAAAAATATAGCAAAGGAATTTCAAACAATCAATGTCTAATCAATAAGTATGACCCCCAATATTTCAGAGTTTGTTTTTGACTAGCACTAAGGTCCGCCTTAGCCTGGATCAGAGAGAGTCTAAGAGAGAGTAGACTCTCTCTATGAGGGGCATGTTGTGCCAACTCTCTCATAACAACCTCGGGGCGGAATCAATGTCTCTTGGGCTAAGCAAATAATTAATGGAAGGAAAAACAAGATGTCCTGAGTGAAATAAATGTGGTTGATATTAAAGATGGAATGGAAGGACAAAGTGAGCTCATATACAACGAGAGGAAGAGAATGATACTGTCCACCTCATTCGAGTCAAGTTATTGAAATAAATGGAGCCAGTCGATGATTTTAAACGGATGACGCATATATTTTAGGATAAGTAAGAAAATCGAATTCGATGGCTTCAAAATACGAAAATTGATTTCTTGGAAACAATATTTGAAGGAATCTGGTTTACTGAAAATAATATATATTTTCGATGTTTGAAATGTATTTGAAGTGTATTCAATCTATTGCTGTAACACATAAAATAAGTTGGAAGTTATCTATGATAGCGTACTTTCAAGTTATTGAATCAAAGTGAGCCGGTCGATGATTTTAAACGGATGATGCAAGTAAGAAAAGCGAATTCGTTGGCTTCAAAATACCAAGATCGATTTCCTGGAAACAATATCTGAAGGAAAATTTATGATTATGCAAAAATGCTGTAAAATTACCTGAGTTTCCTGCTTATCCAGTGTTTCCTTTAGCGTAGTAGTAAGTTTAAAGTGCTGATCGCTTTTTATTAGTGCTATTTTGTAAGTTTTCGATGCGTATCGTTACATTAAGATGCGGTTTCGTCTGTGGTCGAAATGTGGTCGTTTCACTGCTTTTCGTTACGATTCAAATTTATCTTTGGTAGGCCTGTCTCTGCAGTGATATTTAATGTAATGATTAAACTTTATAAGGACATCTACAACCGATAAAATATCTAAAATGCAGTATGTTTATGTTCTTGTTTTCTGAAACACTTTTAGAGGAAATTTATGCTCCTTATTACCATTCACAGTTGCCTATATGATGTTTTATAACACTACTTACACCTAGTATTAAAAAATAAAGAAGGTTATAGAGCCGTGATAAGACATTTTACCAGTATTGCTCTCTCAGCTTGTCAGTTATACAAAAAGAATGGTGAAGCGTTGCATTAGGTACCTCAACAAGTCCTAATTACGAACAACGTCACAGATATGGGGGTTGTGACTCAGTCTTTCACTCAAGAGGTCGCCAGTAGCATGGAGTGGCCATCAAGTGACCACTCTGTCATGATATCGACCATGAACCTGTAACACTACACCACTCGTCATGGACAAACGTTTTGGAGATTGAATCCCTTGATTTATAACAGCTGTTGTGAAGGGATATATCTGACCTACCATGGTACTGGGGCCCAATTAATGACCATCATAATCTGATAAATTGTCAGGAATAAAATTTAGACTATCGCCAGGGAGGGTTATAGGAACTACTGCCACTAAAATTCAGATCCATTTCACGCAATCACTCGAACTTGATTGAATTTTCTTTTCTGTAAAACTAAAAAGCTGAAATGGCAGACCTGACATATATTTATAACATCAGAATTTACAATGTTATTTTGACGTTGAATGAAAGGAACACGCTACTAGGTCTTAAAAATCTAACAAGGATTATTTATTTCAATTTCTGCTCTTAAACTGGGGTCATGTGTAACGGGATGAAGACGTTACGTTTCAATTTTTACACACAAAAAACAAATAGTCTCAAAGCTCTTCCAGACATGCCTTTGGAATTAGAAATAAACACTGAAAATCATGTTTCGATTAACTTGAACTAAGTAAATGGCTGTAAAAAAATGGAGCATTAAGCTACTTGTTGTTGAGATGGGAAAGTTGATGTTTTCTAAATTTCTTTCACAATTTCATTGTTTCCATTTGCACCTCTCCTATTTCTCTCCAGATTTATATAGAAAATGCCGTCCTTCGATTCTTATAGTTACGACAAGTAAAATGCATCATTACAGTGAAAGCATGATCATGTTTGGTTTTTGCTTTAACTTATTTATTAAAAATATATTATTTCATAATTTACTGACTCTGTATAAATGTAGGGAGGGCCATCCACTTTTCATTTTTTACTTGTAGATAATGTAACTGTGCAAGATACCACATGTTACACACGCATAGTATGTGGTCTCAGCTTTTGGCTGTTAGCTAAAGTGGTAATTAGCTTAAAAGTTGTGGCAATCCATGTCGGTAACCATAAGCTTAGTTTTCACTTACGTTGCATCGCTATTCACTGTCGTTTGAAAGGTAATATCCAAATGATTTATATTCTCATAAAAACTCTATTTGGTTTCAAGGAGTGTTTCGAGGATAAGTTTCGAATTTGATTATGTGGAATGGGATTATATTAACAGGGACATTTGAGAGTAGTTTTCTTGCTCCAAATAAAATTCGAATCTATATACTTTGGGGTTTCACCTGGCGAAAGACGTTTGAAGATGTTTTTTTTCAAATACAATGCTTTATTTATTTTATATCACTTCATCAGACACTTGTAGTTTTGGCATGATATGATTAGTTTCCCATGCAATGATATAGCCAAGGTATTATAAATTAAATATTATAGACATACGCGATTGTTGAACTGCACATCACATTATTTGCTCCTTATATTGAAGTAACATTATTGTGTGGTCAATTTAAAAAAATTCAGTATCAGGAATGTGACGTGTCAAAACCAAATTAATAATCACATTTCGAGAACGATTTATCAATGCTCCCTGTGTCTCATTGCCTTTGTAACGGTGTTTATACCTGACTTCACACCCTGCACGGACACTTAAACCTCATCCAACAAGTCACTGGACAACTGACCATGACCATACAATTCGTGCTGATTATTACGGGATAATCAATGGCTGCAATTAAAGGTTCGACATCAGTTGGGGAACCCATATTTCAAAACATGGCCCATACTTTTGCTCCAAAAGCTTGCTAAGATAGGCCTTACCGATTTACCCAACTTTTCTGTGCTTGTCGTCAAGGCTACTGCGTCGGAGCAGGATAGTCCAATAAGAATAAATATGAGAATTGCAACTTTTCGCCGAAGAGGGCTCTACTCTCAAAACAAAAATTATGATGGGTTTACAGCAAGATTTATATTAGGCAGTGAAAGAGACTGGTGCAATTTAAAGCCATGAGGGGGAAGATGTTGAGAACCTGACCCATCTTTGCAGTCAAGGCCTATAGCAACAACTGAATGGGATATGACTATACAAATGCACTTGTGGATAGTGGTCAGAATTACAAAAACATAAGAATGTCTTCCAAGTAAAACACAGCAGAGATTTACCATCACGGTTGATTGAGCTAACGAATCTGATAACACCGTCAGTTCACATAACCAAAGACGAGCCAAGTTATATGAGAAGTACTGACGACATACAATCTGTCATGTGTGGGAGGTAAAATAATTGCAATTGCACAATTTTGACATCGATATATGAATACAATGAAATATATCTCTCACAATTTATTTCATGTTCTCAGATAAGATAGGAAAACGAAATAAACTATTTTTAATTTATTTGCATTTTCAGAGTCAAATTAAAAAAGTGTAGTGATTGAGAACTCTGTTTTACGTATACAAATCACTACAATTCAATGATTACTAGTATTTTCTTTGAAAATGAAGTCTCATCTCAATAAACATCTCGTGTGTCAATGTGAACAATCAACCTTTCAAGAAAGATTTTATCTCGATAGTGATTATAGCATGAAAACTCGTTCGCCTGCTCTCATTATCTGTCTCTTTAACAATTAAAGTTTTCGCAGGGCTCCAACTTACGTACATGTAACCTGTTCTTGGAGCTTCATCAAAGCAGGGTATGCTGAGCTGAGGGGACATCAAACAATCCAAGAGTATCACCTCAATAGAACTCAGTTTGTCTTTGTCCAGAGTAGAGAGGCCCAATATCGATGCATCAACACAACCGTGATTAGCCCCATCAGAAATGGAGCTAGCAATGTTACAAAGATATGTTTTAGATGACTGAGGAGTGATAGCGCAACGAAGACAAATTGAAGCTTTTTCATAGATATAGTTGGAGCACTTTCATTGACATAGTTGAAGCACTTTCATAGATATAGTTGAAGCACTTTCATAGATACAATTGAAGCACTTTCATATATATAGTTGGCTGAATTTGGCTATTGAACTTTCCTTTCTGGTCATTGTAAGTTGTTGTCAACATTCGAAGGGTATACATTTCAAAGTTATTTTACTTTTAAAATTTGGTACAGCATCATTAATATATATTTGCATATTGATATATTGTACTGCAAAACATGTCAGGATGACTGGGGTTCGAATCCAGGCAGTCAACGTTATCTTCATGAAGCATTCTGTAACTTTTGTGATTCAGCCATCAAAACAAATGTTCATCGGAATGACTGTATATTGTTTGTTTAGGAATTCTTTCAGTGATATTGAACAGACGGAACATCCAACTTTAGATCTAAAAACGTAGTGAGTAATGGTGACACAAACCCGAATGATAAAGAATGTTATACAGCTGTGTTAAGACCTTTTTACCATTTTTGCTCTTTCCACATGATAATCACACAGAAGCAGTGTTGCGGACGTTGCATCAGGTGCCTTAACAAGGCTCTGGAACCCGAAACATCACAGCTGTGTGTGTTTTGACTCACACTGTTACTCAAGTGGTCACTAGTAGCATGTAGTGGTCTTATTAGTGTCCACTCTGTCAGGATATCGACATGTTACGTGTGTCACAACTCTCGTCATTGAGCTTGGGCTGTGATTTACAACAGCTGTTCTTCTTCATGATATGTACATGTCACTGTGACCCAGAAACGTAGTATATAGGGGATGCGACCTTATATTTAATACTTTTTTTATTAAACGAGTTAATGATTGAGTATAAAGCGAGCGAAAGCGAGTTTGATACCAAATCATTAACGAGTTTAATTTAAAAAATAGTTTAAAATTGAAGGAAGTTTAGTATTCTGTTTATTACTTGACCTCTGTAAACAAGCATGAGTGCCGAAAGTGTACTGAACGAAACATATTTGCGACATAGCCGCCATTGTGACGGCGGTGCCAACATTGTGACGTCACATCCACACAATATTATGACGTCATACGTGCAGCGGTATTACTCTAATTTAATATCGCCGTATGAATATTACACTGCAGTATCTTACACGGGCGAGTAATAAAGAAAAAAATGTCTTAGTTAAAAAAATACTTGCTTGATAATGTAGAATATGCCACAGTTGAAAATTTATATCATTGATCTAATCCTAGAAAGTGTATGATTTGTTGTTTATGAAAAGTGGCATGAAATAATCATTGACCTTTTTAACGAAGCTTAAAATCTGACAAGAGAATACTTGTAAACAACATGCCACATACAAATAGTTTGTGACTTCGGCTATATGTCGTTAAGTATTCACTTCAGCTACCTCTGCAGTGAGAGATTGGTACGACTTTTGGGATAACTCAATGTCTCTCGATGTAAGTAAATACATATTGAAAGTGGGCTTTTTTAAAATGTCATTACAATTAAAAGGGCGTAAACTGAAGATAATAAGAGACGAATATATGGATGACAACTTTTGTATTCTGAGAACTCGACGTTTCGACACAGCTTCTTGTGCCGTTGTCAAGCAATAATGATAGGATAGAGGAGGTTACATTTACAAATTTTAGTTGAAACATTATTTTAAAATATTGTTACAAATTGTTGTAAATAATTTGGATCTCCTCTCCAACTCAATGAGCTATGTATAAATATATAGCAAACCAATGCCATATAGAAATATATGAAGATCACATAAGTTTCAAGGAAGACCAATTATTATTTTCTCTAGGACAGTTATCACTACATCTCCATGAGATGTTCAGACCAGCTAAATAATATGTTTCGGCCTAAGAGTAATTGAGGACTCCGAATGACAGGGTATCTAAAACGTCTATAAAATGCTACCAAGTCGTTGAAAATAGTTCAGATGAAGATATTCTGAAAGCTGAAATAATTGACTGTAACATAGTGTATTATTAGGAATCCTGAAGTTTGGTTGCAAAATGGAAAATCATCATGAAATCGAGTAATCCCTTATAGGCAACTGCAACCACATTATTTTTTGTCAAATATTCATCATTTTTTATGTCTTGGCTAATAATAATTTGGTTGCAGGTGATAAAATTATTTTTTGAAAAGGTGTCAAATCAAGACCAAATCAACAGTTTCAGTTTGACATGTTCCCTCTGACACAATCTGTGACGTAAAACCATGCGCTAAGTAACAAGTCTTTCAATTGGCTAATTCAGTATCAAACATTTTCAATAAAATGTTGACGTTCGTTTTTACTTATTCACGATTGATTTTGATCGGTTTTTAGAAAGAAACTAGTCATTAAACTTACTTGATGATGTTTATTTTCTATCAAAATTAGTTTGCAATCAGAGGAATCTGTTACAGCCAATGAGAATAGTGTCGACATTTGACAACAATTCGAATTCGTCTCGGGGCCACGTTGTAAAAACAAATGGCAATTTAGGAATAATTTGGTCAAGGAATGTCATAAATACTTACCAAGACATGATAAACTTTAGAGAATGTTAGATATAACAAGGTTAGTAGAAATTTTCCATCCACTTTGTCAGAAACGACAGCGAAGCGGGACACATGATCGAAAAACGGACTCGGAAGCTTTGAGCAAGTTGCCGATGTTTCATTGAAATGTAAATAAACAGCCAGGTAAAGTTCCAACATTTACGATATCATCGTTTAGTTTCTCTCTGCAACCAAATTATGTATAGTCCAGACTCTTCTGTTCTATGAAAACCTGTATTTTGATGGTTTCAAGAATTTGGTTGCAGTTGCCTATAATTAGGGACTGCAACCAAACTTGAAAATTAGACGCTTTCAAGGTGATAAATCGGTCTGCAACCATACTCAAAAGGTTTCATGTTATATATCGTTGTACAGAAAATTATCTCAGCTATAAAAAAAATCACATTTTTTTAAGGACTACATGTAGGTTGCATTTTACAGTTGTTTTAGAGAACCCGTCATCCGGACCCCTCAAATACTCTTAGGCCTATAATTCAAATAAAATTATCAAATACCGATCACAGAATACAGGATGCCCGTTGCAGTTGCATAACAGAGGATATGTTCCATTCAAGCATGTCATGTTAAGGACATGCTTTATCTTTTGATTTTAAATTTTGTCATCAAATAACGTTCATTTGGAGTCCGTTTCAATTTCAAAAACATCATCGAAGGTGGGGTTTATGAAAATACAGCACTGATGTTAAAGCCAAATAAATGAGTTCAATGTATTACGCTAAGTGCAGTTGCTTATTGGGCGTTCCTTCACTAAACAAGTTTAACGTTGTTCGTGTCAACATGTGAAGGGTGTAAAACCATACAATGAAGCAAGAATAATTCACTTTAAGTGTTTGTTAATGCATGATGGTCTGCCTTTGTGGGTGCTGCTTCATTGTCCTTTAAAACGTATGTCAGGTAGTCTGGGGTTCGAATCCTGGGATAAAACTTTATTCTTTTTAAGTAATCTTATGTAATGAACTATATGCTTCATGCTCACGACATAAGTTAACAAATTACAGCCGATGCCTACTGGTATCAACACTATATATAATCTTACAAATCTTACTAACGGCAAAAACACTTACTGATACAGATCTATGGAAATCAGTCCTCACCTTTACTTTAATTTACAATTCTCACTTTTCCTTTGAGGTTTGAATGAATTAAATCTGGCTCCAGGTCTTAGACTATCTTCAGCAAATGTAAAATGCTAATTAGTATCATAAATACTATTTAAGGGGCTCTATGACAATCCCCATCAACTCCCAAGTTACCAAGTCTTGTTAACCTTTGCAATTTCAAATCATAACATTAACTTTTAGACTTAAGACAAAATACTGAGAGCTAATGATCAGGTCACAGTGACACGGAAAACCTTGGACATGAACAGCTGTTATAAATCAAATGACACAATCGCTGTCTATGACGAGTGGTTTAATGACACGCGTCCAAAGTCGATATCCTGACAGAGTGGACAGTTGAATGTCCACTACATGCTACTGGTGTCCACTTGTGTGATAGAATGAGTCAAACCACACACAGCTGTGATGTTCCGTGTCCCTTGAACTTGGGTGCAACGTCCTCAACACTAGCTGTTCCTGTTTGATTACAATGTGGAGGAAGCACTTAAGTAAAAGAGTCCTAAGACAGCTGTATAGCCTTCTTGTTGTTCTTCTTGTTGGTGCGTGTTGCTATTGTTATAGGTGTGACCATAAAGGCAGGTGTAAATGGCATATGTTACGGACATGAAGCTCTGTTGTATGAGTTTTTAAAAGATTTTATTGGAAAGTAGCACGATGTTGACAATTTATTATATTGATATATGTGTGCGCCTGCTGAAGCTGAGGAACAGAGTGTGATGCCGAGTTGATTTCATACCTTTAATGCTTCTTGAATATTTTCTGTTTGTCATTATTCGAACCCTCTATCTTCTGATGTTCTGATTATCTGAAGTAAGTTTCATGTAACTTTATATCAATAGAAAAACACAAGAAATGTCATGACAATGGGCAATATTTTCTAGCAGCGCAAAAATTGTGTAAAATTCATCTTTCATTGCAGAACGAGAAAATCTAATCTTCAAAATTTGATCCCTTGCCATGTTCCATGTTTCCAGCATTCTACTTGTCTGTCCCTAGAATTTTATGTGCAAGTCAACATTGGGAACTATGAACACCCAATGAAGATAAAAAGACAAAAAAAGATAACAAAAGATATTTGATCATGGGGAGTTATAAATGTTTACAACATATCTGTTCAAATTCGGATTTTGTCATTTTCATTAGATAAAAATTAAAACTGGTTGTATATAGCTCCTCGAACGAAAAAAAAGACTCGCTGTAATCATTCCATCATAAATTCCATTCCCGTTGTCTTAAAGTCGTCGTTATCGACAGACTAACAGTTATGCGTTAACCTATATCGACCGTTTCTTCCTGTGAATCTATCATAATCGATATTACTTGTATGAATGTATTCACAGAAGAATAAGAAGAAATATACTATATTAATTTGTCATATAAGATTACGCATCCGGCCATATGATCTATGATAACGCTTTTTGTAGAACCTATAGATAAGCATAAAACACACGTACATAAGTGCACTGAAACATGCACCAATAGACAAGCACAAACACACAGAAACCCTCAGATACACAAAAACAGTAGGTATATATACATAAAAACATGATTTATGAAAATAAAACATATTTAGGCTATTTTTACTAAGATGTTTCGGAGCCTCAACATTGTATAATTGTATATAGCCTTCTTCTTCTTTACTAACATAAATTGACCGTGTTTTCCTCTTAATCAATCAAAATCGATTTGACTTGTATTTATGTATTCACATGTCATTCACCTCCTAACCGTGAATATTGGCTAAACTCGTCTATCCAATTCTGTCTTTGAAATTAGCCTCTGTTATGCCAATCAGAACAGCATGTTTTCCTTCCTTTAATTTATTTACTTAGCCCACGAGACATCGATTCCGCCCCGAGGTTGTTATGAGAATGTTGGCACAACATGCCTCTACCATTGCCAGTCCGTTCCTTCTGATCCAGTGTAATCGTGGGTGTGCTGCAGATTCAACAGGCAGACTGATAGAAATATAGGGAATGACATCATCATATGATCATTGATAATACATTTGTTTCCTGCTTCAATACTTGTCTTATAATAATTTTGTTGGCTTCAGGTTTTGGTATCATGCTATAATTACCCATGTTTCTCTTTTTAACCAGAATGGGGTTTTGATACTTCACCTTTTCTACACATCAAATAAAACAACCAGTTCATATAGGTTATCTATAAGACAATATTTATTGAATTTTTGAATGATAACTGTAACTATGATCAGAACTATAACTTCTATCTTAGAAATGACTGTACATTGAACAATAACGACAAATTCTAGTTTTTATCGAAAGTTTGTCTCCGAACTTTAAATCAGAAATTTCCGATTTTCAAATTGAAACCATTTTCATTGCTCCTATTTGGACCTGATATATAAACTGAAACAGGGCTATAGTCTTCCTCTTCAGTTGTTTACTATTATTCCTGATTACCTAAAGGGGTACCTCAAGCTGAGACCAAGTGGTATGAGTGTGAGACGAGTTGTTTGAGATAGTCATTTTGAACTCCGGAACACAACAGATCTGTGACCACTAGTAGCAGACAGTGCATAGTCATTCAACTGTCCACTCTACCAGGTTATCGACGTGTCACTACACTCTCGCTACAAATAGATATTGCGTAGGTTTATTGCCAACAGCATGTCTAAGTTACTTCCGTGTCACGGTGACCTTATGGACATTTTTGTTTTTCATATTTTGTGTACTATATGGACGGTTTTGTAATGATTAAGATATGAAAAGCATATATAAACTAGCTAGCAGTTCCATACCTCTCTTGGATCCATTTACATTTTGGTAGATATTACAACCTCGACGTAATTTGAGATTTAACATTTGGCATCTGTTCTAGAGTTGCAAAGAATTTGTATATATTCGCTGAGAAAGAGTTGATAATGCAAAAATTTAAAATCTTAAAAACGATTTAAATCTATTTGAAATCTAAGATATCGTTCATGCAGAAAAAATCGTAATCTTGTGTACAGGGTCAAACAGCACTCCAACATATTTAAAGCTCAAAACATCAACTGTCCCTTCTTCCATTTGACTGACAGGTGAACTATATCAAAGCCAGATGTAAAACTTGCTTAATGATAACACAAAAACGCATCACACATCATAAAAAACACACTAGATCTTGGAAGTATAAAGTATACAAGAAAGATGTTAGATCTTATGACCGCTGCCTTTGACCAATTTTCGAATGCTTGCTTATCGGTCAGTAAGTGAGGTCTCAAATGGGTCAAAACTAAATTTTTATTTGTTTGACGAAACATCTCTTTCACCAATATGAGGAGGGAAATTGGTATGTGTTACACAGGCTTTGCGGAACAGTTAGTTGCGGTGGTAGCGCTCACGTAGTGAGAGTGACTCTCCAGTCGTCATCTTCAATTATCCTCCTAAAACCTCATCTTAGATTTGGCAAACTTCCAAATTTGTCGAGTTTGTTTACGATATCTAGAATAAGTGGTCATTTTTATACGAGTATCTAACTTATAGATGCCTTAGAGACTATTATAAAGGCAAATAAACGACCAACTACGGCAGAAAACTACAGAGAAAATGAATCTTCTTCTTGAGTTCCTTTAAACTCAACAAGTAATGACATCGATTTTAACCTTTGTCTTCTCTTGGATCAATCATTTCCGTGTATGACACAAGAAACACCTTGAAACTTATTCACAATTGTTCTGTAATGGAAATAAAACATTTTAAGAAATACGAATAGTGATATTTCAAAAAAAGGTTTCCTCTTATGGTACAAATGTACAACATAATACAAACATGGAATTTTTATTCATCACTCATGATGGGCTCATTAAAAGGAGATTCGATTTTTGAAAAGTTAATGTAATAGATTTTATTTACCATTCGTATGAAAATTTCTTAGTCTGTGTAAGCCCGATATCGTTTCTTCAGGTAGATTAACTTTTATATTTCATATTTTTTTAAATAGTGAAGCCTTCATCTTATTCTACGTTAATTTCTTTATCTTGCTATTTCGTATAACAATTAAAGTTAACATTTACCCTAGATTCTGTCAAATCGGAGGCTCCTATCTTATACGCAGTAATGTAAGGGAAAGACGCGAACTGAAACTATCATAGCGATAACAGACGTAGAAGGGTTTAGTGGTAGAGCGCCCGCTCATATCGTTCGCAACAGACGTCTCGTCGCTAGCTGATAGTGAAAGATATTCAGTGCGCTACTGTGCGAGTGTCTTCATAGCTCCAGCTCGCTGTTCTCTATATACTGTGCTACTCGCTGCTACAGCATGCAAAAAGCGCATATAGCTTTCACTTTCAAAACGCGTTTGATAGAATTATGAAAACTCAAAAAATACTTAATGATATAGATATCCATTATCATATGAAGATTGATATACTTTGGGTTTGACCTAAAGAAATTCATTTTGCATATTACAGCTAATTACTCTTCTACATGTTTATATCGACCTACACCTTGCAGAAAGTTATAAGTTTCTGAAAATTTATCTTAACAATTTAACTGTCTTTTTTGTTGAAATTAACTCACAATAAGATATTTTCCGTATAAAAAGTTACGACAATAGAAAATTTACAATTTGTTGGACTGGTATTTAGTCTACGTAAGTAATATTTGTATTATGTTCTACGACTTGCAGATTAAGTTTTTTGGAATGTATTGATATGTATATTCTACTCAACAAAGCCAAATTAATCGTACACAATAATCATTCATTGTTATTAATTTATTTCTGCATTACATTTCGAATTTACTTTATTTCATGAATAGCTGCGAAATAATACATTTCTATGCATAATCAACACATCGACCCATAATAATGATTAAACAACCTGACAAATATATGATACCCTTAATCTCAAGTAATATGTAGTAATATTACAATCATATCTAACTACCTGAGAAACATGACACTTCGTGTTATAAAACCAAGGTTATCTCACCAGATTGTAGTAATCAAAATGCCACTTTGACCTACACACACCTTGTATACTTGTTGTGTAATATTCAAGAGCTACAGGTTGATATAAAACAACTGACAATGACTCTGCTGTGGCCGATTTTACAATCCCTCATAAAAGCCCGTAATTGGCTGGTAATGGAAGGGCAAGGGGCACGATCGCGTAACGACAGGGCCATGCTAACTCGATAAGATTGTTAATTCCGCCTGTCACGCCAGTGTCCAATTGAACACAATGCAATTACGCGTCTTTACAAGGATACTTAATAGCGGTGTGACCCCTATGAAAACAAAGCCGACAATGTGTTAATGTGTTTATGACAATGTAAATAGGGGATCGTGATAGCGACAAATCACGCGCTAATACCCACTTGATGCTGGAGAGGAATCTGTGGTATATTATGTAATGGGTTTGTTGAGCATTAACCAGTCGAGTGTCTAGATAACGCAGCATGTTTACGATTATGTAACGCCAGAGCTCCGTAGAGTAAGGTGTAGGAAGTTGTGGCAGCAGCAGTATTTCCGGAGGGCTCGCTGGCAAGAGCGTATCTATCAGCCGAGTCTAGTACTGCGTGGAGTTACAGTGAATGAAGATGTGTATTTCTGACGGTCACTACTGACCACGCTGTTGATTGGCAGCCGGTTCTGATCACGTGACATCAACACGCGCTGGATATCTCCAACTAGTGTTCGCCTGTGGAATGGTAAGCTGGGATTCCTGTAGTGTGGGGAGTCTTATCAATCACTCGCTTCTTGGATCTGATAGGCCGTTCGTCTGTGGGCCAGTAGACTGGCAGTCATTAGCCGGTAGGAGGTGGACGGCAAAACTCAATGAGAGAATCTTCCCCTGGGACTGTTGCCGGATAGCCGAGTAGCGGTGGACGATATAATTATACTATTAAATCAATGACGGGGATTGAGAACGGATACCGAATTTGAGGGTCGAGGTGTCATCGTGAAATGAGCAATGAATAGAATTTGTCATTGATTGGGAGGAATTCTATGGATCTACTGTCTCTATGACCATCGTCCTGTGTTTAATTCTCCACGTGATTTATTAGCTTAAGTTGTGACAAGGGGTCATCCCCCATCACCAAAGCTGGCGTACAAAAAATTCTCAGCTTCCATTTATTTTGGAAAGAAATTAACCTGTTGGAGGGACAAGATAAATGACGTCATCAATGGCCAAATCCACAAGTGGACAGCCAGTTGCTCCAGGAGCAGACGACACTCGGACACTGGCACGTGCGTTGCCAAAGCAACAGAGGCACGTGCAGATGAGACAGAACGGTCATTTGCCATGGCCGTCTCACCTGTGTCCATCCTGTGGTCACTCTTGTCCATCTTCGTAGCAACAACATGCAGTGTGACATTTGCGTACCCCGCCTGGGTAGACCACCCGGATCAACTTCATTCATTTGGAATGTTCAGATATTGTATGACTGATCTCCATTCCGCCTCCCCCTCCTCTAAGTGTCTCAGTTACGGGGGTTCCCCTTCACTTGGAAAAGTCCCCGCGGGGGCGTGGCAGGCATCATGTATACTGTTCGGGGGTGGATGTGTGATTATGTGTATATCAGCATTACTTACTATTATTGTGTTGTGTGCAAGCAAGCGCAAACATCGGAGACTGGCATTACTTAATGGTTACCTTCAAACAGTGGCAGGTAAGCTCATCAACAGGTTATACTAAACACTAAGTCTTTTGTTCTTTCACTGTCATCTTTACCCCTCCCTCCCCCGTTAGTATATAACCCACGTCTCTTCTGTCATCCCTCTAAGCTTTCATACAAAGTTTATACACTCAAGTCTCTAACATACAGTATATAGATACACCGCTAATCTGTCCCACACTTAGCCTATATGATTTAAACATATTTTATTCAATAAAATTGAATTGGGATTGGTGAACAAGCCGAAGGGCTTATTTTAACACCGCTCCCATACAACATGTGATACAAAATGAAAGAAAATGCGACATCATCGATGTTGATCCTTATGTAAACAATATAAATATACATTCATCAATTACAAGATTAATGTTATAGTTTAAGTAGACAGTAATGGTTTGGTGTGTCTAGCAACCCATTTGTATACATATAAATCTATCAAGGGAGTCAAAACCAGTTTTTATTTTTGGGTGTCAGATTTGAATCGTTGAGTTTTGGTGATAAAATCGTGAACTGAATCAATTATTTTCTGATTTTCAAGGTGGCTAAGTTCTTTGTTCCCGTTCAGAATTGTATCCAGGGTATGACCAGTGTTATAAAAGTACATATTTTGTCTTAGGTTGGTATAATTACCGCAAGTGAAAAAGTAATGTAGGGCGTTTTCTGTCTTATATCCACAAGAGCAGCGTGGACTGTCCAATATGTGTCTGTTATATTTATCCGAGTTTAGATTACTACAACCGAGTCTGAGTTGACAGTGAATAATTTGACAAAATCGGGTGCCGTATAGCCTATATACACTTCAAGTCTCTCACACGAGTCTGTAGACACACCTCAAGTCTCTCACAGGCAGTCTATATATACATCTCAAATTTGTAACATACAGTCTAATAGACACATCTCGAGTCTCACACACACATTCTCTACACCTCGATTCTCTTACTCACAATCTAAACACCTCGAGTCTTTCACACACAATCTATACACCTCTATCTCTCACACATAGTCTATACACCTTGAGACTCTCACACACAGTCTATACACCTCGATTCACTCACACACAATCTATTCACCTCGAGTCTCTCACACACAGGATAATCTTCGAGTTTAATTTCTTACAGTTTATATATATTCCTCGAGTTTAGCATTGGCATTGAAAACATCGTAAGAATTAATAGTATTCAAGCTCTCTGTATATAAGACCACAGCAACTCTATCCGATCGACCCCGCATCTCCCCCTCCCTCACTATAATGAGAACGTGGATCTCTGATAAGTAGTGAATGAATGTTACGATTCATATGTAAGACTGCAGCAAGTTTCCCTAGTCATACCCAACTCCCTCCTCTCACCCCTCCCGGTGAAATTCGCTAACAAGTTTTTCTTATGACTTGATACGTTTCATGTTTGTTTTCTCTCGATGGTTGTCGAGACACTGAGTATCATTTCTGTTTGCCAACATCCAGATGTAAGCTTTCAGTGATGCTTGAACAATCGATAAAAGTCTGTACTCTCGCTGAACTCGTTTCTTAGGTGTGTGGTACATCTTAATCAGCTATGCATGCTCTTTAAAGCGCTGTCCAGCCAATGATACACATTTTTTAAAACTCTTGTCATCTTTAGTGGTGTGATTCACGTTGTTCATTAGATGCTTTGATGAAGTTAGTCAACAAAAAAGGGTTAACTAATCGCGAGATTTCATAACGCTCATTAATATTTTCATCTAAAAACGTTAGCATTGTTGAGTTAATGAAGTTTCAACCTTCTTCCCCATATATTTCTTCGGTTTAAGTGGTTATTCTTCTTTGGAACTGTGTAAAAATACGAATTCTGCGTGGAAGGTTAATGGATATCGACAACGGGTATCAAATTTCAAAGACCTATTACATTTGTACGGTTTAACGAAAAAAGCTTCGCGCAAAACCATAATGATACCGAATGCTGACGGAAGATATACTTATTTACAATGTTAATTTGACAATCCAAAGACACGAGAGCTCTTAAAAAATAATTTCCTTTTCTCATTATATACCTACTTTTCAAAGAAAAAAATAGTTTCTTTCTTAACGAAAAGACGTATGTAGTATGTTCAGCAGGGAGATGCTTTATAACCAGGGTTATTAGTGTCACTTACGCGTGATCAAAAAGATTCCGTAAACAAACGACGAGGGTGATAAATATCTTGTCTCCACTTTTCACACCATACCAGCATATTTGAAGTTGCGTAAGATATGAGGTGTCAGCGCTAGTCCCGATAAAACTAATCTTGTATACAGAGTCTTTTCCTGTAAACATTTTCATCATCAATCCTTCTGATAAATACACTTGGGGCGATAACGCATAGCTTAGCCCTGCTAATTGGCCAAGGGAAGACGGAGAGTAAATACACAAACTGCTAACTACGTAGTCAGTCCCCTATTAGCATACCACTTGTCAACCAAGGATTAGACTGGTGTTGGTCTTTCCATGTATATTTATGAGGGACTTTGGTTCCGCTATCATGTCATGTAAATTGTAGCAGTGGAATTGAGTATTCGTTGACATGGTTGAGATATGTAGAACAATTATTATTTGTGTGTGGATAGATTGGCTTAATAGACGGATATTGATAAAAATAAAAAATAATTGATGGTCAGTCAGCCAGAATAAGAAAAAGACGTCTATATAAAAGCGGGAGGTTTAGATCTTATTCTTAAACTAATGGAATTAAAGTCTACTTTTCATTTTTGAAAAAATCTTGGATTGCCCGTCTAAGTTTTCGTTTCAGAGTCTAATAGGTTGTCTCGGATGGTCCAAGTTGAAATTTGAAGGAATATGAGTTTAGCTGATATATTGTAAAATATGACTTTGTTTCAAAACATTTTGTTTTGATTGTGTTGATAAATCAACTAATGACAAAGGGTTTGCCGATCGTTAGATTTTCAGTTTTAAAGCACTATAACTTTACCTTAATGAATTGGGTTTTTTTGCTTTTCTGGTTTCTTTACTCCAACGATTTACTGTAATTGTTTTATAATGTAGGTAAGACATTACTTTGATCTGAGCTAAAATGGCACTTCACTAAACATGTCCTATAGTAAACTCCAAGAAAAAATAAAATGCAGGAGACCATGTGTTCTACTAAAAGGAAGTTGCGCTAGAGAAATGCGCAGCTTATCGCACTCATTGCACCGTCTAAATCTTACACTGCATTTGAGCTTGATGGGTTAGGAGGAATCAATATTTCATGTATGTCCGCTTCAATCAGTATCTGCTAGACCAGGACTTTCAGGCTGAATTGAATGTTCCATTAAGCATTAGATACCGTTTGGTTGATTTCCTAGCATTAGATTAACTACTTGAAAAGCTTAAATGGTTTGCGGAATACCCCGATGAACAACTCTCCAAAACAGCATTTCAAGACAAACGACAAACGGTAAAATTACGAGGGTACCTTCGTTAGGAAAGTCATATTTACCGTTGAAAGCCGTATCATCATTGGTGTCCACTGTTTCAGCCCCATTTAATTTTTGATCATTTAGACTCTTGTCCAATGCTATATATGTCTGACTAATTACTTAATTATTGGATGGAATTAAAGGTCAATATCTACAAATATGCGAAGACTTTGAATGTTGTGATGATTGTGATATTGTGTGCACAGATACATTGATCTGAGTTGGATTCTCCATAATATCAACAGGAAAGGGTTCGATCTTACGGTGCAGATTAGTACAACCTTTGTTCATGGCGATTGAATACTTAGATTTGATACGTATTTTGAATAATGCCTCTCTTTTGACTGTCTTTTGAAGCACCAATATACAACGACCTTTATACATATGTGTGTAAGTGTATAAAAAGACCTAAAACATAACTTTTATCCTCCATCCTTTTGTTTACACTTTCATAATGAACTGAGTTAGTCTAGTTAATATAAACCTATAACGTAGATTATAATGTACATACTGTCATAGAGTGGAATACGAAGTAGACGACAGATCAACAACAAACAAACAAACAAGAATAAAATATTAATCGTTTTTCATTTATTACAGTAGTCGAAATTTGAAATAACGACAATATGATAAGAATTTGAGGAAAGGACAATCATATTCTCGTTCAAATGTTTCAAAGAAAAATTTTCATAAAATTACATTAACGACTTCTGACCAGAATGACGAAAAAGATCAAAACACAGAGGGGAGTGTTTTACCGCCTATCGTGGTAAACCAAGATCTTCAATTCCCATAAATAGATATCTTAAAGAGTCATTAACTTTCTAAGACGTTAGTTCAAAAACGATTCCGTGTTCTTCCTGCCCATTTTTTTCTCGTTATCGCTTCAAATACATCTTGAAGAAAAAAACTGTTTGTTTAATCTATTACCGGGCCGGAGATGTATATTTATACCCGCTGTTCTCCTCAAGGGGTGCTGTTTCTGTTTCGCCTTCGATAAGAACTCACCAATGAGAAAAAAAAGCAGATCAAATATTTGAGATGGTCCCTAACGACTGAAATCCCGCTGGTTTCCTCATTCCGCAAGCTCCATGCACCGTTCTGACGCTGTTAGGAGTCTCAGTTGCTGAATCTGTACATCACAGAGGAATTGGCAAATCAGAGTTACGTTTTTTCATTGTGACACTAATTTCGTTGATTTTTATAAATTTATTTTGACACCGTGTAAGTGAATGGGTTTGAATTTTATCTTCGCTGCCAGTGTTCTATAAACATTAAAAAGCAATCTTTAAAGTCATCAACGTGCAGAGTACCTCCAGGTGGAAATCTTATGAGCAGTAGGTACATGGTTTGCACTTGCAGTGTAGACGAAATCCAGAGTTTTACTGACATATAATGTACCATCGTGGTATTTGCACACGTACATGTATCACCATGGAAACAAAAATGCAATTTTGCTTTTTGTATGTTTTCATGCCTACACTTGCCTCAAAATTGTTTTTGAACACGATCAATAGTATTCGGTGCATTTTTTCGACGTCAGTTAAAATCATTTGACACCAATGTCTGTTTTGTGGAACGTCATTTTTTTCATAATGTTAAAAGCATGCTTACTGTAGGGCATTAACCTCTGAAGGTTAGAATAAAAGTTTTTTTGGACATAGATTTACAGGTGTTTACTTCAACAATGGGCTACATAGGGGAACATTAAGATGTATAAATGAAAATAGTTTTTGACTTTTGGGGTTACCTTGCTAAAACAGATTTTGCAATTTATAGTGTAAAATGTAATGCATGTTTCCTCAAGTAATATACTTATTTTATATACTTATATTTGACTTAAGCACTGAACACTGCTATCCCTACTTGCTTAACATTTATCTATTGGTGAAAATTAGATTATATATTATATGGCATAAATACCCTTAAAACCTTGTATTTATATTTGTATAAATTTCGTTGTTTCTGGTACTAGATTCCCTCCAGTCAAAAGGCTTTTCGTTAGGTTTTATCCAATTACCCACCCACAATAATGAGCAATTTCTATGCGTGAGCAAGCTGCTGAACGGCTGAACTTGTGACCAATATACGGTCAATTTAGCAACGTGCATTCATATCACCCAACATTGTGCAAATTGATGACTTGGGTATTGTCAAGGATACTCAAATACAATGATACTATAGGTAAAGCCATACGCTCCGTTTGATTAATTCTTGCTAACAATGCTTGGCCATCGATTTATGTAGATTTTAGATGGGTGTGTACGGCGTGAAACCATTTAGAGAATGTGGCAATTGTGCTTGCGAAGCGTGATCAAGACACAGATTGGATTTATGTAGTTGTTACAGCCCATGAGCCAGGATAATAGCTCTTGTGAAGACCGTCCAGGGAATAAGCACTTTCTGACACTTGTTCAGGAAATGACAGGGTGATGATAAATCACATTGATGTCGATGAGTTAATGTAAGACTATTTAAATCATACGATATCAATAGGTAGTGATAAACTCTCGATGAAGTTGATGAGTTAATGTAAGACTATTTACATCATAGGATATCACTAGGTAGTGATAAAATCACACTGAATTTGATGAGTTAATGTAAGATTATTTAAATCATAGGATATCACTTGGTCGTGATAAACTCTCACTGACATTCTTGAGCTAATGTAAGAATATTTACATCGTAGGATATCACAAGTTAGTGATAAAATCACACTGAAGTCGATGAAATAATGTTATACATCGAGGTAGAGATAAAATCATGATGTTGAATGTATGTATATATGTTACAGTCAATGTCTAAAATCAGTCAATCTGTAGATCGACTGAAATTTTTAGTCAATCTGTAGATTGCCTGATTCACTCAGGCAATGTATAGATTGACTGAAAAAAGCAGTCAATGTACAGATTGACTGAAAATTTAGGCTGATTTTCAGACAGATTGACTGAAATGAATTATGCTCATTAATGGGTCAAAACAATAACAAACAGTAATGTAGATGCTCATAGTTGTATTGACATATCATGGATTATTTCAATTTTTGTTTGGACATGTGATGCTGGAGTGACACCTGCTGTTGCACTTCACACCTGACTTGAAACATTTACATATGTTGGTCTGACATTGTTTGCCATTTGCTACACAGTTGCATTTAGCATATCCCTTGCCACCAAATCGGGACTCACTCTGTACTGCATGACGTAGGCCAACTTCAACATCCCTGGACATGTCCTTGATGGTAAACAGCTTCTGGGTGCACAGATCAAACTGATTTCTGCTGTAGTGTCCCTTAAGAATGGTCACATTGTCACCCGGGTTGCCAGCAACATGCTCTAAACGACTACGTTTGACCATACGTTCAGCTTGTGAAAGCTGACCATCTGCAGCTCTTTTCTTCTGGACCTCGATGTTCTGTTGATTCACTCTTAGCTGTGCATCTCTGTTGGAAGGGTGTTTGAACGCAATCCAACTTTTGCTTCAGTTCCAAACAGGGCCTCATGTATGGTGATTGCTTTATTCAGCTGCTTAACCATTTCTGATCTCTTAAAACATTAGACAGAGTTAATCTTTGGCTTAGAAGCAATCGAATTATTGTTTGAACTGGCTGCCAATCTGTTGTCAAAGCATACCACATGAATTAATTAACTTTCTGTATGATTACAGAAGCGCCATGTGATTTCATTAATGAGCATAATTCATTTCAGTCAATCTGTCTGAAAATGAGCCTAAATTTTCAGTCAATCTGTACATTGACTGCTTTTTTCAGTCAATCTATACATTGCCTAAGTGAATCAGGCAATCTACAGATTGACTAAAAATTTCAGTCGATCTACAGATTGACTGATTTTAGACATTGACTGTAACATGTATACACACATCTCAGAATATTAAGGAAGTGATAAAAAGACACTGAAGTCTATGGTAAAATGTAGACATATTAATCATATGAATATTGATACATTTTAGACCTTCTCATGGTTATATTGAATTACAAACAATTTAGGAAATACCAGTTAAAATTGTCCCGTCGATTTAATAATTATATACTTAATGCGTCAATGACACCAAACCTTGATTTGAAAATGTCATAGTACCCAAGATGCAGAAAGCAGATAATGTTAATCATAAAGAGCAGGTGGCAGTTATTTTCGAGTCTGTATTCATATTGAAACTTTGAATATAAGGGATTATTTGATATTTGAAAATAGTAAAAACGTTGTTAACATCAATGCCTATCAAACTATTTCTAAGCAACTATATTATTATTCAACCAGTAATTCAACTGAGCGCGTTTTATCATTGGCAACATAATTCGAAAACAGTGAGGGTTAACATTTAATTCAAATATTGAATTTTGATTATTTAAGGATCAGTTATGATGTATACATTGCAACTTCGACAAATTTCAAGTGAGACACCAAGATCTAGGTAACAAAAGACTTACACTTATATGACTGAAACTTTCCATCATTGTTAACATATATGGAAAAATATTGTTATTTCATTGATTTTGAAACGGTCCGACAATCCTCAACTATAAATGACATAGTTCCCCATCTAAAGTAGGAATCAATTTCTGTATGCGCATTTACTACTATCCTTTATCAGATACTTTACATCCATGAACTATATTCTTTACACTGATAAATGTTCATATCAGCGATAGAGCAAATCAAAATGATTGCAAGAGTTAAAGTTCAAACGTTGAAGGTGTATGGTGTTATCGCTGATATTCGTCTGGCGTAATCGTGAGTGGCATTTTTGTGGCAATGTGTTTTCTACTGTTGATGTGTCATGCAGCTTTGAAAGAAACTTTCCTCTTAACTCAACTTTGCCTGTGGCGGTATTCGCTTCTGTCACAGCAAGCGTTGTCTGCCTTGGCAGGAGAGAGTTCTTACATTGCTGGATACAAATTCCGGATGTTTAAATTATAGGAGACCATATGTGAATATCTTTGAGTGAATACACCATGTCGGACCACATTAAGATTGTACGTTTTAAAGATCTTCAATGTAAGAACACAGAGTGATATTACCTTAGGATTTAATAGATGATACAGGCGATGAGAGATTGAGGTATTCTTCAAAACGTTGTGTTTTTACAACCGATTACAAGCCCATCTCTTAGTTTACAGATGTGATACTAAATTTGCGGATACCCATATCTCTAACAATCAAATTATACGCGATGTTATTGTTATTTTTGAAGAAGATAATATGGCTTTTATGGAATCACCCGATGATAAGTTTCTTTTATTGAAAGAGACTAGTTGAAACAATGACTTGAAATTGTTTTGTCAGAAAACTTTCACATTAGTGTTTGGACATGACTCACTAACTTTATTACCAGTCAATATACCCAAGTTGCGTTTAAGTTTGTAAATTGGACCTTATAAATGATATTCACCGTAGTGTTGTATGTTATTCCTGGTGAATTGTAGAGTGCTGAGGTTTTTAAGTTTTTTTAAGTTTTAAAATGGCAGATTTAGATGTCTTCTTCTTGGCATTTATATTGCTGTCTGACTTTCTTACAAACGATAGATCAACGTCTTAAAGATAACATTGAGCAACGAGTCGATGCTAGGATGCAATATTTTTCATCTATCCTGTTACAGCTATCAAGTGGTTTGTTCAAGATGGAAATCATTTAGGCAGTGGTCGTGAATTATTCGCATTGCTTTTCCACCCGTTCTCACACTGAATTTTTTTTTCAAGGTTAAATGTTATTGTATGGTTATACTTTATTGTGTTAAGAAATTACCTGATAAGTGCTGATTGCCTAATAGATCTAATATCTACTTTGTCTTTGTTCGTAAAGTTCTTAAATGTTTTTTTTAATTAGAAGTGAGTACGTTATTGTCACTCTTCAATACAATACTTGTTTAGCAATGACAATAATGTATTGATTATTTGTTACTGATAAAAAAACCCCATATATTTCGAAATTAAGATATGTTTCCAACACGCAAAATGTCTTTCTGCCTTTATCTATTTAAAATTCAAAAGTGGAAACTACCTGACCTCATTTAATTTCTTCTCAATGGATTAACGATTAATAAACCCAAAACTTGCAATTTCATTTTTATAGATATTCAAATGTTGAAATATTCTAACTCATCGTTATCGTTTATTTTTTCAGTGCTTATTATGGCGGCTGGTCTACTGATGTTCCCTCTCGGTTTCTCTACACCGTTTTTCCGGTACTACTGTGGAGACGGCGCGGGGCCATACGACACAGGACACTGTATGATTGGCTGGAGCTATATGCTAGCCATTATGGGCGTGGCCCTTTCTATCTTCTGTCCAATTCTATCAAACTTTGCTGACATCAAGTGTGATGAAGACGATTTATTTGAGTTTGTATGACATCATCATTGACGTCATGTGTGACGTCATCAGGAACGTGATATTGTGTAAAGTGGAACACTGCCAAGTGAAGGATATTTTCGTGCGGAAAAAGTGAAATATGTGTGGTCGTTTAAGTTAATAAACGTCATAAACTGAATCTGACTATTGTTAATACCAGAAAAGAAAAAACTGTGTCAAATAGAACGATCTCATTATTGTATTACAATCTGAGTGGAATGGACATTATTTTTCATTTCATAATTTGTATTGTTTGTGAATCATTTACAGTTATCATTATTACCTTGTTAACACCATCCAAACGATGGATTGTTTAAAAAAGTCACAAAAGTTGACGCATAAAGTCATTTTGTTGCAGATTCAGTTGCATTCAGTTGCAGATGTACAACATTTAACAGAACTGTCCATTTTGTTATAAAGTACCATTTTGAATGTGAATATTATGTTGTTAAAAACAGAAGCATTTCCCATTGTGACCCATCTGAAAATATCTAAAATAAAGTATTGTTCTTGTCTGTATAATTGTTTCCATATTGCTTTCAGAGAAAACAGCAAAAATAGCACACAAACTGTACAATTAAGAGACAGACAGAGAGATGATTGGAGTCTTCGAAGATCTCTTTTATGACTATGATTAGATGCCTTGAATATAATCTAGTTCTTCCCTCTGCAATCCTTGAAGGCACGAAAATGAAGAACAAGATAGGACCGTTTAAAAAAAGGTCGCATTATCAAAATAGATGTATTTCATAGAATAACATGTTGTCTCTCCATTAGTCGAGGCGATGACTAGTATCGAATTAAACTGTTATATTACTCAAACCGCCATTTTATTTTAAAGTCTGAAGACTGAAGGCAGTGCATCCTTCTCATTTATTTTTACCATTTCACTAAAGTAAATAAAAATTGTTCCTTTTGCAAACTTGCTCCACCATTGTGACCAATATTTGTCACTTTAGCGGGATTCACATCCTCGGTTTCCAAGGGTTGATTGTTTTAATGCTCTTCACTTTCACACACATTGAAAATTTCCATCAGGAACATCTGTACTACAATTATCTGCCCCTGAATACAAAAAGCGAGTGGAACTGCTACGTCGGTTTAACGTGTTAGCCATCAAATGGCGTTGCATGACCCTTAAGCCTTGCAATACAGAAATTGGATTGTGATTCCAACTCAAATTCAATCTCTTAGCTCACACTTTCTTGTTCACAGACAATCAGGAATCAAATTCAAGTTCCTGGGCATGCGCTGAAAACAAACCTTTTGAAATAATCGTTACCAACACTTACTGCCATTTTCCGCCTACCATGCCGTTTAATAGGGTTGTCTTTCATTACAAGACTCAAAGGCGGATAATTAAAATACAAATTTTCCTGATGAAAAGGTCCTAGGGCTGATTGAGATGATTAGGAATATGAAGCCCTGGGTGACCGAGGATGCGAAATACATAGACATCATCTAGGTGGTTTTCCATAGAAAAGGATAACAACCTTTGTACTTGGTGATCATAGGCATTTTCAATTGAAACTGTATAAGAAAATGTCATTTATTATAAGTCGGATACTGTTTTTAAACACAATGGTATGCCATGAAGCAGCTCTTCAGTCCAGCTCCTTTGTTGATCAACCTTTACCTCGATAAATGAAATACAGCTATGAGGATGGCATGACACAGACATTCATAGAATAAGTATAAAGGATAGAGCTTGTGCATGTTGGAACAGTGTATTGACGTTAATAAAACAGGTTCGTGTTCATAGATCACATTCAGACGTTTAGTAATTTCTATATTTCAAATCAACTATATAATGCAAAGACTGTTTAATGTTCAAAGATAAAAAATATCAACCGTTATAAACTAATTAAAATAATCGGGTAATTGGATGTGATTTGAAGAAACCTAATTTTTTCATGTTAACCCAAGACCGTATGATATCTGGTGCAGTTTTTTAGGTTTCATTTTCTTCTCATCTATCTTCCCTTCTATCTTCTCAACCCATATTTCACCAGTCTTGCCTTAACCACAGATGTATGCCTCATATAACATATAACATAAGAAAAACGTAAGTGATGGATAAAATGATATCAAGATTATAAAGTGCTCAATCTACAATGAAGCATGCATAAAATACCGTAGCCAAGTTCTGATAAAAAGGTGTAGAACTTTCCGAAAACCCTTTAAAAACAACCCTTAGATATTTTATTATGTATTTACCATAGAGACACATAATTGTCCACTTTGTTGAAGACAAATGACGGGAAAAGAACAATAGCATGACACCATTACCCAACATCTGGTTATTACAAGTATATTGCCTTCGAGTCCTTTCACAAAGCAACCTTAACATTAACTCCCATTCATTAACAATGCACTAAGGTTACCTTAGTGGCTCACCTTATCACTGAGGACTTTGTGAAAGGAAGACCTAGACTCAATCTGCTGCGCGTTCGGTTTCAATTTTAAATTTACTCGCCATCAGTCCAGTATAACATGTCTCTGATTTTAAAACACACTAAGTTTATCTCCTAACTATGTTCCACAGGAGTATGTTCTATAAGATATATGGCTTGTGGGAGATCAAGCGATATAAACATGGATATATTTTTTGGACAGTAGATTTTAAACCCGCTGCCGTCAAGTAATGACATCACAATTCTTTGACGTCATAAACAGGACGACATCATAATGTAATGACATCACCGAACATGGAGTCATATAAATATGTACACTTATATTATATTAGTAGCTTCATATTTACAAATTATAAAATAAATAAATCGAGAGACTATTATTGCTTATTGCGGGCCAAATGTTTTTTCTCAATCTCAAAGTGTAGTTTCAAAATAGCTAATAACAAACTCAACTATATACAAGATAGAGCAATTTCCGTCCATTCAGCACTTCTCGATATAGTTACAGTTACTTTATAATTGAACGAAGTTTTAAAGTGAAACCTTCATAACGAAATTATTGTTTGGAAACGTATAATAAGGGTAAGATATTACATTAAGATGATTCCTGATTTAAGATTCAAGATTCAAGATATTTTATTAGTAGAAAGGACAAAGAGGCATTTATGTATCTAATCGTATGACTTGTGTTTATAAGAATATAAAGATCTAAAATATGAAACAACCCGTTTATCCTAAATTATTTACTTTGCAAAAAAAAGTGTATTAAGACTATGTTAGAAATCGGATATTACATATCCTTTCGCCGACGGAAGTTGCGGAGGTGTAACGTACTTGGTTATAATCTGCAGCAGCACAGTCTGTGAGTGATGAAGCCATTGAAACCTGAAATTAACATCTTGACAAGGTGACAAACTCCATTGTAATGGTTTCTATTTTAGAACAGGATCTGATTTTTTCGTTGACTCGGAACAAAAGCCTTTATCAAGCAGCCTGACTTAAAAATGTATCCATTGCGAGCCAACAATAGTGGTTGATTAGTACTAGAAAGTAACTATAGAGATGCGTGGTATATAACCTTGTTTTATAGAAATTCATGACATTAGCAGTGATGCCAATTGAGATGGTCTTATGAAAGAATGATGTGACGTACATTTATCAGTCCTTGGTAACCTACGTAAACTAATGAAAACAAAGACCATTTATTCAAACAAACTCTATTATATACAATACACTTACCCATATGATGACATATATTCAATATGTGCACATCATATTTTGCCTTGCAACGATTGTGTCAGTGCGAGTTTCCTTATTTTGTTCCCCATGACGTAATAACGTCATTGTTTGTGACACTTATTTTGCAGATGAAGGAGAGGGCCGTTCTCTGGATATTTCCATTAGATCTACATGACATCGAAACGGAAAAAAGATAATCATAAAAATTAGGAAGTATATTACTTTTACAGAACTCGTGAAAACTCCAGCTGTACAAAACGTCAGTCAAAACATCATAATACGCACTTCGTTTGATAGTAATTTTTATATATTTATTTAAAAGGGAACATGTTTTATTATAGTTAAACATATACCTTTACAAATCGGTACACAACGCTTATAATCTGCTGCAATTTTCACATTTTAGACGATTCATTTGGGATTTGGCGTGAACATGCTTCCTTTTAAAGACGGCATAAGGGTGAGGGATGGTATTGAGGCGATTACCGAATTGATTTAGACAGCAATGAGACATTATATATTGTGTATTTACTTTACGTTGAGCAAAACGCTTTTTGATGCTGCACGACTCCATATACATTCATACCACAATGATTGTTAAAGTGATGACAGGATTAAATTCGGGTTACCATCAAATACTATCTTGCTATAGCGAATCGTAACGAAAGAAGATAGATTTTCGGGACGATGATATCATTGCCGTCCAAAAAATACAGCAAGATATGATTTGCTTCCTTACAGAATCTAATGTTCCGATGATTTTTGCCGAATGGTCCTTCTTACATAATTCTAAGAAAATTTAGTAATTTAGTAACATCGCTTCTGTGTATCCAAAACAATTCCTATGATAGACATTGTTCCCTTATTTCACATTTTCAAAGCTCTTTAGCAGGTTAACTTTGAATCAGTTACATGAGATAGAGTTTTTTAGTCGACTGACTATTAAACTTTGATTCTTATTGTATGTTGTGCTTGTTATTGAAATGATGACTGCTTGCTGGAGATGGTTAACTTGAAGTATCGTTAAACAAATTTTTCGTTGATTATCCGAATGCTATGATTAATGCTTACGATTTACAATATTTTGTTTAGAAAACAAATCGAACACAAGAGAAAAAAAATAACTAAATAAATGTTTGTAGATCTATAGCAGATTTAATACGAATAACTTGAATGAAAATCAATGCATACACAGAGTAACACAACCATATTGTCATTGACACGAACCATGTATATATTTCAGAAGACAAAACACACAAAAATTTATATGTACAAAGGTAGGATATAAGCTTTTATTATATACATATTTCATACGATAGATAGATGTATTATCAAATTACCAACACCGCTAATGCATTACAATAAAACAGTGGCACTACTGATCCATATAAAAGGGTACAGTCAGAGAAGTTACGTGCATTCTAATCACCCGTTTGTTGACTGGGGTATTATTTCTGGGTACTGAAAAATAATAATTATATCATAGATAAATCTGTACATGGTATGATAGATGATCATCGTTCTGTCTAACTTCTTGATCTTTGTTTACACTGTGTGAATCATAAGGAATCGGCAACTCTCATTAGTGATTCTTGGTTAAGAAAGATGAATGTTTATTCACGGCCTCGTGGGCAAAAGTACAAAATAGCGTTTACACAAGGTCAATGACCATGGACACTGAAATAATTGCAAACATGGGTAAATCACGTTTCAGATATACTGCAATATTTTCTCTGTTAAGACATTCGTAAATAAACAATTTCCTCGTCGGATATAGGTATGAAGATAGCTTGGTAACTGCAATTTTCTAATTCCATTTTTATATGGACAGACTAACAAAAAGTGAAATTCGTCGTGGATAACGTCATAATTGTTCATTTCAATGAATCAATAATTACATTTGCATCCTATCCAAATTGCTGTATATCAAGTTAATGGTTTATACAACAACTTACACAGTACGTACGTACGTAGTAAGTCTCTATTTGAATTCAGTTTCAAAATATAAAGTTCTGGTTCCAGAACACTATTGTAAGGGCAATGGTTGTGCAAATAGAATGATGAACATAATTTACAATCTCATATTTTATATTGATTATATACAGCACAGTGTGTCTAATGTCAAAGTAGTTTGTAGTCCTGATATCGAGACTATAACACTATTTTTGAAGCCAAGTTGGTCTTTTCTATCTGATGTCGAGGCTACCACTGTGTTTCTGAAGTCAAGTTGAAGTTGTCATTCTGATGCCGAGACTATCATGGTGCTTCCGATGTCAAGTTAGTATAATCTTTACTATTTCTGATGTCAGTACTGCTCATTTTTTTATGATGTCAAGATTGTGCTGACGTTCCCAATGTTAACACGGTTCTCGTGTTTTTATGTCGAGGTTTCATCCACTTGATTTTCCCATTTTGGTAATACTGGACACTTGACACTAAAAGACAATTTTCATACTAGACACTACTTTGAATATACTGTATATCGTTTTAAGTATTCTGTGCAAACGTTTGACCGAGAAAAGATCCGTTTCAATCGAAAATCAACAATATTGTGATAACAGTGATTTCCTCATACATATATATATATTGATTCGTCCAACATCCCCTCATGCGGTTAATATTGCCCATTTATTCGTTTATTAGATCATTTAACTCCTTCATTTCAACATCATGTAAACTGGCATGTAAGATGTTTGCATTGGTAATTGGTTCAACCGTTTGTATGTTCAAAACAAATAAATGTTGTTTGGTTTCTGAACAGTGTAAACATTGGCATTAGATTAGTATTAGATTAAGTATAGACCAGTTGGAGTCTCAATTACATATTTCAGACAATCACCTCGTTATATCGACAGCCTGAACTGACTCGTATATTGATGATTAAGATAGAACATTTTGAATGCTGACAGCTGCGTTCTGTAAAGAGTTTCTCTAAATGCTACATTGTAACACTTGCGATTCAGCAGAAACTAATATGTTTTGATTCTTGATAAAATAATGTCACTTTTCATGTAAAATCGCCCGCAAATCTTTTAAGCAAATCTTATGAAACTTAGGGGAAAACTTAATTTGGAAACGACAAGTATAGTAAAGATATGATAAGCTTATAATCTTTTATCTCTTCTTCAAATATTTTTTGTCAGTTTTTTGGTCTAAATGTTTACGATTTATCGAAGATCTCTCGCGAGAACTGCATGAAATCAAAAAGCCCATGACAACATAAACTATTTAGATAACTATGCTACTATATATATATATATATATATATATATATATATATATATATATATATATATATATATATATATATATATATATATATATGGAAACTGAAGCCGTTACAAGTCTACGACGCAATATACCTGATTCTACAACGATGGCATATCTGATGCCAGTTTTTCCTTTAAAAGTGAAGAATGATTGTGGAAGATATATACAACACCACAATAATACACCCCCTCCCCAATATCAAACATCTACACTTCTTGTTAAAGAATGATTAATGTTATTAGCCTTGGATATGTCTTATTTTCAATGAGCTCGTTCAGATCTATCTGGAAATCTCAATTTATTGATTTCTTCGATGCAAAAATGAAGAGTCCTATTTCTAAGGCCAACATCCTCCGGCGAATTCACGTGGAGCTGTTCGTCTCCATCACAGCAGGAGTTGTCTGCCCTGACAGAAAACAAATTCCCACGCCGCTTGATATCAACTCTGGATAGACACTTGAGATTGGGATGGACAAGGATTCATCCTCGTCACATTACTAGTAAATACTTGACATGTATAAAATGGTCCACATCTCTCATGACGTAAAATACATTTTAGATGAGAATGATAATTTCAATAAACCACTGAAATAAAACTCTAAACCGAATGAGAAATGAGATGAGCAGATAGGTATTACATCTATTTTACACGTTAGGTTAATAAACAATGTCTATTTTGATTTCTCATCCACCATGAAGCCTTAGAAATACATCCGATATCACTTGTATTTCCGTACGAGATGCTTGCAGAGGTAGATGTATTGGCCATTTGTATAAACAAGGTGAATATGAAATGTTTGATCTCGAAATCTTGAAAATGTTTGCGTATTTCATGATAGTGTTTAGTCTCCCCTTGAGTTAAAAAAATTCATGTTGCAAAAAGACATTATTTTGGTCACCAATCTTCAGTGATGGGTTAATGATGAAATGATGAAGCAAGGTTTAGATATTGCTCTTTTAAAAATATGTAATAAACAACGAATCTTTTGTTTACGTCAACATATTTGCTCACAAGTGACATAAAACCCACCAAAAAACTAGACTTTGGCGACTTGCAAGAATTTGTATAATAATTTTGCAAATTTTTGTTTATATTTTCATTGATACTGTCATATACAGAATTTTTAGTGCAAGCATAAGGCATTTGTCAACCATGAACAGAACCAGAGAGCCTAGACCATTTTACCATTATATAAAGCATTTAATTAAAGAGCCACTCCGTGAGTTGTTTGGAGTCATATATGCCAAACTTAATCAATGGTGTCATTTAATCGCGAAGTATCGACTGTTACCAAAAAAACCAACACATTATAAAGCTTATTGGTTTTTTACAGTGACAATATGAAGGTAGAACGTAACGATTATGATCGAAAACCGGACAGTGGCGCGCGTCAAATCGTCAAACGTAAATTTGGAGACTTATCTGAAACAGCCAGGAGAGCAGTTAGGAGTTGATAACGTTTGTTAGGTTATATAAATAGTCTCCATGTATATTGGACGTGATATCTACACCCCTTTGCGTTCATAAGGCTGTTTTTAGATTTTCATGGAAAACCAGTATTTGTCATATATATGTCATTTGGACATGAAAAGTTAAGATGTTTTGATTTTATATCACCACATATGACATTTAGGTTCGTATCAAAGATAAATAATATGTTATGAAAATCACGGAGTGGCTCTTTAACTATCACCTTATCTATCATATCACCAAGCGTGATACGTTTATTATATTATGCGTGAAATTGGAGCCTCTAATTCAACATACTAGGCTACATGGTTATTTTTCTGTCTATATATTAGTAATACGTATTATGTATAAAATATATGTATATATAAACCTCACATATCTTACCGCTTCGGTTTCACTTACATTTCAGTTCTTGATATTCGAAGTTTTATCAAATGTATACTTTAAATCAATGGATCGATGCCAGATTGATCTTCAGAATTCTATCAATAGTTTGAACCTTATTTACACAGTTTCTAATGTACAACAACATACCTGAAACAACAGCAGTGGTGACCAAGAACAAAATAAGTATAAGTTGAGATATAATTTCGATAATGATAACTGCAGGCTATTCCCAATACATCTGCTTACCCGCTTTATAATTTTCCATGCATGTATGATTGACACGTAATAAATTAATACGTTGTGGAACTATTAAAAAACTTATTTGTTATGGATCAGCTTGATGGTTAAGATTTACCATCAACCTATAGAAAGCTCCCAAAAAAATAGAATCAAAGACAGTTGTTCATTCTCCATCTGAACATAACTATAATGCCAAACATATTAATGATTTTATCAGGAAGTTGAAGTGGGTTGTTTATATTCTTGAAACTTCATTTAAGTGACCTTTTCCTTAATTATCATGAGGAACGCGTTGATAAGTAACTTCTATGACTAGTTTGGTTTATCATGGGCAGAACGTGTAAGCAATGAACGGTAAATTTAACAACTTGATTTGTTATCGCTTAACATCAAGCACATCGATAAAACAACTATTGTTATGGATAATCAAGTACAATGATCTGATAGGTACATCCATACGCTCCGTTTGATTATTTCTTTATAGCGATAACATACCATTGATTTATGTAGATTCCAGTCCTTGTTTGCGGTGTGGAACCATTGTAAGAATTTGGATATCGTGCATTGGAAGTTTGATCGAGACATATATTGAATTAATGTTGTTGAGCTCATGAGCTGGAATAATAGCTCTAGTGGTGGGAATGGTTGAAAAGCACTCTGTGACACATGTTCAGGATATTCAAAGGTAGATTCTCTATGGAATGGTGTGCATTTAGCAGGATTTAGACTTCAAAGGGCGTTTACTTACCTTACAATGACTAATTGTATGGCTGAATAAAATAACATCTGCCGGCATTGGCTGGATCTGAAGATTTTGGATGCTAAAGCAATCATTTCAACGAAACATTACATAAACATTGTTGCTTTCTACAGGAGAAAGCGTAACCATCCTTTGGTAGTATTCAAACCTGTAATCGCTTGATCTGATGTCCCGCCAGGAGCTCGGCAACTTTGTCTGCAGTAGAGAACCGTTCTACACGCAGTCAGGTTTGGGTGCAATGCTACACTGAAATTCAGCGCAGTACACCAATGCTTCGCTAGTTCCAGCCGATGCTCGCAGGTTTCACCGCCATGCATAGCCACAATGGTGTTGCGGGCTTTCTTCCTGCAATAATACTAGCAGCCGCAATATAAGTGAAATAATCTTGAAAGCGGCGTTAAACACCAACTCACCTCACCTCTTTGACTCATCATGCTTACCGCTTCATTGAGGAACAAATGATGGTTGATGGTTATGAGAAGTCATTTCTCGTGAGCGTTACTGGTGAATGGTATAATCAAGCATTAATCACTGGTTATTTTAAGTTTGAAGTTTACAGGTCATAAGTCAGCATCGATCTGCACTATACGTTCTCGCTGACAAAATGTTCCGCACCGCTATTTATAACCTTGGTTGAACAACGGTTCAATGTTCTCTTTCATTGGTTTGTTTTCATTGTAACTGTCGGATCTTATTTTAATGTTGAGAATTGGTATTCTTTAGATAACCATGTAGTTAATTTGGGTAATTGCTCGTCCTGAACTAGTTTTACTACATACGCCTGCTCAAGAGTACCGAATGGTATGATCTTAATCAGCATGCTAACCTGACTTAAGAATACACTCAACGGCAAAAGAAATATCATCACATTAAGGGCAAGATACGCTCGTTAATACAGCTAAAACATGGTTACCTCATATCTTCAGAATTCAAGAATCATAATTCATAAATATTGAAACATTTTAGGGTTCTGTTCTAAAAAAAATTGTCGGTTTGGAATCTCTTCAACTAGGTCATGTAGTGATACTGAGAGTGAAATAAGACCATATGGTGTATTTTAATACGTCCTCGAATCGTATGACAAAGAAGGCGCATTGTGACAACACCACATATATCTCGATATTAATACTTTATTATATTTCATCTTAAATACCAATCAATCCGTTGAAAAAACATCAGAATACAGCAATTTCAGTATTCCATTTTGTGCTTTACAAAGCATACGTGAGACATAAGAGACATTCAGAATCAACTTCATCTGGCAACAGTGTTTTGCTGTTGGTTCTGGAATAATCAGATAACGATTTTGAGTGTACGTTAGACATTCCATTTCATGTAAAACTATAGTAGTGTGTATTATTTGATACGAGGTTATCATAATTCTAGATAAAACAAAGAAGTAAAATATGGATGTTCAGAGTGAATATGTTTGCTATCGAAGATTTTTTATCAGTATAGTGGGCTTTACTCTGTCTCCAAACCATGTATACATACTATTTCGAGTGTCATTCTAATTATCCCGACACCCAAATAATTATGCAGTGAACTTAAATTTCCCGGATGTATCGCTATTAAAAGACGTTATAAGTGACCAATTACCATGCTGTCAACAATTCTCTTTCTCAAAGGAAAACTTTTGTATTAACTAACCTGTAAAAACAAACAGAAACGAGAAAACTTCATTGAACATAGGTCTTTCTAACTGGAAAATGTTATAGCCTATATTGTTACATTGTGCGCAAAATTTCAGATCACATTTGACGCATAACATTCACATTTGCATATCTTTTGCAACAAATAGATTAGATAAAAATAAAAAAAGTTTCACCTATGATTGGTTTGATGTTAAACATTTCGGATTTTTATACCTTATAATTTCCTCATCATTTCGTTCTGATATTGGTCTAGTTAAAACAGGGATCTTTAAATAACGACCGAAAACCGATGAATAAAACAGTCAGTACTCGAATTGCATCTGTTAGCATCATGTGGTATTTTCTCTGATATCGACAAATGTGATATATTTGATTGATTAATGAATATACCTTAGACGTATATGTATATGTACCTCATTCATATATTTGTATGCTAATCTAATTCAAATCAATACGCTACTTTACATGATATGTATAAAATGGCTTATGACCAAAATGTGGGTAGACACCCTCCAACGGTGCTTAACTACTCCACGGAGTTTCAAAATGAGACGCTATTCCATAACTTAAAAAATCCTACTAACTTCTTAGAAAACATAATAATATTGATTGATATTCTTAAAGGTTTGCTTTATTATGCAGATGTGTTCAAGTTTGTAAATCTCACGAAGCGTCTTACGTTATTGAGTCCAGTACATTTAAACATGTGATATTTGAAACGATCTTGTCCATGGCCGCTCTGGGTACTCTTATAGTTCTGGGATGAAACGTCCTTAATCTTTATAGATACTGCGTGGTCATTTAGAGGTAGTTTGGATATAATATTTTTATCACAGTGCATGAGGAGAGACCTTATTAACCTGTGTTGGTAACATGATTTTTAAAAATTTCCATCAAACCTCATTTCTCAAGGACTTGCAGAGGAGTTTAATCTTTTTAACCTTTGTTCACCAAAAAGGACATACATGTATGCTATCTTGGATTGGTTCATAAAATTAACAAGCTGCAAAGCTATCTACTCCTATAGACCGATATTTTATAAGAATTCATGGTGCATATTCGTTTTAAAATTCTTCATCTCAATAGTTCGTTACTGATAACTAGGATGCTAGTAAAACATGCATTGTCAATCAACAGAAATTAAAAACATTTGTCTGTAAAATATCTATATAATCAAGATATCGTGGCATGTTTGACTAATAACATTTAAAAAACAAAGACATGAGACAGATAATAAAACAAGGAAAAACAGTTATCATCTATCAATCTTGACATCTTCTCATTGAAAAGTGTATTTCTTGATATGGTTATCTTGTTTTCATGCCCTTTCAATTTCGATATCTTGAGAATATCTTTCAGCACTTCAAAACATGGTTTTTCAAATTGAAGCGACGTATCTGCAGGAGATCAGTTAGGACAGAGTATAATAATTGACTAGAGATAATGCTTACCTGTTTTATCTTCACTTGTGTCATACAAGTATAACTGAGAAGATTTGGTTGCTTCATAATATAACATGTATGTTTCATTAAGATGATGCCCTTGTTTGAAAACTTCCTATGGTTCAGAATTGAAATATTCCAATTGTGAAAAAAAGAAGTTGATTTTCAAAAAAATACCAACATCTAGAATTATATGTTCTTCAAATAGCAATCGAACTTTGTTAGTTCACAAAGAACATTTTCATTTAAGCTAAACGTTGTTTATTTTATTTATACATATATATTTTTCAAATTTTCATTGAAAAGTACGGAAGCCTTATGACATGCATTAAATCATTTAGATACATGTTAATTCTACATTCTAATGTTTAAATGAAAACATTGCAACGAGTTCGAGTCATGAAATTTTGTTGTCTGTTTAAATCTAGTATCATCGATGCATAATACCGTTAAAAAAGAATATGAAAGTGTTTTACAATTTTCAAAAGATTCAATCGAAAGTCATTGCTAATGCAATTTTAAATTAATTCAACATTTGTAAATTGAAAGGACTGCTTAATGAAACTATCAAGTTGGATAATCTTTTGATGAACACATAACAAAGAGTCACTTTGCAGATGTGATCAAGTTCATATTTGTAAAACATAATGTGCCTTTACGACTTTGTTGTACTTTAAAATACCCTTGTGGCATTTAACTTTCTTAATGAGTTAAAGGGATAGGAAGCACATTAAAATTATCGAATAATTATCTAATTATAAAACTTCCTTCGTGCGTTGTCCTTTAAAATGATGCATACACGTGGTACTGTACTTAGCTAATAGTTCGCTCACATAACACCACGAATTGGTATATAGATACAATTTTGAAACTGTAATGCTTTTAACCATAGATTTTACTTTGGTTTTTAAACATTATCTTTACCAGAGATTTTATTAAAGTTTGAACTAAGGTAATAATGCGAATCATTGTAATAGTACAGACTGCACTTAGATACACAAAGGAACGAGCCCTTCCTGTACAATCAAATGTGTGGGAAGGGTTTTGACTGTGCCTGAAGTACAGCAATTCTGTTTAAAACGAAAGCCACAATTGCATGTGAAACATAAAACACAATCTGCGGTCACAACAATATATGAAAATGACAACTTGTCTGTTTTTCTATTTTAAAAGGTTTGATATGAGATATAGAAACAGATTGCAGTGCTTTTGGTGAGTTCACCAAATCAGCAATACGATTGGTTGATACCCCAAGGGTGAGCTACAACTTTATAACAACACATAATAAAAAGCCAAAACCATTAATTTGACCTTTTCTGTTTAAAGGGAATCTGACCGTATTCGGAATATGTCCACATGATCAAAATGAAATATAATGCAATAAATTATCACAAACTATAAGCGAATTATAATACTTCTGTCAAATTCGTGCAAAAAGTTTTATAACAAAATCATTCCTCTCAGTCGTTTCGTAAACAAAAACTAACACACTTCCTCGGGTCCCTTTAAGATATTTATGCTGACATTGTAAAATTGAAAATTGATAATAAGATAATTGTTCTGGACACATTTTCTCTACTTGATGATTATTTTTTTCCTTTATTTTCAACTGATGTTTGACCATCAATAAGTTTTAAACTTTGTTCATAACATTATGAGTCAAGCTTTAAAACTATTTTTACAAAGCCGGTTCAAAAACATGAGTTCATCTGAGAAATATTTCTTTGTTGATGGTTTATAACAATTGTATTAAAAAATATTAGTAATGAGTAATTCTTAGATTCAGAATCTTGTATTTTCGCCTTTCACATCTATTTGCATCAAAGGGGAGCTGAATGTCTGTGCTTCGAGAACCGAACTGTTTTATTTCACCATAGTTTTTGATGTCATTAAACCAATTATGAGAGAATGAAAGAAGATATCGATATGCTTTTAATTACAATGGTATTTTTTGACGAATTGATCCTGATTTATTGATCAAATACTAAAAAGAAAACTGTCAATTTAAACAAGTGCTTTAACTGCAATTAGGAGTGCAAATTGATATAGAATAAGGCAATAGATGTATAAATATTAGATGATATTGCCAAACATAGTAGCGAGGATCAATAGGGGGTTGCTTCCTCCCTATAAGATGATACTCAAAGGGGAGAAAGCAAATACTTCAACACAGGGTTTCACAATTTAAGTTTGATTAAAGGCTTTTGATAACTGAGTTGACTTATAAAATGAAAATCTGAAAAAAATAAAAAAGGATATGATAAAGGAGAGAATTCAAGAAATGCTCACATTTTATTAGAAATAGGAAAAATTTAGAACGTTTTGAACACAAACGTTAAGTGGTATGTTTTGTACAAGTCCCATCTTTCAGAACCACCCAAATAAGATAATTTGACTTCTTGCTGATGTTAGTTCTTTCATTGTTTGATTGCTCAATCAGTATCTTCTTCTTCACATTGTCGATAAATCTTTCTTTATTGTTTTAGTTTGGACATACTTGATATGCTTGTAGAGTTTTAAACATATTACAACATAATTCATGTCATATTATAATGGTGGGTAGCTATCTTTCAGCTTTGTTCCTAGGTTCTTTAGAGGTAATCCCAATGAGACATTGTTCGAATCCTCAGAAAGTGTAATGCCTCTTTGGAGGAGATTGATCTTGTCATTGAGGGAATTATCGGTGTATTACAGTATCGGATAAACTCGGTATCCAAATCTGATAAATATGCAACTATTATAACTTACTTACTTACTATTTCCGTAACTCCATACATTTCACAAAAGGGTTACCCATCATTGATCCCGAGTTTGTGAGGTGTTTTCAAGCGTGAACACAAGGGTAGATATAACACGCATTTATATCTTAACATCACCTAGGTTATCGAGACATTGTCAAATTTGTTCAAATTATCATATGTGCAACAATCGGAAATCATAAATTATGTGAGTTTCATATTTCTAAGCATACAATGAATCGTTATGATATTCATCATGTTTTTGACATATGCTATCGAGTACAAACGAAGTAACCTAAACTTCACAAATCATTGCCGTTTAGTCTCCGGATACTAATAATCGCCGAGCTAACTGAACAAGCATGATAAAACAAAATTTTAAGAATGTATTTAATTGATAGCATGTGATAAATTAACATTCAGAATTATTAGAAAACCAGAAATAAGTTGAAATATTTGCTAATGAACTGGAAATCTGGTTTAAAATCTTGACAGATTTTCAAGCGACTTGTATATCAGTTTGAAAAAATAATTCATGTAGGAATATACCAGGCAGTCTGTTTCAGTGGTGAATTATGTCCCACTTCAAAATGCCTCTCTTCTTCTACATGGGATTATTCTTCATGAACATATGAATAATAAAAGATAGTTGAACAAAGTCGTCCAGCTACTTTCCCAGGGACGTATTGCTATGGCTATCAGATCTACATCAGAAATGCTTAATATGAATAAACATATTTGGCAATTTATCTTATCATCCACCCAAAATAATAACTTCAATTTATCATGTACAACTTGGGTGATGACAATACATTAATAAACTTGCATTCGTTTTTGTCAGCTAATGTTGATAAATGACTCAGTGGGTACATTATCATTGATATTAGCAAAAACCCAATCCTAACAATCAGATTTGTTTAAGAAAAAGAAATTTAAGATTCAGATGAGAATCATTATTCCAAATATTTAGTCAAGTTTAGCTGCTCAAATGTAAATTGCAAAAGAAAGGAAAAGCACATTAATACAAATTATAAAACAAATCTGCAGCATCTTAATTGGCATCTTAGTGAGAAAGGGATTTTATGACAATTTATACATCATGTTATTTGGAATTCGTTGGACAGTTTGATATCTTTCAAAAATCTACAATCGCTTTTAAAAAGGTTAATTATATAAAAGTACAATTTCGTAACAAATAGGTTAAGAATAATGAAACTGAGTCCAATAATATATAATATATAATAATATATATAATATGATAATGAAACTGAGTCCAATAAAACTGAGTCCAATAATTAACAGCAGATAGAACCTTCGTATAAGAGTTTTATCTTTTTGACTGTTGTACAAGTAACAATTTTACAATCTTATTGAAAAACGACACATATATTGCCCCATGACAAAAGCTATTACAATATAGACAATCACAACCACGAAGATGAAATATTTTGGTGCATGTTTCAATCGCAGGTTAAACGTCATATGGTAAATATATATATATATAATGTAGACACTCTAAAATTCTTCAAACATTCTATTTATGTTCTATAAGCCCAAAATCCTTATGCAAATGTGCGTCTATATTTAGGCGTTCTCACTTGAGCAACTGTAATAAAAAATGGTCCTCGTAATATTAAACTTTTCATATGGAATAACTTTATAAGAAAGCAATTATAGTATCGAAGAGACAATTTTATTCTAGGGTGTTTTCATTAAAAAATATTTTGTCAATCGTTATGAAATCAAATAAACTGAAACGTCATCAGTATTCCCTCTGGAGTCATAGTGCCCTGTTTTCATACGATTTTCCAGTTAATATTGTCATAACCGATTGTGTCACCATAAAAGGACCTTAATCTGGGGCCAGACATATTACCTGCTGCAGTGGAAAAAATTAGCTGTCCATTGCAGCGTTTTGTTAGACTATAGTATTTCTGCAAATGCATGTATTCACATCCAGTTCGATATGAAATTTCTATACTTATCTGAATAACAACAAAATGTTTTGTTTTTTTAAAAGTTCGCTTCAAGTACTGCCTTTACCTCTGCAAATGAATACAACATAATAGTTCATGGATATTTGAAAACTTGTTTACATTAATATTCTTGGCGAAAACGTGGATATTGAAACATGAAAGATATTCAATGAAAAAATTGTCCTGGTTGTTGTCATAAGTTCCATGGATTTCTTGATGTTGGATACTTGTGGTTAGAATATCGACTAAATGAAGCTGTGTTATATTCTCAATTCAGCGTTTTGTCACTTTGATCGGATAGTGATTAAAGTGTTAAAGATATATTTCTCAAACACGTTATTATCTAATTATTATATAATTTTAGCAACATCAGACGCCAAAAGACTTTCACCAGTCCTATAAATATCATTTAACACTATCGTAGGAGTTGTAAAGGATAAAAACAAACAGTTTATGTCCATTCGGCATTCTTAATGCTTTTGCACAATTACTTGTTCCAAGATTCTATCAGATGAATAAAAGAGTAAATGTGCCTATATATCAATCATAGAGTGCAAAATAAAGGTATCATTTAATCATATTTTCTGTTAAAAAAGCACACAAAGATCGCTAACCCAGTCGAAACAAAAGTTTTAATGCAGTTTTCAACATTATTGTTGTCTTTGGTTTCATTGTGCACAGTGTTAAATATTTAGTATTGAATATTACTTTCCCATGGAAACAACCAACAGTAACCTTCTGAATAAGTTAAGTAAATCCACAACATTGGATTACTGTTCACCATACCACTTTTCATTGAGTTAAGCTCTACGAGTTCTTGTCTTGGAATAAACATGTGTTTCCATAGATATAGCAAAAAATAAACGTTGTAAGACAAAAAACAATTTACATCACATTTTGAAAGTTATATACGCCATGTTTATGCATTGTGGTTTTCGTTGTGTCCGGAAACATACAGGCTGCATGGATGACAGTCATACAGAATTCTCTTCTCTATCCCCTAAAAACTAAATACAATGTATTTGTTTTTTAATAATTTGAAACAGCATTACGCAAAACATAATTTTATCTAAAACACTTAATATTCACTTCCATTTAATATATATTGGATTATTGAAATATAAGTGATTTGTTCAGTTTAACATTATCATTTTTAAAGTTCAATAACGTCAATAAGTAAATACAGACATTTGCAAATAAGATAAAATTGCAATATGATTTTCATTGTCATGCAAGATGTTTGTTGACGTAATTACATTAATCTTTTGTATGTTTTAGGCAAATATGACATGTCTGGTGTAGACGCTACATATGTTTATCCAATAGTTGAAGGTATTTGTTCTTCCCCCAAGCTACAGACGGCTAGAAACACACCGTCGTGTTGTCAACAACCAATTAGTAAGGATGCCAATCTGAATTGTTTGGTTAATAGTGGAGCATTACACTGGCATCGATCGTTTCAAAATATAGCAAAATGGGAATTTGCTGCTTTCGTGCGTGTGGATACCGTCATTCACAAAGTTTTTAAAGCAAAAAATAGAAACTGGCTAAAATTGAATTGAAAAGAATTTGACTACTCTGATAACAATTTGTAACAATTATCAATGGCTATATCTGTCATTATAGACTACTAAGAAGATACGTTATTATTTATCTCTATATATATATATATATATATCTATTAACTATATCATATCATGCATAACATAGCTCATCGGTATACATATAGTTTCAATTCGATTTCATACTTTAAATTATTGTTATGTTTAAGTTAAATCAAATTACAGTTTAAATCCAAAAACAATCTGCTGGATCTATCCTACATGGCAATCCAATAAATTGACCTTTTCTGCAAGATTTCACAAAAGCATGAATTGTTTATTTGAACTGTTAAGACGACAGAATGCATATAGTGTAACACACAAGTAACTTATTTACATGAACTAATTCAATATGACAGCTATGGATAAAAATATTTGCAGTCGGTTTAGAAGGGATGTGCTAACCCGTTATTTCTGGATCCCGAAATGAATTCTCCATACAATAATAATTGACATCTCAAAATAAACATGTCCATGGAAAGAGAAGACTCGGTTTTAAAAGGATACCAATTTTTTTTTGAATCTGTCTTATTTTCATATTCAACTTCTAGAATGATTCCAAGGCAATTACAATGTTAAAATCCATAATGGAATATCGCCTTAAAAGATAGGTTTGTTGCTCATTATCAATGGTTGATTGCCAATAGCATAAGTGCTTTATATGGTCCAATCAATTATATAATCTCAAGGAAATAATACAATTACTGTAATGATATGCGTGGGCTTTACAAGGACAGCCACACATTAACAGGAAGTGCTTCTAAAATTAACTCTGTTGAATCCTGAGATTAACTTCGTGATAATATCACAAACTCTATTGAAAGAATTCTATTTCAGGGTATGAATTTTTCATTGACACTGAACAATAGTCCATAAAGATGTTGGGCACCTCTAAGTGCATCGACTGTTTAATCAAATGCTTATTGATTACACCAGAACCTATCAATATTTGCTTTGTGAACCCTGCTAAGAAACCGTTTTAAACCTTTTGTATGAAAAACTATAGGACAAAGTCATCACCCTGTCTTTCTATCCTTAATCACTCTGTTTTCTGTACAGTTATTTTGCATGATTTCATGGTAAAAGAATATCATGAACATCAGGTTGCAAATATTCTTGTAAACTACATGTAATTTCAACAGAAAACATAGTAGGTGTAAAGTATATTATGTACATGACATTATTCAATATGACAAAAGTGGTGATTAAAAAACAAACACAAGATGAGACATAATTTGAATAAAGACATCTGCAGGAAATTGGGAAGCCATTGCTAATTATCTATCCATATTTGGAATGTTCAATGCAGTAAATGAATCGTCATAATTAAAATTTCCAAGGGAAGAGAAGATGTGTTTTTATAAGATGTCCAACTTTAAAAAATCCGTCTTATTTTCTAAAACCAACTTCTAAAATTCTTCCGAGATACAATATATGTAAAATTCATGTTGGAATATTTCCTTAATTAACAGAAAATTACTTGCTCATTCTTCACGCTATAATGCCAATTGCATGAGTGCAGGTTATGGTTCTAATGTTTAGGAAGTAGATTTTCGCAGTGGTGTTACGGGCGAACTTACTTATAAACACTACATTTTATCAGAAAATGTTTCTCTAAATAACTTCATTGAATCCTGAGATTATCTTCGTGATAATGTGGGACACTTAAATGTAAAATATTATATTTATACTTAGATATATAGACTTAGGTTGTCTAAGGCCCTGAACAAAAGCCCGTCACAATGTCTAGGTGCATCGAGTGTTTGATTAAATGTTCATTAATTACAGCAAACCATGTGATAACACCTTCTTAACCTTTTTTCGAATGAAAAAGTGTTGATATGGATTCGGTACAGAGATATACTATATTTTGGAACAGAACTGATGAATTCATTTTACATGTATCTTACTAAAACTTTGCAGTTGTATTACAAACCTAATAAAGCAGAGCCTTATGATATTATCAGAATGCCAATGTTTATTTTTTTAAATTTTATCATTTCAGTGAAAAAATTTAGAAATTAAACTCTCACATGTTTTAAACTTGGATAATTCTTTATAGCTTAATTGCTGCTATCAATAGTTCTTGTAGTAATTCTACCATTACGATATAATGAGGCCAGTGGGATAAGCCATCTTTTGATTGCCCTCCTTTAACACTATTTGTGTTTTTTCATATGTTTCATATGTATTCCATAAAATATTTTTCATATCTACATTTAGCTTTCTTTATCATTACTTCGTGTTTGTATATTCAGCAAAGCTTTTTATTAGTTAATTATTTTCATAACGAAGACGAAAGCACACCATAATGAAATTCCTTTTCTAATATAAAATCGATGTTAATTTTACATATATTTTAATATGTATATGAGGATTCCTAAAATAATAGTTAACCTGTAAATGTAATGATTTGATAGTTCATTGCAAAATTTTGAGGACATAATTTAAGTATGACATTGATGTAACACATATATGGACAACGTTACTGACTAAAATGTCTTTATTGGCAACTCTTAATGTTTTATTTTAGAATGACCAAGACACAGAATATGATCTGCACCACTGACAATCAAATGCTGAAGGATCAACCAATGTACAGTCATTTCAGTAATTTGCAATAATATCACTCAAATGTTGCAAATGGATACATAAGCTATAGTTATGGAACAGCAAGTACACTTATACGATAGGTCACAATATACACTCCGTTAGATTAATTCTTGCAAACAATGACATAGAATCAATTTATGTAAATTTTATATTGTGTTTACGCCAAAGCATCGTTTAGAGAACGTAGCAATTAATCGTTCTCTGGAAGCGTGATCAAGACATAGATTAGATTAATGTAGTTGTTATACCTCATGAGCTGTGATAATAGCTTCAGTGTAGACCATGAATACAAAAAGCACTTTCTGACACTTGTTCGGGACATCAAAGGTTTTTGTTTTTCTCAGTGGTGGGAGGAGTGTTTTAGCCCCTTTAACACTACCTTAAAGTGAAGTCAATTATCCTCACTTGATAGTTATGTAGCGAAAAGGAAACCAAAATGCCGTTTTAGGTCGATCTGCCTGATTGGCTGAAACTAGCAAGCCCTCACTGCCTAAAGAACAACAGTACACAATGTGTCAAGAAGGATATACTTTAGCAGTACCGGAATTGAACTCAACTATGTTTAGCTACAGAAAAGCTATAAGGTGTACGATCGATTCACTCTTCAACTTAACTCCTCTTCCTGCTGATACAATTGACAGTGGTAATTGTGACATTGGTTAAATTTATTCAGTATTATACCTATTTGTATATATTCTCATTGGGTTAAAATGTTTCTTTATTGTTTGAATTTGGTGAAACATCGTATTAGTTACATCAGATAACCAAGTAGATGTTTCATTATTTCAGCTGGTTATTCTCTGCAAGATCTTGTGAATTGTTTCCTAACCTATTAAAGACTATAAGAACATGTCATAAATGAGATTTTGTTATGCACAAGTTAAAGGCCAGCAAGTGCAAGAGTTCTCTTTGACATAAATATGCCTCTATCTCTTCATTCAAGTTCATGGGTGACTTTGCTAAAACACTAAATGGTAGAGGCTTTGCAATATTGGAAATTTTGTTCTGAAGATTCTTCCTGATACTGTGAAGAATGACTATTTCTTGCTATTGATGACATGATTATTGACTGTTCAAACGGACAGAATAGGAACTCTTTTAATTGATTAATTTGACTAATTATCTTTCACTCTCTTATAACACTACAGCCTACCTTAGTTTAAAGTATCTACCCGGATGTTGCTTTCTACGATTTCTACAAACCAACCACTGATCATACTTTAATGTATATTTCTTGTTGCCAAATCCGATCTGAATCTTTCAGTGTTTCACAACCACGAATTTGAGGCCGTATAATAATTAGTTAACGCTTTTGCCTTTTGCTTTTGGAATTATAATCTTCCATGAATCTCTTGGACTCGGATTTCAACCCAATATACCCTTGAAACGTTAAAAACCTTATAAATTAAAAACAAATAGTTTATAGTTCTAAACATTTTATAATACTAAATGATGTTATTACTGTTTGCAATAAGGAAATGAATTATCTCAAAAGTTGATTACTGATAAAAAAAACAATGATGACTCTAAACAATCTTGTCAATCAGTGAAAAAGAGGAGCACTGTTTTCTTTGGAACTTTATTGTGGTGAGAATTATCAATCCGCAAATGATGTCATGCAAAGATGAAGAAATACGAATTACAACAACTAAAATAGCATACGAACATCAAGAAAATGGAAATCTTCATCATTCAGTTTTGACATCTTCTCATTTTGAAATATTTTTGTTTATGGTAATGATGATTTCATGTCATTTTAAATTCTAGTTAGACAACTCAATATCTTGCAAATATAATTCATCACTTGAAAAATGTTATATCAAATTTAAGTAAATCTTTCAAAAGAGAAATGTCAAGAAACGTCCAACAGAGTAAGGTAATTAACATCAGGTAAAAACCTAAGTAAAATGGTTTTATAACCTCTTATGTTGTACGAGTAATGTGAAAATGGGGATTTTAATTATAATAAACTTTTGTATTTGTAACAAAAGTGATTATTTTGTCTTTTTGTAATAAACCATTGATAACTCATAATTTAGTAAACAACTGTTCTTATTATATCATTGTTAATGCATTTATTCTTCAGGAGATGATTGGTTTAAATCCCTTAGCTTCATTGTTATTAGCATTCCGGTTCTATTCTGTAAACAATATTGGGACTTACGTTTCTATAGAAACTGCCACCCTAAAGTTACCACTATACATGATTATTGTTCTGCATACAAAGTTTCAATGACCTACGCCTTGCAGTTAAGAAACACAATTCTAAGATATGTTTCCAGAAACCTAACAAGACTAAAGTAGGAATAAGTTTAAAACCCCAAAAAGGCACCACCTCAGTAAGCTTTAATGATCTAGGCCTCATTCCGGCCATAAAACGATTCTAAGTTACATAAAAATAGAAATGCAGGAAGAAGTCGAAAACCCCAAAAGACTCCACTTCATAAAATTAGTGTTATACCAAGTTTCAAAGAACTAGGACTTACAATTTCTGAGTTCTGAGAATAGTTTTCAATGAGCTAGGCCCTACAGTTTCTTAGTTATGGTCTCAATTGAATTATAAGTTTCGTTTCTATGGAAACGGCCAAAACTTAACCAAGGAAGAGGTTAATAACCCCAAAAAGGCAACACACCACATAATGTTTTTTCCATATTACCAAGTTTCAATAACCTTGGATTGGAGATAACATTATATGGGATTCTAGTGCGTGGATGTCATGTATTTCAATGTCCCTGTCAATATTAACTGAATGCAGAATAATTAGACTAGTCTGACCATACATTTATTGTTAATTATCTTCAATAACAAACCGTCTGCAGGTATCAACACATTTTTTGGTTTGAACTCCGGAGCCAGTGTTCAACAATATGTACACATTCTGCGTGATGTAATTGTATTTTGAAATGATATTTTGTGAATATGACCTTCCTAAATAAAGTTAATTTCAAAATGATTTTAGTGTTACACTTTATATAATATATATAATTATATAATATATATCATCGATATCTACTACAGTAGATATCTCATGAGAGAACGTTCACATTAATGTACTTGCAACATAATTCAATTCAAAATTGATGATTGAAAGTTTCATGATAGCTAACAACCACATTCATCAAGTTAACAAGCTCGTTATCTTTGATATGAATGGCTTCCTGATAAATGAGATCGCTCTTGTAAAAAATGAGTTTGCAATGTGTGTGTAAAAGGAAGAAACTCAGAAATGATAAAAATGGTATTACTTGTCATGTTCAAACTATGTGATGTGCCAAATTGGCCAATGCAGGAAGTAAATTTTGAGTATAAGTTGGAAATTTTTTTATTATTGATATTTGGAAATGTTATCATTAATTCTTAACTTAAGAGGGTAAATATCTAATAGTATAATTCGTACAATTATTTCTCATCTACGTGACTTAAATATTATACGGATCATTTACATACTGTCATATTTTTGGTGCTTTGATTTGCAGAAAAATAGGCCGCCATTATTGTGACTAGAGGCAGTTGGCTTAATTCTTTAAAAAATATGTCTTCTTTAGTAGACAGACAGACAGACAAATAGTTTATTCAGTCTCACCTCTTATATACATAAAAAAATATCTAAACAATTATACATTCTTAAAATACATGAGCCACCCAAAAATATAAATAGGGTTATGAGAGACTAATTGTCGATAAAAGATTCTTAAAAAATAACAACAATTTATAAATACATAAGATAAAGTATAAAAATACATATGGATTAAAGTACTCTAAAATGATAAACGTGCTAGAAAAGTACACATATTAGAAAATATGATACATTAAATTACAGTAAAATGGGAACGGATCATCGTTTGACTAAAATTTTCCGTCGATGTTCTAAAATAAGTTTGCAGCTTCTGGCACTATCCCTAAAAACACTTGGGCTTGCTAAAACAAATGAGATACGTTCCTGGTCAGTTGCAGTATTAAAAGCACTCCATTTGTCTTGACATTTCTTAAAAAGGCTTTCTCTAGATTCGTATAAGGGGCAGTGGAGAATGACGTGCATTTCATCTGCAATGACATCAGGGCAGTGAAAACATCTTCTATCTTCAAATGGTGTGTTAGTGTATCTGCCCACTTCAACTTGTATAGGAGCAGTAGTAGGTGGTAACGTAGCGCTCGATATTTACGCGACGTGCCACATCTGTTATCTTAGTTGTTGACATGGTTAAGGTATATCTGATAATTCATTTATTTATATTTTTCACTAAAAAACAATTCCCTTTAACTGAACTTTCTGTATCATCCTATTTTTAAAAAAAGTAGATTTTTGTTTTGCATTTAAATGTTTGAGTCATGAGATCAAAACCATTTTCACTAAACTGTAGATGTAAATCTTCAAAATTGTAACTTTTATTCTATTTTTTTATGAACACTTACAGTATCAAACTGATGTTAAAATCAAGTTACGATATGTGACATTTAACATATGTTTAGTCGCGGCATTTTATTCTCTTTTCAGATAATACTTTGCGGGAAAATGAATTGAATGACACAGTAATTATGTACAAGAAAAGGGTATTCCAAATGGAAATTAAATGTTTATTTTGGAACTTGTGCAAATCCTAAGCAAGGCTTAAATGATGTTTATAACAATGGTTTAAGTCTTCTGGCGTCTGATGTTTGCAGTGCTGGCTTGGTTTGAAATAGACGGTAAAAATATAATTACTGTCACATTTCAGATAGCTCGCTAGAGGAGAAAATAAGTAATGATTTTATTGAACTAATAGTGTCAAGAATATATTCATTTGCAGTTTTATGTGTCACAAAATTTAACTGAACATATATGTCATTAATCGAGAATATGTCATTATCATAAACGCAGTTTCAAGTCGACCAATTCAGGATAATGTTTAAAAAAAAGGTAAAAAATTTACAGCGACACTACATGATTTTCATGGTATTTATGTGGCTGCCAAACGTGTCAAAACACAAAATATTATGGTATTATTTCAGATCATCTCGTATATGTATGATCGAATACGGAACCACTTGTACAATTTACATGAATACTAGGTATATAGCCTACAAAACACTATCAACACAAATTCTGTCTTGTACTAAGTATACGAACTTATATATAAGTTTACCAAATTATGTTTTACCAAGTGGCGCGAGTCATTGTCCACTTTTTGACCAGTAAGGTTGCTTTATACCTTTATTTTGTTAAATTTACTGAACTGATAAGCATTAAAATGATACTTTTCAGCAATTTCGCACAAAAAACATCATTCTTAAAGTTTGGTATTAGGACAGTGATCAGAGCAGCTCTTTAACCCCTTTCAAAGTTGTATGATAGAGCAACATGAATGTCCATCCTTTCTTTTGTCTGACACCTATTTAAGAAGAGATTATAAAATCCGTCAGCCTAAGCTCAATACAAATATGTTGAACTAACAGCATATGTGCCTTTGGGACTGTACACTTCTACGGATTTATATTTTTATTTTAAGAACACATCTTGAATATGGTGAGGGGAAAATTACATAATGAAATCATTGTGTGAAGGACATTTTTAACAATTGTTTGTATTTTTAATAACATTTTAAATCCCGAAAAGTGAATTGACTAAAGATCGGTCTAGAATAAGGCTTACTCACAGTCATTTGTTTTATGTATTTTTTAACAGGAATATAGCCGACTCATACAAATTTAGTTCAGGAATCAAACTTGATACATTCTTTTTTGAATTGTGTTCGTTGTTTTGTCCAGGTCCACATTCTATTTGTATTTTTCAGTGGTTTTAATAAACTTCAAAAATATTCAAAATTGTTTATTTTTGCTATTTTGTCCAGGTCTACTTTCTTTTTGTATTTCGCCGTATATTTGACAAGTATGTATATGCAAAACATTATCCTTTCTGGTAGTAACGTATTTTTCAAGCAAGTACATGGAAGTGTCAACTGGTGCTCTCGCTTCTTGATTTTCAAAGGCGGATATGTTCAGTGTTTTCAGTGGATTAACCACGAGGGATTATTATGTACAAATGAAGCATTTGTATGAAGGAAACTGCGATTGTAATGGATTTAGAAAGCAATTTACTCAATCATCCTTGATAAGACTGTTCGTTTAAAAAACGTTACTATATTTTGTAACTGAAGTAAGTATTGAAATGACGGAAACTCAAAGATATTTGCCGGGAAGAGACGTGCTTGGAACTGTACAGAAAACTACTTAGTTACATGTCAAACAGTCATTTAACAGTTAGAAGGACACAAGACTGATATCGATCTCAATTATCCTCAAGGTCGCCGAAATTGAAACGTTCACAATTTCCTGAAATAATGGTTCATTCACGAACATATGTTATAAAAAGAACTGTAGACATATATCAAAGAGAAGATCGGTTCACTATAATTCCGGATGCTGCTCTTTAAACTTTTTGTTGGACAATTACCTCATCACAGCTTCACCTTTTATATAAAGTACCAAACTTGGACACACATGTCACACTATTAATTTGATTTGATTGCTGAGCTTCAGTGGGGTCAATATTGCCTGTTGATTGCGATGGTGAGCTCCCTATATAATCAGTTATCCTTGATTACATGAAAATAAGGAGGTGATTCAAGATTACAAAAATAACGGTCATATCTTACAAACCAAACACTGATGTTACATCAGCCTATATATATTCGTCTTCTTCGGAATCAAAGAGGGTGAACTTTGAATTTTACCCTGCTTTCAAAAACAGTGAATGTCAAAAAGGGTCAATTATAACCAGATGCCTAAACTCCAGTTCGGAATTTAACAAGGATCAGACATGAACAACAACTTTAACAACAATTCATGGGATATGTGCAGTGATACAATGCAAAAAAGATGAAGAGATGTCAGGTCGTTGATTGCACAATGTAAAACAAGACGTGTTCAAACCAGAAAAGTCTGTAGCTGACACATGGTCTTTTCTCCATACAGCAAGCCAGTAATTAGCTGTGTCAATCAAACTGTCACTGTAGTGTTCTCTTAGATTCCTCCAATCTCCTTACGGTTTGATTGCCTAAGGCTATATTGCGAAATTATATCATTTCCTACATTGACACCAGCAACATTTCAAACAACCATTAAGATCTTTGTTGACCTATTTCGAGTAATAGTTCATCCTTATTACCACATATGTTTTGATTATGTTCAAATGTAGATATAAGTATTGTACATATATAAACAATATTGCTGGTTATTTGAAATCTAGAAATTGCAGGCTTATTGCCTTTGATGATAGGCTTTATCAAGAATGGTACTGGTTAAGGTATGCAATAAAGAGGATAGTCTCTCATGCATGAAACGTGCCGGATATAATTCAATTTTCTCAGAAAATGTGTTTTCTGTTTATTTTCTAAACAAGTAATCACTAGAGAATACTTTTACTTTCCAATTAATGCATGCAAGTCCATTGCAATTAAGATTCTATTGATTGTTGAAATGTGAAAAAATCCGCAAAGAAAACGAATGACACTTTAGTTGAAAATAACAACACATTTATTTAAGATATGTTTTATGCAGATATCATTAGCATTGATTTATTTTGATTGCTGGCATTTGATAGTTTCGTTGATAAAATAAGAAAGAAAATGTCAAACCCAATAACACATTCTGAAACACACACATATCATTAGCAAAGACAGCATGTCAATCAATCTTTGTTATGTTATGCCTTGATGGCATTTTTGACATTCCAATGTAAAAATACCTACATTACCATGACCCATATATCCTGAGGGAGAACATTACTGTAATAATCTGATCAGTGATGATGATAAATTCACTTATGGGTCTATCTATAGCAAAATTCCTGCAATCAGAGAAATATTTATTTTTATTTATTCTGACGCCATAACTGAAGGTATGATATTATGTAATCATTAACAAGAGTCACAAAAATACTCCACGGAAATGTTCCACGGAATTGCACACCATCCCTAAAATATATATCACATACTGTGAACATTTTGCGAATGTAAAAGGATGTATATAGAGATTACACAGCGAGGTATCATTTAAATTGAATTATACGAATTGAGTGATCGAGGATGTATCTGACCAAGCAAAAGAACGGTCAGATACAATACGTTGGCAACGAGTCGACGAGATTATTCGTATGTTACCAGTCCTTGTTGTGTAATCTCTATATACACGTATATTCCCACGTATTAACATGTTATTTGTACACTGTTATTTTGAGAAGCATTATTTCCTCCGATCAATCAGTCTCTTGAATTAAAAATAAAAAATTAGTATTTGATGCTATTTTAGTGAAACTTGTGACATGCTATTACCATTTATTATTATGTTTCCCATTTAAAACTGATATGCAAACGCATTATCTCAATTATAACGCTTCTAAATAATGCTGTTATTTTAAGAGGCAAAGGACTTGAAAAACAATATCAATTTGTCCGCTGGATTAAACAAATTGATATTTGACGGACATCTCTGATATTTGTTGTGTTGCCTCACCCGTCGGAAAACAAACAGAAATCATTATCAATTGAAATGTGTTACTTCAAAACTAGTGGGTACACTATTAAATGCGTATTTCATATAACTCAAAGTTTTAGGGTTACACAATATGTTCTCCAATGGTAACCATAACACAATCACAAAGAAAACTCATCTAAATGCCTTTCTATAACCTATGTTTGTCAATTTTCATTCCTTCTAACATTCTATAGAAACTTTTTTGCTTAATTTGCATTTTTTGACATTCTAAATCAAAGAATTTTCTAAGCTGTAACGTTTTAAGAAATGCTGCTTTTGCCCATGTACATTGATCATCAGAACAGAAGTCATGATTATTATAATGCTGATGCTTTAGAACAGATTTACATTACAGTTTTTTATATTTCAAATATATAGTCAAGCCATATGATCCGTATATGAAATTTAAACCACGGGAAATTGTCTTAAAGTTTGACCTTCTTACAGTTGAATCAAAATATAAAGTGATGACGTAATATTGAATAATATTATATGTTACATATTTCACACAACGCTTTATTACTTTTGAAAATCGAATATGAGCTTTGTGTACTCTTCACATTTCATTTATAGCTATATTTGTTTTCAAAGGTTTTATAATTTGATAAATAAAGAGGATGAGTTGAACAATGATATTTGTATCAACGCACACATCATTAATGTGGACCATAGCCTTTTGATATAAACTCCTCTATACTGCTTAAATAAAGGAACAGTTGTATGTTTTTAGATACGTAACATGATATCAGAAAAACGAAAATCAATGTTTCTAATTGTAGAACAATGTTTTTTTTAATCCAAAGGACCAGATCTCAAACAAACGTAGCATAATCGATTGAGCTATGCTTATCAATTTCTTTTCAAATTATTAAAAAGGGACACACACTAAATTGGATGCCATTGTTGGTTTATCCTAAATACTCGATTATTAGCTTTACAACTACAGATTATCTTATTTAGTTAGGAGATGGGTTATTTTTCTGAAGATAACATATTAGGCATAAAATAATGTTTATTGGTGAAAATTTGAAGAATAAAATCTTTCGAAAAGCATACTACTGGCCTTTTAATGTTTATCTCGTAGTTTTGCATTTTCAAATGGGCGATGACAAAGCCTTGGTTTTCTAATTAAGGATCTAAACTGTATTAAAGGATAGATAGAACCACGGAGCTGGATTAAATTACCAACGTTTATTTGATAACAACAACTACAATTAAATATTTAAGGGTTTTTTTCCGAGCATTTACTTTTAAAAAACAGGCGTGATTTTTAATATTACCTGAAAGATAAAGACGATTTTATCAAAAGTGTAAATGAATTCAATAGAAATTTTAGGATTAATTGTGATCTCTTATTAGTTCAAATAGGTTATATATAGAAGGTTGTGCTTAGACAATGATTATTACATATATTTGTAATTATTCTACCCAAAAGAATCCATTGAACAGTGGTCATTTTGTATTTGAATTTTCTAGTTAATGTTCCTGCAAATTTACAAGAAAAGGGTGTAAACTCATGATTTCATTTGATAGACAGCTGATGATGGATTAGAGTTCACGTTTTGTTACGACACTAAACCAATGGAACTGAGAGGGGTAACATTTTTTATACTTTTGTGATGTAATCGAATCGAAATTTATGTGAACAGATATATATTGCTCATAGTGTATGCCATAATGTTTTCAAATTATGAATAAAATCGTAAATATGAGAATTATCAAGTTTTAATAGTTTTCTTCACATCATACCGTTTCACATTAAAGCAATAATCTACTTCATTTATGTTAATTCTACTATTATTTGAGTAAACCAGACTGGGGCAATGTGAGAAGAGATCATGGATAAAGGTGAAAGCTAAAGAACAGCAGGTAAAGCCACTGCCAAAAACAAGTCCTGTTACAACGTCGAATTTCGGAAACATTAAGGAGTCGGATGAGGATCACAGAGAATCCACGGATACAGTAGTTACAGATGACGAGTCTAAAGATGAAGTTCACATTACTGAGAGCATATCATGGACTGAATCCAAAGAAGCCGAGTTACTGAATTAGAAAGAGTGAGTGAGTGAGATGGAGTTTAACGTGCTTTGAACAATATTTCAGTTATTAAACACGTGATTTCCACGTCCAAAAGAGAGTGGACAGATCTGGGGAAAAGGGATCGACAGGAAGAGGGAAAAGACGGAAAGAATGGCATAGTGAGAGATAGACAACAGGTTTTAGAAGGACTCAAATTTGGTCTGGCTTCTACCCGTCGACCTGTCCAGCTTGGGTGTCCCTACCAGGAGCATGGACGCTCCGGCTGGCATAGCTCTCGGGGTCTCTGAAGCACGCAAACCACCACACCACGATAAGGTATTGAGTCAAGTGGTGAAGAATTAGAAAGATAATGTGTATGAAGAATAAGAACAAAACATTTAAAAGATGTTATCAAACGTTGAGTCTGCACAATTTAAGAAACAGAGAATGACATTGTAACAAAAGTAACACTTGTCAGGGGTTTTGAAGAAAAGTACGATTGTGACATTGAGAAACGTTCACCGAGCTTTAAAAGTTGTTGGCTGTTATCGCTCAAAACAAATCGATTTCTGCAAGGCCAAATGATAGTCAGGGACATTTACATCAGATCACCTAAAGAACTGGAAATTAACAAGGTGTGGAGGCTAAAGAAATGTGTCGATGGTTTGAGGGATGCTTCTTGCAAACGGTATGACAAAGCGAAGCAAGTGTTCACAAGCCTAAAAGGACAACTCTCAAGATTAGAGCCTGCATCATGAAGATGGCACATTAACTGGCTTGCTTGCATGTCACGTTGATGATTTTATCTAGAAGGGAAATGAAGAATTTCAATCAAACATTATTCCATAAGTCCATGAAATATTCAATGTTGGAAAAGCGCAAAGGCAAATTTTCAGGAATAGAAGTGAAGTGTGTCCGAAATAAAATAAGGATCAGGCCAGGAAACCTGTCCAGAAAACTTGTCTTTCACTGACATGAAGAAATCGAGGGCCATGAAGAGAGAAGAAAAAAGAGCCTTGTACAGATCAAAAGTAGGCCATATCTTAAACCAAGCCGATCAAATGATGAATTGATATGAGGCTTCACGATTCCAACCCCTCTACAACAATAAAAAAAAGTCGAACATTTATTGGATTTAAACAAAGAGATCGAAGTTGAAAAATTGAGTCTCGCATATTACGAGTTATAAGGTATAGACATGGAGCTACTAGTCTACAGTGAAGTTTGGCAATCTGTCTGATGGAGGTAGCAGGGAGCTTTCAACATTTTCATATCCAATGACCGATGCCAGATGATGCCTAATAGTTGGAACTCAGGGACGTTGGACGGGTGGTTAGAGTTGGTCTATG